>JACCIV010006537.1:2810288-3042615 GCA_015832515.1 Boechera retrofracta | reverse complement strand
TTTGCACTTCATCTACGCGGTTAGTGTTCTTAGAGCTTGATTCATCATTCACATCTGGCTAAGGAACCCATCATGTTTGAAAATTGTGGTATATCTCTCCCGTGAAAATTGTTGGATACAAATTTGCGTTAAAACAGGTAAAATCATTATAAAAGATGAAATGATTTCCGCCGAGTAGAGGGGTAGGAAAATTTCCTATGACCCCATTATTCTACTTGGATAAGGAATGATCACACAAAGGCCTGAAGTGAGGGGTAGGAAAATTTCCTATGACCCCATTATTCACCTAAGACTTTTGATGCATTGAGAGGGTAAGAACTGGGGACTCGGTAGCAAACACTATCAATACTCGCGTTTCGGACCTTGATTTGTATATGCTGTTCAGAAATACCTGCGCTGTTGAAATCTAATGAGAACTGATTTTGAAATAAGTCTGGGGGAGATAAATAATACCTGAGAGCAACAAATGTTGTTGAATAAATGGTTCCTTAGCTATGATATTGTATGGGCAAGAATCTAGAAGGCTCTTGAACACTGATTGCAGCGATGAAACTGGCGATGAGAGCTTGGATGAGTATTGGTGTGAGATAATGAGTGAAGTCTTGGGAAGTTGGGGTTCCTGCGGAGAAGTACATGGTGGTTAGAATTTGGAGCTGATCAGGCAGCAGTGGGCGCTTGGGAAAAGATCATCACAGCGATTTCGGTAACAGATCAGATCTCTAAGATTTTTCAAACCTCTTTCTCTAACTTAGTTTTCTGTTTTGCTTGAGGGCAAGCAAAAGGCTAAGTCTGGGGGAGTTGATATATCATGGTTTTTACCCATTTTTAGCCATGATATAAGTTGTTTTATCGAGTCTTTCTAGTGTCTTTTGTATCGTTCTGGAGTCTTTTCAGGTCTTAGCACGTTTGGGACGAATTTGGAGATTTTGGAACCATTTGGAGCCTTTTGGAGCAAACTGAAGAAAGTACCCGTTTTGAAGCCTTAGTATCGATCGACACCATCCCGGTATGATCTGAGTTAGGATAAGGTAGGGGATGTGGGTATTGATCTGAATTGGGAGGTCTATAAGGGTAATAAGGGTATGGAGAATTCGAACCATAATTCTCCATCGTAACAACACACAGCTTGATGCCTTAAAAGAGCAATTCAAATGGCTTCAACGCAAGTAAAGATTTTTCCCAATCAACATCACATCAGAAGCCCCTCTCTTCCTCCCAAACAAAATTTCAAAAAAAGGAGAGGACTTTCATAATCAGCAATGGCGGCATGCGTTTGATCAGAAGAGAGACATATAAGTACAAATAAGGAATTGAGGGAGATTTACCTCACAGGCGCTGAAAATGGAGGAACCTTACGCTATCATCGCAGAGAAGACAGAAGACGCTTATGATTTTGAAAACGAGAAGACGAAAGAGTCTCTCTGCAAAAAAATTGATTTTTCAATTTCTTCCCTCAAAAGGCTTTTAAGTGGTCAACTACAACTTACTGTAGCCGGTCTTACCTTTCCAGTACGATTTTGTTATTTTTTGCATATTAATTTTAGATTAAAACACAAACAAATGTGATTCATAAACTATCTTTTATATATATTATCTATATATGATTTAAAGAAAATCTTTAATGATAATATATATATATATATATATATTTATATTTACAAAAAACGATTTTCTGTAATTTTTCAAAAATACAGATTTCTGGACTCATCTTGCAAAATAGCTTCCAGATCAGTATTCCTTATCTCTCAACCAAATGATCATTCAAAGTGTAGAATTGTCCCAGGTGGTAACCAGCGATGCACCGTGCTTGTTTATGATCTTAACCGACTCAAGAAGGACCTCTTGTTGTGTTGTGTATAGCTCCTCTTTTCCCTGAGACAAATGATCACCATTGTTTGTATAAAAGACCGCATCAAGTTACTAAACTTTGTCTGGATTTGACGGCAAAGATCGCTAGTAATAGTAGTAGTACCCATTCAAAAAAATGAGAAGAATGTTACAGAGACTAAAGAGAGAAAGAAAGTGTACCATTTGTTTGAGATTACACCTAATGGTTAGTTCAGCGAAAGATTTTTCCACTCGCGATATGTTAGTATAGTTCAGGGTCATTCCGATTTCCTTCCATTAAAAATGTATAGCAATAAGATTCAGACAAATGAGATAATCAAATGGGCACGACTATTAACTCAACAATCTCAACATCCTCTTGGCTAGATGATATATCATGGTTTTTACCCATTTTTAGCCATGATATAAGTTGTTTTATCGAGTCTTTCTAGTGTCTTTTGTATCGTTCTGGAGTCTTTTCAGGTCTTAGCACGTTTGGGACGAATTTGGAGATTTTGGAACCATTTGGAGCCTTTTGGAGCAAACCGAAGAAAGTACCCGTTTTGAAGCCTTAGTATCGATCGACACCATCCCGGTATCGATCGATACCGACGTAACGGACGCAGAAATAGAGAAGTTCCAAGGAAGAGAGTTCTCACCAGAAAGGCCCAATACTTTCCCTTATTTACAAAGAGACCCATCTCGTGTTTTAGACCTATTTAAGCAAACTATTAGTCATTAGGTTGGGGACTTCGACTTTTACTTTGGATTTTGATTCTGGAGCCACCATCTGGGTTTTGAATACTTTTGTGAGGGAGACGGATCCAAGACTTTGTTCATCATAGAAAGGATCTTGAACCCTTGTTTTTATTCTATTATCATATTTAATTTCATGATCTATTCAGTTATGTCTTGTGTTTCATCAATCATGTCTGAGTAGTTTCATTTTAGGTTTAGGGTTTTCTCATATGGATTTCTCTGATTTATGATGATTGATTTGTTAGGGTTCATAAACTGAATAGTTCTTCACCATAGGTTGTTCTCAAAGCTATTTCTAGTCTGATCACCTAGAACATAGAACTTAGATTAATCGATTAGGCACGACAGTGCAATTGAGTAATCTGATAAAACCTAGGGTGAGCAATTCAATTATCTGCAAAGAGATTTGGTTTAATTGAATTGTGAACATATCAAACTTGACTTTATTGCTGGTTTAATCTGTAGGATTTGCAAAGAGATTTGGAATTCGAGATTTTAGACTTAGTTAGTTTTCGCAACGACAGTTGGTTAACTATATTTACGTGTTTGGGTTCAAGAACGGCGCTTAATTGAATTGAACCTTAGATTGATTTCTTGAGAATTACCCTGAGCCTAATCCTTCCCTGAATTGAATTAAAACAATCATATTTCGATCACCTATTTTACTGTTTAACTGTGATTTGCTTAGCTTAATCCTCACTAAATTATTTATTGTGTGATTTTCTTGAGTTCTTGTGTTCGACCCCTGATATACTGCAGCAACTGCTTTAGTACTTTTAGGGTATTAATTTGAGCATATCACTAGACAAGTGCATTATCATGGGTTTTGACTCATAATAGTTAGATACACAATGCATGTCCTTGACGGTTCTGGTTGAGTCACTTACTTGGGGAATATGGTCGACATCCAGCTCTGGTTCTTCGTTTGTTTCATTACTTGGTCGCTGGCCAATTGGTATCACTTCATCACTTCCAAGTATGAAGATAGAGTATGAAGATAGTAGGTTGGTGGTTCACGTCCTCTTCCACTTGATGCTTATCAGTTGTTCGTTCTTGGTTAAGTGGTGTTGCCTTAGCACCTACTCCTTCCTTGACCTGTTTAGCTAAGATCAAGCGCTTAACATGTTCTACCATATGCATAGTATCTTGAATACCCGAATGAAACTCTTGCATAGGTAGTTTTGAAGTGCCTTGAGTTGCACGGTCTTGATTTCCGTAAGCTTGTTTCTTTGCTGGGCAATCCTTAGCTAAATGTCCCTGGTACTTACACTTATAACACATTAGTTCTAGGGAATATGTTGAGCTAGAGGACTTACCTTGATAACCAAATATCTTGGTTTGCACTTGTTTGCTCGGTATAGTCGTTTTGTGCTCTCAGCTTGCCTCCTTTGCAAGGTGAGAGGTTCTGGACTTTCGGAGCTGGCTATAAGGGGCAAAGCTCTCCCTCATAAGCTTCTTGGGCTCAGTCCAAGTGGTGATGGTCGGTCACCATAATACCAGCAAGCTTCCTTTTCTTTGAGCCACCATCTCTTTGCTTCTCCTACAAGCATCCTTAGGCAAAGGCCTAATTTTTCAGCTCTAGGGATGGAGCGAGACTCAAAGTAATCATGCGTGTTTTGCTCCCATTGTATATAAGTTCTTGAATCTCCACTACCTGAAAAGGCAAACAATTTAGGCACATTTATCTTATAGAAATTAGAAACATTTTGTACCCGCTTTGGTATGGTTGAACTTGTGGAGTTCCATGTGGTCATGGGAATGGTAATGTTGTGATAAGCTTGGTATGTGGCTGGTGCTTCTGGTCCTAGATGGTCCGGTTCATACTCTTCTCCGTAACTGGAGTCGGAAGAGTAATCAATGCCACATATGGCTTTGTTAAAATATAATTGAGTTTAGAATTATATTATACAGAATAAATGTGTATGCGTGTTAAGAGATGTGTGTTTAGTTTAACAAGTTGTGTCGTTTAATTAAGTTGTGTTGGTTCGTTTCCACAAGTTATGAACAGTTATTGTACGGTTACGTAAGATACTAAATAAATATGTAAGTGTGTTGTTTTAATAAAATATGAGAGAAGTTCCACTGCTTTCTTTCTCTCGTCTCTCCGTTTTTATGTGAGTGTAAGTGTGTTGTCTTAATAAAGTATGTAAGTGTGTTGTCTTAATAATTAAATATGGTGAAGCCAAGCTCGTGTGGGGAAGCTTCTGAATGGTTTAGAGTATCTCCTGGTTCCCCTAAAGAGCAAAGAGACACGTCATAGCAAGGAGAAAGGAAGGTTTCCTTTTTTGAGTCAAAACAGGTTGACTGGTCCGGTACAGCTGGCTGACGTATAGAATTGAGGGGCTCTCGACAATCTTGGGATTCAACCCGATAATGCATAGTTTTGCCTCGACAATTCCTCATAAAATGGTCATGTTGTTGTGGAATCTCAAAGCTAAGTCGAGTAAAAACATCTTCGGTTCGATGGTCTTGAAGTTGGTATGTCCCTGATGGGTCATCCTGATGTGTTATTTGTATTTGTATGTTGTAACCTAGGTTGCACGAAAACTCTGTTCTTAATGCGTTTTCCATTTACGAAATATTTTCAAAACCGAAACACATGGAGACCATTAAAAACGGTTTGGAAACACATTTTCTAAAACTTATAATTTGAAAAATCGTTAGAAACATCGTTTCCATTTTTAAAAATATCATTTCTATTTAAGATAATAAAATATTATATTTTTTTTTGGTTGTTGTCCACACTAATCTTTGTCTTTTCTCTAGAAAATATTCTGCTTACAAAAATGGTCATAATCAAATGTGCGATGTTATAATCAAATGTGCGATGTTGGAGACGATTAGTTTGATTTATTGGATGAGATTAACTTTGAAAATTTCAACTTCCGAAGATCTTTCTATTAACCAACCAGAGTTAGAAAGTGGTTTTGTTTGATGAAATGAGTAAGAATGAGAATTCAAAGACGACTCAAATATTTTAATTTTAAGTAATTTGTTATTTTAGTTAAATTTATTTAAAACTTATAATATAGATTTTTGTTTAAACAAGTACTCTTAATATTTTGATGTTTGGTTTGATTATATATTATTATTATTATTATTGTTACTATTATATATATAACGTTTCAAAAATATTTTCAGTTGCTAAAATTTCTTTTAAAAAATCATTTCCACTTTTACGTTTCCGTGTAACTTAGGTTGTAGCCATGTTTATGATTTTTTTGTATTATGTCAATATAATCGAATTAACTAATGAATTTATTATACTGGTTTCCTGAGAAATATTTTTTTTGTGTAAAAACTTGAGGAAGATCCATATCTTAGGACATGAAAGAACGCTAGAACTGAATGTGGTTTCAATGGTTTCAAAATTTTATCCTGAAATTACGGAGTAGTTGATTTTTTGTTGTTGTTGTAGCTTTAGATGCGTAGGATTTGCTTTTCGTTAACTGCATGGTATAGTTGCAACTTTTGGTTTTCTAGTTTTTATTTTTCGGATTAATCTGGAATGGATTTTGGATATGTTTCTACTATGCTCAATAGCTTCTCGTGGGCATTCTCATAAATTGTGGAAAAATTAGTGTTTGCTTTGTTTGTCAATTGTGCAGTAGACAAATTTGTGTAAGTTAGATTTCAGTGAGGGTACAAGAGGATAAGCGATTATTAGTTTGCAAGAGGAACAAGTATGAAAGCAAGGTGTCAATATCATCTTTTTATATATATAAAAAATAAAAGCTAGTGATTGATTCCACTCAAGACTTTTACCTTTGCATCTGTTTTTTCTTCGGACATTTCGTATGAGGTTGAAGAATGGTGGGGCCACTATTTATTGGATCCTCGTGAATTTTCCATGAAGCTTCCACTTTCATATTATAAGTCAATGCAGTCAATGTGCTTTGTCGGTATATACACAAAAGCCTCTTCGTTAATTCTTCTTCCACATATGACATAGCTCCCTAATCTTAAAAAAACTGTGGTCTTGATCCTCTCTCAATCTCACTAATGGATTTGCCTTCTACTTCATCACCTCCATCGTCTTTATCTCCATCACTGTCTTTGTCACGAAATCGAACACACCACGTCTTCCCGAGCTTCCACGGGCCAGATGTCCGCAAAGCCTTTCTCAGCCACATCTTGAAGGAGTTCAGAAGCAAGGGGATCGACTCATTCATTGACAATAATATCGAGAGGTGTAAGCAGATCGGTCCTGAGCTCATAGAAGCAATTAGAGGATCAAAAATTGCGATTGTCTTGCTCTCAAAGAACTACGCTTCCTCAACATGGTGCTTGAATGAGTTGGTGGAGATCATGAGGTGCAGAGAAGTGTTGGGTCAAACAGTGATGACCATTTTCTATGAGATTGATCCAACAGACGTAAAAAACAGACCGGAGATTTTGGAGAAGTCTTCAGCGAAACTTGTAAGGGTAAATCAAAGGACGACATCAGAAGATGGGAACAGGCTTTGGCGGAAGTGGCCACAATCGCTGGAGAGCATTCAAGCAACTGGTTCGTCTTTTTTCTTCACTACTTGCTCTTTAATTTTTAAACACATTATATATATATATATATCTTTGTAGCATTTGGATAATAAACAGCCAAGTGAAAATCATTCATTACTTTTGAATGTCTATGTGAGTTATTAATTATTATTCATTGACCAGATGTATAAATTGATCTCCCTCTTTTTCAGGGTTGATGAAGCAGCCATGATCGAAAAAATAGCCATTCAAATTTCGAACAAGTTGAATATTGCTACACCACCACATGATTTTGACCGCCTAATTGGGATGGAAGCTCATATGGAAAGGATGAAACCATTGTTATGCCTAAACTCAGATGCTGTGAGGATGATTGGGATTTGGGGTCTTCCTGGGATTGGTAAAAAAACCATCGCCAGATTTCTGTTTGAAGAACACTTAAGGAGTTTCCAACTGAGCGCAATCATGGTCAATATCAGAGGAAGCTATCCAAGACCTTGTCTCGATGAGTACAGTGCACAACTGAAACTCCAGAACCAAATGTTGTCTCATATATTCAACCAGAAAGATATTGTGGTTCCTCGTTTAGAAGTCGCTCAAGAAAGGCTGCAAGACAAGAAAGTGCTTCTCGTTCTTGGAGATGTGAATCAGTTAGCACAACTAGATGCCTTGGCGAAAGAAACCGGGTGGTTTGGTCCCGGAAGTCGGATTATCATCACAACAAAAGATCTAAGAGTCTTAAAGGCACATGGGATCAGCCATATTTACAAAGTGAGTTTTCCATCAATTGATGAAGCTCTTCAAATCTTTTGCATGAATGCTTTTGATCAAAAGTACCCTAAAGATGGCTTTGAGGGGCTTGCTCGGGAAGTCACATACCGTACTGGTGAACTTCCTCTGGGACTAAATGTTATGGGCTCACATTTCAAAGGAATGACCAAACAGCAGTGGTCAATGGAACTACCAAGGTTAAGAAATAACCTTAACGAAAAAATTGAGAGCATTTTAAAGTTCAGTTATGATGCCTTATGTGATGAAGATAAAGATTTATTCCTTCATATAGCCTGCTTTTTCAGAAATGGATATATTAACGAGGTGGAAGAGTATCTTGAAAAGAAGTTCTCGAATGTGAGGCAAGGGCTTAACGTCTTAGCTGATAAATCTCTCATATCTATTGAATTCGGATGGATAAATATACATAATTTGTTATCCCAGCTAGGCAGAGATATTGTCCGGCATGAGCCAGGGTACAAATCCATTCTCGAGCCTGGACAGCGCCAATTTTTGCATGATAGAAAAGAGATTTATGATCTATTGACTAATGATGCAGCAGTAAGTTGTTACATTACTCCCTAACTACCATTTGAGTTTATTTGATAACTAACTTTACTTGCTTTTTTGTTCCTTTTTCAGGGTAGTAGAGTCATAGGCATAGATTTTGACTTTGGTTGGATGAAAAAAAATATATATATAAGTGAGGGAGCCTTTAAAGGAATGTATAATCTCCAATTCTTAAGATTCCGTGGAGGTTATGAAAAAGAAAGTTACAATGATGAATTGCAAGATCGCGATAAGTTGAAGCTACCGAGTGGCCTAGACAATCTTTCTCGTAAACTTCGATTACTACGTTGGGATCATTTTCCAATGAAATGTTTGCCTTCGAATGTGAACTTGGAGTTCCTTGTCGAACTAAACATGCAGTATAGCAAACTTGAGAAGCTGTGGGAAGAAATTAAAGTAAGTAATTACGATTTATTTCTCTTCAAAGTTTCAAATTGATTTCGAATCCATAATTTATGTACAGTTTTATGTTTTTTATGTTCTTTATGTTCTTTAAGTGGGTTCTCTTACGTGTTTACTACCAAGTGTATAAACGTGTTTTTGTTATATGTCTATACAGCCGCTTCGTAATCTCAGGAGGATGGATTTGAGTAAATCTGTAAACTTGAAGGAGCTTCCTGATCTTTCAACTGCCATTAAACTTTCGGTATTGAATCTGCAAGGTTGCTCAAGTCTGACCAAGCTCCCATCGTCTATTGGAAACACAACTAATCTCAAAAAATTATATCTAGAAGGATGTTCAAGTCTGGTGGAGCTCCCCTCCTCTATTGGAAATGCCACTAATCTCGAAATATTAAGTCTTGAAGGATGCTCAAGCCTAGTGGAACTCCCCTTCACTGTTAGAAACCTTCATCAATTAAGGTTTTTGACGTTGAAGGGATGCTCAACGATAAAGGCTCTTCCGATCAACATGAACTTGGAATCTCTCAATTATTTTGATCTCAGTAATTGCTCAAATATGGTTAAGATCCCCTCAACTATTTGGAATGCCACTAATCTCAATACATTAATTCTCGATGGATGCTCAAGTCTGGTGGAGCTCCCCTCTATTGAAAACCTTCATCGATTGGAGAAATTGGGTTTGAAAGAAGTGCCTCTCAATAATCTTTGTAGATTGAAAATGTCATATAGTGAAAACCTCAAGGAATTCCCTCAAGCTTTTGATAGAATCACAGAGCTTCACTTGAGCGATAAAGGAATACAAGAGATTGGTCCACGGGTCAAGGGAATCTCCAGTCTACAGGGACTAAACCTCAGTGGTTGCAGAAAGGTTATATCACTCCCACAGCTTCCCGATTCCTTAAGTTTCATAGATGCAGAAAATTGTGAGTCCCTTGAGAGAATAGATTGCTCCTTTCGCAATCCGGATATTTGTCTCAACTTCGCTAAGTGCTTCAAACTAAATCAAGAAGCGAGAGATCTCATCATTCAGACATCAACTCGTCGAGCGATCTTACCCGGTGAGGAACTGCCTGCCTACTTCACTTTCCGAGCTTCTGGGAATTCCTTAACAGTGAAGTTGAATGAGAAGCCACTTCCTACATCAACAAAACTTAAGGCTTGCATCTTGGTTGACGATGATTGGGAACATGGGTTTGTGGATTGTAGCATCATGTCCAAACAGAATGCTCTCATTTCTGATGAATCAAATGAACCCCAACCCCTATATCCAGTTTTAACGGAGCATCTATACACATTCGAGGTTGAGGTAAGTGATGTGACTTCCACCGAGCTTGTGTTTGAGTTCAATCTCTACCCTTCCGACACGGCCTTGAAGATAAAAGAATGCGGGATACGCCAACTCTTGGAGGTCCCTTCGTGAGCACGAGCAATGATGAGCTATGAGAAATTTAAACATCATACACTTTTTAGATGGGGTAAGCTTCTTATTACAATGAATTAGCTTATCTCTCTCAGTACACCAATTTGCTGATTGTGTTTCTGAGCTTTTAACTAAATGAAGGAGAAGGTGACAAAACAGACTGTTGATGATGTCTAATGAGCTCATGTGGGATGCCATCGGTTTGGTTTCTGGTGAGTTTAGACAAAATTCATGGTTTAGATGATGTCCCATTATTTTAAGTGAAATTATACAGACTAGTAAAGGGGTCTGAAAAAGTATGTTTCTTTGTGGTATTGCTAGATTACTACCTCAAGTTCTGGTCTTTGTAATTTAAAAATTTTCAATTTCTTTAAATGGTTGTGTTTTTTTTTTCCACACTTCTTGTACAATTGTGTTTGGTGTGTTCATTTTTTTGGCTATTTCATGCATCTGAATTTGATCACATAATGCTTGGACTGGAATAGAGTATAAGGACGCTCATGGGATGAAAATAAGACAATGAACAATGAGAGCTTCAGTCTTCAGACATCTTCAGAGGTTTGACAAACGGTGAAACCCAAGTCAAGACAGAGAAGCATCCGGAGAATGGCAGTACAGGGACGAAGCAGAGCAGGCAATATCACAGGAGCTTGTTCTTTAAGATAATAATATGTGACAACTTACTTATTTTCTGATTCTGTCTCATATTGACTTTATGTTCTAATACATTTTGCTTCTCTACTTCTTAAGTATGTACAGTTCAACCAAGAATCAATATGTACGAAGAGTTGTCACGAAGCGAAGCATCGGGAGGATTGTATTCCATGACATATGCATGAGGAAGTTTCAGATGATCATAAACATTGCGATTCCAGACACTAAAGATATCCTCATTGAAGCGGATACTAAGAACTGCTCCACATATGTTATCAGTATCGTTGAAGAAGTAACGAGACACAAAATTGGAATGACATGATCAGGAGAAGGATTTGGCTATGTAACATTTACAAGCAAAGCCAACATGAAATGTTCTCTTGAAACCTAAAAAGTCATCACGATTTTCTGTAATTTCCCAAAAACACAGATTTCTGGACTCTATCTTGCAATCAGTATTCCTTATCTCTCCACCAAATGATCATTCAAAATGTAGAATTGTCCCAGGTGGTACCCAGCGATGCACCGTGCTTCTTTATGATCTTAACCGACTCAAGAAGGACCTCTTGTTGTGTTGTGTATAGCTCCTCTTTTCCCTGAGACAAATTATCGCATCAAGTTACTAAACTTTGTCTGGATTTGACTGCAAATCGCTAGTAATAGTAGTAGTACCCATTCAAAAAAATGAGAAGAATGTTACAGACTTACAGAGACTAAACAGAGAAAGAAAGTGTACCATTTGTTTGAGATTACACCCAATGGTAAGTTCAGCGAAAGATTTTTCCACTCGCGATAAGTAACAGTAAGGAGCTTCTTTCCCTAAGAAAACTTTTGTATTTGCCCTCAAGTTCATATACTCTTGGCTGGATGATCTCGATGTCAATAAGGTAAGGAATATGTGTAATATTATTCTGGTCTTTCAAAATTTAAAATTTTCAATTTCTTTAAATGGTTGTGTTTTTTTTTCCACACTTCTTGTACAGTTGTGATTTTTTTGGCTATTTCATGCATCTGAATTTGATCACATAATGCTTGGACTGGAATAGAGTATAAGGACGCTCATGGGATGAAAATAAGACAATGAACAATGAAAGCTTCAGTCTTCAGAAATCTTCAGAGGTTGGACAAACGGTGAAACCCAAGTCAAGACAGAGAAGCATCCGGAGAATGGCAGTACAGGGACGAAGCAGAGCAGGCAATATCATAGGAGCTTGTTCGTGAAGATAATAATATATATTATAAAGGTAAAGTCTTCATACTCCTTTTCATACACCAAAATGACCAAATAGAAATCCTCCTGGTTAAGTAAACCGACTCCAATCTTCCTTCAACTTCAAATTAAACTAAAACCAATTCCAAATCGGAAATTAGTCTGGTTCAATTAAAAGATAACCTGGTTCAACTTCCATGATGGAACACCAAAGCTTCTTATTCTCAGACCAAAGGTATTGAATCATATTTTTTTTGTTTTAAGGGGTTAATATATTAAAACAAAAGGAGCTGTTACAAAGAATAAAAAGAATGAGAGAAGAAATTACAAGAAGACATTACAAGAAGACATTACAAGAAGAAATTACGAAGAAGAATGGAGAAGAGATAAGTAAGAAGAGAAGAACACCCAGCCTCGTTAAAACCCATCACAGAAAACCCATATGGAAAAACTGTGCTTGGGAAAAAGAGTACTGGTGTTTTTAGGTGAAAGAAAAGTAAAAAGAAAAGAAAATCAATATATATGCAGCTGCTCACGGAGCCAAAGTAGACAGCTGCGCTGAGTTCGGGTGGAGACGATCTTGATACCCAAACCAAACTTGAAGCAACGAAGGAGAAGACGGAGGAAGTTTGCGCGAAAGACCAAGAAGCTTGGCTTTTACGGTTGTGTTGATGTCTTTGATGATGTTGTTGGGATAGCGATTTGAAGAGTTGTGTATACGGTTATTCCTTTCCCGCCAGATCATGTATATGGAAGCTTGGAATAGGAGATGGTAGATCAATTTTTGGTGCAGGCAACTACTTGATGATGGGAGCCACTGAAGAATATAGCTAAAATCATAATTAAGAAGAGTATGACCTAAAATATTGGTAATAATGTGGAAAGAATAGGGACAAGAGTAAAAGAGATGCTCCCTGGATTCGTTGTATTGAGAGCACAAAGGGCACACAGACGGAACTTGAAGAGAGTAGCGGTTTAATTTGTCTCTGGTTGGAAGCCTATTTCGAGAGGCAATCCAGCAAGAAAAGCATGTTTTGGAATTCTTCCTTTAAACCAGACTTGATTGAACCAAGTGACATGAGGTGAGTCGGGGTGTAATGCCTGAAAGGTCTTGCTAGTTGAGAAGATTGGAGGAGACGTGAGAGAAAGTGGATCATCAATACCCGCTACCCAATAAAACGCATCTTCGTTCGCGGGATGAAGAAGCTCTGTAGCTGGTGGAAGAATGTTTCTGAGGAAGACGATAATCGGGTTGCGACTTCTAGCTGAGAGTCGCCAGCCATTGGGACCTACAGCATGAGAAACAGAAGAGGAGAATGGAATACCTGTAATGTTTACGTTTGAAGAATCAATTAATGAATATAAAGATCCCATTCCGGTCCAGTTGTCACGCCAGAAAGAGCAAGCACTTCCATTTCCCAACTTGCAGAAAAAGAATGGGCGAGCTAGGGTCCGAAGTTTTAGCAAACGATGCCAAATCCAGCTTCCCTGCGAATTAGAGACAGAAATATCCTAGAAAGAACTCATGCCAATAATGTTCCAACAATCTCCACCTTGATTCATATTCCAACAATCTCCACCTTGATTCAATCCTCCTTAAAACCTAGTGATTTGCAATATCCTTGAACTTAACCTTCAGCTTAAGATGACTTCTCATCCTTACCAGAACAATTTCAGAAAAACACTAAAACTGCTCCAAAAAATTTCATGAACCAATGTACTTTGATTAAGCACATTCACGGCTCATGCATTAGACGTCATGTTTGATGATCCTTTTGACAAACTTGGTCTGCACAAACCCCGCCAATCAACCACCAACAACTTGTCCACCAAAAGTTACATTTACCACTTCCACTTTGTTTTGTGTGAAGCATAACCCTCAATTGAATCTATTCCATATAACATGAAAAAACCTGAGAAAACACCACAAGTCAAAGCACTTATGAACTGATTAATCACAGTCTCCTCCATGAAGTTATGTCATCATCATGGTTTCTGAAATCCAAGTTTGATCTCTTGAATTTACTCTTTTTGTGTGTCAAACCTGTAAGCATCTCAAAGAAAAACAGTTCATAAACCACCATACACTTGAGATTAAAGAACCTTACATCCACAATCCATTTATCAGATTGTGCTTGAACCATTCACGGTTCAGTCATTCTGTTTCAATAACAACTTCATACCAGCACCTTTATCTCATTGCTAGTATCCTTACAATCTTTGATCGTCTTCTCATTTGATGTGATCCAGATCCTCCTTTATAGCTTCTCATACATCTCCTTGCTAGCTCAAGATGTAAACCATTTTTCTGTAACTTTGTTCCACAATGCTCTTATTCATTTCAGCCAGAGCAACTTATCACCTACATCATTTCCAGTTTCAGAATGACTCCACCTCTTCTCTTTCTCTCATCAATGATAATTCCTCACTTTATCTTCTTTGCAAGTGACTTAAACTTTGAGAAGATCCTCTAAATCTTCTTAAGATGCAATAGACACAATCACATTCCATTTGATTGTTCTCTTTCAACCACAGTTTGAAATCTCTGCAGTTCCTGTCCTTTTCAGGGACTTATCCTTGAGTTGCTTGCAACTAAACTTGTTTAACATGTTGTAACCTCAGCAAATTCAACTTCATCTCAGCAAGTTCAACTCCATTTAAGAAATACACATTGAGACTTGCTTGTTTTCCAGCACCAGCCTCTCTTTCTTCTTCTTTCTTTTCAAAGTATCAGAACTTACAGAACCTGAAATCTCCAATTACAGAACCCGAAACCTGCAATTACAGAATCTGAAAACCTACAATTACAGATTCTGAAACCTGCAATTCATATTTGGATGTCTAAACCAACACCAAGCTTCTTTCCTCAAACCTGAGAACCTTTCTTTCATGAGTTTCTCACTTTGAAATCTGATTTAGTTCTGAAATGCTGATATTCTCTTGTTCTTGACTTCATATTCTTCTTTATCACACTGAGATACTCTTAATTGTTTCACCAGTGGTAATAGAGATCGTCCCAAGAGAACCGTGAAGGTTTTTATCACGAGCACGAAGCCGAAGATCATGTTGCTGATCTTCTTCATTGTTGTTGTGGCCATGATTCGATGACGGTATATAGGAAGAAGAAAGATTAGCAGATCTTGAGCGAGAGAGAGAGAGGGAGTATTTGGATTGCTTGATGAGTTGCGTGAATGAGGAAGAAGAGAACCTATCTAATCCTTTTCTGATCGTTAAAGTTCTCTTATCCACTTTTATTTTTTTTGTTCACAAAGAATATTTTGATGAAGTTACCACTCAGATTATGAGCTCACAGAGGTGGCGAGGGAAGGCCTGTCACATGATCAAGTCCAACAAAGATTCAATCTCCTGCTTAACATATTGAACTGGGTTTTTGCTGTACATAGAAATTGTTAATATAATCGCAAACAAAAACTAGTAGGGAAAAAAAGAAAGCAAAGCCAACGTGAAATGTTTTCTCTTGAACCCTAAAAAGTCATCACGATTTTCTGTAATTTCCCAAAAAACACAGAGATTTCTGGACTCTATCTTGCAAAATAGCTTCCAGATCAGTATTCCTTATCTCTATACCAAATTATCATTCAAAATGTAGAATTGTCAGTGCTGGTACCCAGCGATGCACCGTGCTTGTTTGTGATCTTAACCGACTCAAGAAGGACCTCTTGTTGTGTTGTGTATAGCTCCTCTTTTCCCTGAGACAAATGATCACCATTGTATGTATAAAAGACCGCATCAAGTTACTAAACTCTGTCTGGATTTGACGGCAAAGATCGCTAGTAATAGTAGTAGTACCCATTCAAAAAATGAGAAGAATGTTACAGAGACTAAAGAGAGAAAGATAGTGTACCATGTGTTTGAGATTGCACCCAATGGTCAGTTCAGCGAAAGATTTTTCCACTCGCGATAAGTAACAGTAAGGAGCTTCTTTCCCTAAGAAAACTTTTGTATTTGCCCTCAACGTTTCCTTGATTTCATTTGATATTTGAGGAATCTTATCCAAGTCATCGATCTGCAGTGGGATCTTCGATGCTATGGCTCGCCACTGAGCACGTGACTTATTCACAATCACCTGTATATGTTAGTACAGTTCAGGGTCATTCCGATTTCCTTTCTTGAAAAATGTGTAGCAATAAGATTCAAAAAAATGAGATAATCAAATGGACACGACTATTAACTCAGTGTGGATGCTTTTAAGTGTGAAATTCTGAAAACGAGAGCATAAGCTTATGCGATATGAAGATGAATAGTGCGAAACAGATAAACTAACCTGACTGGAAAACAGTGAATTGGGTACCAAAACCGGAAATTTCTCAGCATTCAACAAAGATGTTGTCGTAAGTCCCATCTCAACAACTTGACCTTCTACAGATCCAGCCTGAAAAGTGGGGACAAGGAAGACACTATATTTTGAGAAAGAAAAAATATGAGTGAGAATCGCTAACAGATTTGCTTGCTTTAGGAAACTTAATAAAAGAAGAGAGAAAAAAGTAGGTAACACAAGAAATTTCAAGTTCAACTAACTTTAACTGTATCTCCCATAGAGAAAGGCCGAGAGAATTTCATGGATATCTCTGGCAGCAAATGCGGTGGCAACCCCTGAAAAACTCAAAATATAATTGATATGTTATGAGCAAATAGTATCTTACAAAATGTTAGTACATCTTTTCTGTTGAATCCTAGCAATTATCATTATAAGCCATCTTTTCTGTTGGATCCTCCAAAGCTCCCCAAAAGCTTTTCTCATATGGAACATCTTCGTTAGAGAAGCCTCTGGGAAGCAAAGCAGCGGAACTTTGCATTGCATAAGTGTGAAACCTCCTCAAAACCCTAGGCATAACAATCCAAAGCAAATAAAGTAGCAGTCATAGTGAGAGTGATGGGAACTACGACTTGTTTAAGATATGGGTTGGAGTCTAGCAATTGGTGAACATGAGGGATCAGCTCATCAGAGGCTACTTTAGTTTTCCTTGCAGTTTCAGTAACAGCATCTACACTAGTCTGCAACACATCTTTGGCCTTCTGAACCCAGTCACCAGAGCCATCACCAGTTTCAGCAGGAGCTACAAAACTTGCGAAATTGTCAGGTTTGGAGCTGAAAGGGCGTGCATAAGATGAATGACCTAAGAAAGGGATGGAGTAATTGAAAGGCTTAGCATTATGATGCAGGCGCAAACTCGACGAAAAAGAGACAATCGAAGGGGAAACTATTGCTTTGTGAGACACTCCATCAGGGTAAGGCTCGGGTTTCTTGTGGAAAATAGAAAACAGCATAGAAGAAGACGAATTTGCAGGTCGAAGATGAGCATATTGAGCTAGTCTCGAGAAAGGTCGAGGGGAATGAGGGTTAGAAGACGAGTTTATTGATCTGTGAAGCGACTTGAGAAGCGATAACCTAACTCCGGCCATTGAGAGAACGAGTCGTCTCTCGATCGATCTGCAGATTAACAAACAAATTAAATTAAAATTCTCAATCGGAAATTGAAGTCAAAGAGTTTACTTACTACTTGAGATTTTGAAGAGTTTACAGTGCTTATCTCTGACCTTTGAGAGAATTGAGATTCACTCCAAGATACGGATTCTGCTGGAGAAACCAAAAAGTAATCTATATTTGCTTGAGCGGTGGAACACACAAGAAGAAGAAGAAGAACAAGACGATTTCTTTAGTCAAATCTGTTTCTAAAACCAGCCCTCGGTGTCGTCGTTTCAGCAAGCAACCTTCAACTTCTGGGCCATTGGGCCTTAGCCCTTTTAATTGCTTCAAATTTGTTTCTATTGGGCTCAATTCTTCAGTAAGACAGTGGCTTTGTAAAAACAATCAGGCTGATCTTGCCCCACAAGATTTTTCTTAATGCAAAACGTTTTGTTATAAAAGAAAGACAATGGTGATTTTAGACGAAAGAAATAAGGTCAAAGCAGTTTTGTTGTTTCCGCTTAACGTGTATTCTTATGATTGAACCGTCGGACGTGTCTACGATGGAACATCTCACCATGTCTTTTTTTTTTTGACCCAGCAAACTACTTGCCACTCGCCATTCTCTCATTACACGAATCATAAATAATTCGTTTGACTTAACTTAGTTATATAATCATTTAAATCTAGTATATAGTTACAATTGTAATGTCTTGGGGACAAAAGAAAATACAGTATATTTTTTATTTTCTGTACAAATCTGCTTATAAATTATATACAATCACTAAAAGATATTTATCATGAATATACAAACAATGATAGATTGTGATAACGATCTTTCCAATTATTAATTACTGTAATCATAAATGTAGACATGTTATTTACCATCTAATTACATATTGTAATTTTGGTTTATTCTTGTTATCATTTGTGGAGTAAATAAATGTTCCAAAACAAGAACTTTGACTCTAGTAAAATGGGAAATATAAAAAGGAGATATTTTTTAAATCATAACATTAAATTAACAACTATATTATCATCAAAAATTGCATTATCAATAATATTAACATTCTTTTTAACATTTATCATGTAACTTAATATACAAAAATGTTATTATGTTACAATTACTGAATTACCAGTGCAGCATGGAGACGAAATTCACCTTTTGGCAGTAGATCTACATTAAAATTTAATAATATAATTAGAAATTAAAAAAAAAAAAATCCAAATTCGTTTCAATAGTCCATTTTCTTAATAAAAAGCCCTGAATCTCAGCAACACTGCTGCTATACAGCAAAAACGTACCCCTAAAAATTTGATATCAACCAAATCTCAGCCATGGGAGAAAACAATCACAAAGACCAAAAGCCACTTTCATACGACAAATCTTATAAACCCTTTTCATCTTCATGCTCGTTTACAGCGATCATCGTCCTCTTGATCTTCGTCTCATATCTATTGTACTCATTCAGTTTCATCTCCTTTATAAACCCAATATATTCGCCTTACAAAATCCCCAGTTCTCTCCTCGTACCCGTAATCCGTCTCGGGTCGGGTCAAAAACCAGAGGAACAACAAGAAACAGAGCTTAAACACATAGTATTCGGAATCGCCGCGTCCTCAGATCTGTGGAAGCATCGTAGAGAATACGTGAAAACATGGTGGAAACCTAACGGAGAAATGAAGGGCGCCGTTTGGCTCGACAAACCCGTCAATGATTCCGTTTCTTCTTCATCCTCAGCCTTGCCTCAGATCAAAATCTCCTCAGACACATCGAGCTTCAAGTACCGTTACCGTAACGGTCACAGATCAGCGATCAGGATCACCAGAATCGTATCGGAGACGGTGAGAATGCTAAACGGAACGGAATCAGAGAGAAACGTGAGGTGGGTGGTGATGGGTGACGACGACACAGTGTTTTTCACTGAGAATCTTGTTAGGGTTTTGAGAAAATACGATCACAAACAGTTTTATTACGTAGGAGCTCCGTCGGAGAGTCATTTGCAGAATCTTAATCAGTTTTCGTACGGAATGGCGTACGGAGGAGGTGGGTTTGCTATAAGCTATCCGTTGGCCAAAGTTTTGGAGAAGATGCAAGATCGTTGTATTGAGAGATACTCCGATCTCTATGGATCAGATGATCGCATTCATGCTTGTATGGCTGGGCTTGGTGTTCCTCTCACTAAACATGCTTATGGAATGACATGAAGCTAACATGAGTTTTATGATCAAACAGAAAAAGGATTAAGAAAACAATGGCTGACTAGATTAATGAAGGGTGAACGTGTAATGACAGCAAGGTAAGACACAAGAATTCGAATTTAAGCTACCTAAAACTGAGAATGACAAATTTCCCAAACTGGCTTAAACTTAATTCTCGCCCACACAATTTATGGAAACTGGGATATGTGTTGGCAAATGCTCCTTTCTTCAACCTTGGTTTGGAAAAATGAGCAGTAACAATTCCTCTTTTGATGCAATTTTGTTTTTATTTTATTTTCTATGAACGGGATAAACAAAAAAAAACGAAAAATCATTTGTCGAAGTTGGATCCATTAGTCAATGTGACTATTAAGATTGAAATCTCTAAAATTTTGCATGCTGTAGCTTATGAACCACTAAATGGAAAGGAGATAAGCTAAAATACTAGACGGCCAAAAACATTATTATTTTGAGAAACATATATCTACCGGCCCATAGAGCCCACTAATACTTTTCCGACAAATTATGCTTATACCCGCTATTTAGAGATTTCAATCTTAGTAGTCACATTGACAATACTTTTTTTGATTCTCAAGAGCTGGTGTCGAAGTTGGATCCATTTGTCAAACTACTTGTTGGGTGCTTGAGCTCTAAGTATGAAGATGTTGTATCTTCATCTGTTAGTTGTTTCACTGCATTGATAAGGTTACCTTTGCCCTCCCTCAAGTCTGAAGCAGGTAAAGTGAAAACCCAAGTGTTAACCATCATTGCTAAGTCTGCAGTGAGTTCCAGTAGTCCACTTGTGCAGTCAGGCAAAAAGCTTTTAAAAGCTCTTCTCGGCAATGAAAATTTCACTTTCTCATCTGGGGAGTTGAATATGCTGATTTCAGCTCCCCATGTTTGTTGATCTGGAATCGGATCCATTTCTGGATTCATTGAATGCTTCTCTTTCACTTCTCAAGGCCATTGTGAAAAGGAAGGTTCCGAAGATATATGATGTTGCGGATCAGGTTTCAAAGTTGATAATCACACATGGGGATGATGAATCAGTCTGCAAGAAGTGCACAGAGTTACTGTTAAGAGTTTTTGGTCAATTATACACTTTCTAAGAAACGCCTAGAAGGACATTTTAACTTTCTGCTGAAAAGTCTGAGGTATGTATGTGCACTAAGCTTTGTGGAAATATGGCCTCTTATTTTGTTTCAAATATTAACTGTATTTTTTTTCCTCTAGCTATGAACATTCAACTGGAAGAAAAGTAGTTCTTGAAGTTCTTGAAGATCTTATCGAGAAATTCTCACAACCTAAACTTGGCAAGCAGTCAGTTCTTGACCAGCAGTCTCAAATCTTGTTTGTTGAGCTTACTCGTCGCTTGGCAACTGATGATGCTAAAGTATCGCTGTCCAAGATCTGTGATTTGATAAAACTTCTGATAGGTCGCATTAGTAATTATAATTCCAGTCTTGAGCTATGTCTGGGTCGGTATACGCAGGAGAACTCACAGGCTAAAAATATCGTTCCTATTTAAGATAATAAAATATTGTATTTTTTTGGTAGTTGTCCACACTAATCTCTGTCTTTTCTCTAGAAAAAATTCTGCTTACAGAAATGGTCATAATCAAATGTGCGATGTTCTAACCAAATGTGCGATGTTGGAGACGATTAGTTTGATTTATTGGATGAGATTAACTTTAAAAATTTCAACTTCGAAGATCTTTCTATTAACCAACCAGAGTTAGAAAGTGTTTTTGTTTGATGAAATGAGTAATAATGAGAAAGAATTCAAAGACGGCTTGAATATTTTAATTTTAAGTAATTTGTTATTTTAGTTAAATTTATTTAAAATTTATATTATAGATTTTTGTTTAAACAAGAACTCTTCATATTTTGATGTTTGGTGTGATTATATATTATTATTACTATTATATATATAACGTTTCAAAAATATTATCAGTTGCTAAAATTTCTTTTAAAAAATCATTTCCACTTTTACGTTTCCGTGTAACTTAGGTTGTAGCCATGTTTATGATTTTTTTTGTAAATGTTGAATTATGTCAATATAATCGAATTAACTAATGAATTTATTATACTGGTTTCCTGAGAAAAAAGTTTTTTTGTGTAAAGACTTGAGGAGTTTCCATATTCTAGGACAGGAAAGAACGCTAAAACTGAATGTGGTTTCAATGGTTTCAAAATTTTATCCTGAAATTACGGAGTAGTTTTAGATGAGTAGGATTTGTTTTTCGTTAACTGCATTGTATAGTTGCAACTTTTGGTTTTCTAGTTTTTTTTTTCGGATTAATCTGGAATGCATTTTGGTTATGTTTCTACTATGCTCAATAGCTTTCCGTGCGCATTCTCATCAATTGTGGAAAAGTTAGTGTTTGTTTTCATGAAAAATGATGCTTAGCTTGCTTTGTCAATTGTGCAGTAGACAAATTTGTTTTAAGTTAGATTTCAGTGAGCGTGCAAGAGGAACAAGTATGAAAGCAATGTGTCAATATCATCTTTTTATATTAAAAAAAAAAATAAAAGCTAGTGATTGATTCCACTCAAGACTTTTACTGTTTTTTCTTCGGACATTTCGTATGAGGTTGAAGAATGGTGGGGCCACTATTTATTGGATCCTCACGAATTTTCCATGAAGTTTCCTATTCTTATTTCTTGTTTCTTTAGCATTGTTGTTGCTGAAGTAGTCTTCAAATCACACTTTTTAAAGAGCTATAGCGAACATGGTGAAAACTTGAGAAAAAGTAACTACTAAATTACGGTTTTTAAGTTATATATTTATAACTCACACATACATACACACATATATCTCCATAGCCAACATACCCAAATAAATACACACATTACACATATGTATGTATACATATAATGTTTTCAGAGCTCAATGTTTAAGTCAATGTACTTCGATATTTTTTTTATAATAATGGTTACTTTAGGTGAGAAAAAACTCGAAAAACCCAAATATTCAAATCCGAACCCAGCCAAACAATATACTAACTCCGATCCTGTAGTAACTCGAACTGAACTCGATCCGAATATGTAAAATACTTGAACGGGGTCTAAAGTCCTAAATTCCAAAAATCCGAAAATCCGAAAAATCTAAACCGAATCCTAACAGGTATCCAAAAGCGGATCCTTTTGTTTTATGTTTCTCTTTGTTTATTGGATTAGTTGACAAAACAATATTTTGGATTTTAAAAGATGAGACAGGCTTTAGAGAGAGCATGCTCGAGATTGGGAAGTGTGGTACACGCGTGAGCGTGCATCAAGACTCTTTTTTTCTTACAGTTGCAGACGTAAAAATCGATTCTTAAAATTATATAATTCGTATGCTAAAATTATATGATATGTAATAACTAAATTAAATTTCGTAAGCCAAAATTTAAATCAACGAAGATATTTCTAGTTTAAGAAAATAGAATCTGAAAAGCAAGATGACTTTGACATTTTTTATCATTCTTAGGAGAGTTAAAAAAAAAAAACGGACATGTTAAGATTCTTGAACTTTGGACAACCAGGAAAAAAAAAATTATATGCATACATACATATGCGCAATGTTTGTATTTTTAAGTTACACTAAATTCTTCTTCATAACTCACACATACACATAAATAATAATTAACTTATAAGCACGTGAAGTGTTTATTCATTTAATAGTTACTTTTGGTTTATTCTATTTATTATATTTTTAAGCCATCAGTGTTATACTGTTATGTCTTTATCTAATCAATGGATATGAGAAAAGGGGTCCCACCTATTGATTTCTGTCTGATATCTCAAGACGTTACTTTAGAATCCTCTCGCATATTTGGTTGATTCTGCGAATGGTGGGGCAACAATTTTTGTTGCATTCCTCTGCGAATTTTCCATGAAGCTTCCTCTTTCATATTATAAGTCAATGCAGTCAATGTTCTATGTCGGTATATACACAAAAGCCTCTTCGTTAATTCTTCTTCAACATATGACATAGCTCCCTAATCTAAAAAAAACTGTGATCTTGATCTTCTCTCAATCTCACTAATGGATTTGTCTTTTTTCCTTACCAGTGTTGCTGTAGCAATAAGCTTCTTCGTGCTTTTTAGAAAACTCTTCCCTCAAGATAGCAAAGAAAATCATTCTTCTACTTCATCACCTCAATCGTCTTTATCTCCATCATCGTCTATGTCTCCACCATCGTCTTTGTCTCCATCATCGACTTTGTCTCGACCATCGTCTTTGTCTCGCAATCGAAAACACCATGTCTTCCCGAGCTTCCACGGGGCAGATGTCCGCAAAGGCCTTCTCAGCCACATCTTGAAGGAGTTCAGAAGCAAGGGGATCGACTCATTCATTGACAATAATATCGAGAGGTGTAATCCGATCGGTCCTGAGCTCATAGAAGCAATTAGAGGATCAAAAATTGCGATTGTCTTGCTCTCAACGAACTACGCTTCCTCAACATGGTGCATGAATGAGTTGGTGGAGATCATGAGGTGCAAAGAAGGGTCGGGTCAAACAGTGATGACCATTTTCTATGAAGTTGATCCAACAGACGTAAAGAAACAGACCGGAGATTTTGGAAAAGTCTTCAGAAAAACTTGTAAGGGTAAATCAAAAAACGACATCGGAAGATGGAAACAGGCTTTGGCCGAAGTGGCCACAATCGCTGGATGGCATTCAAGCACCTGGTTCGTCTTTTTCACTACTTGCTCTTTAATTTTTAAACACTACTTGCTCTTTGTAGCATTTGGATAATAAACAGCCAAGTGAAAATCATTACTTTTGAATGTCTATGTGAGTTTTTAATTATTATTCATTGACCAGATGTATAAATTGATCTCCCTCTTTTTCAGGGTTGATGACGCATCCATGATCGAGAAAATAGCCATTCAAATTTCGAACAAGTTGAATATTGCTACACCACCACATGATTTCGACCGCCTAATTGGGATGGAAGCTCATATGGAAAGGATGAAACCATTGTTATGCCTAAACTCAGATGATGTGAGGATGATTGGGATTTGGGGTCCTTCTGGGATTGGTAAAAGAACCATCGCCAGATTTCTGTTTAACGAACACTTCAGGAGTTTCCAACTGAGCGCAATCATGGTCAATATCAGAGAAAGCTATCCAAGAGCTTGTCTCGATGAGTACAGTGCACAACTGAAACTCCAGAACCAAATGTTGTCTCATATATTCAACCAGAAAGATATTGTGGTTCCTCGTTTAGAAGTCGCTCAAGAAAGGCTGCAAGACAAGAAAGTGCTTCTGGTTCTTGGTGATGTGAATCAGTTAGAACAACTAGATGCCTTGGCGAAAGAAACCGGGTGGTTTGGTCCCGGAAGTCGGATTATCATCACAACAGAAGATCTAAGAGTTTTAGAGGCACATGAGATCAACCATATTTACAAAGTGAGTTTTCCATCATTTGATGAAGCTCTTCAAATCTTTTGCATGAATGCTTTTGATCAAAAGTACCCTAAAGATGGCTTTGAGAAGCTTGCTCGGGAAGTCACATACCGTACTGGTGAACTTCCTCTGGGACTAAATGTTATGGGCTCACATTTCAAAGGAATGACCAAACAGCAATGGTCAATGGAACTACCAAGGTTAAGAAATAACCTTAACAAACAAATTGAGAGCATTTTAAAGTTCAGTTATGATGCCTTATGTGATGAAGATAAAAATTTATTCCTTCATTTAGCCTGCTTTTTCACATATGAACGTATTAACAAAGTGGAAGAGTATCTTGAAAAGAAGTTCTCGAATGTGAGGCAAGGGCTTAACGTCTTAGCTGATAAATCTCTCATATCTATTGAATACGGAAGGATAGATATGCATAAATTGTTATCCCAGCTAGGCAGAGATATTGTCCGGCATGAGCCAGGGTACAAATCCATTCTCGAGCCTGGACAGCGCCAATTTTTGCATGATACAGAAGAGATTTGTGACCTATTGACTGATGATGCAGCAGTAAGTTATTTCATTACTCGCTAACTACCAATTGAGTTTATTTGATAACTAACTTTACTTGCTTTTGTGTTCCTTTTTCAGGGTAGTAGAAGTGTCATAGGCATAGATTTTCACCTTGGTCGGATGAAAGAAAAATTAAATATAAGTGAGAGAGCCTTTAAAGGAATGTATAATCTCCAATTCTTAAGATTCCATGGAGGTGATGAAAGATTACATGATAAGTTGAAGCTACCGAGTGGCCTAGACAATCTTTCTCGTAAACTTCGAATACTACATTGGGATCATTTTCCAATGAAATGTTTGCCTTCGAATGTGAACTTGGAGTTCCTTGTCGAACTAAACATGCAGAATAGCAAACTCGAGAAGCTGTGGGAAGAAAATAAAGTAAGTAATTACGTTTTATTTCTCTTCAAAGTTTCAAATTGATTTCGAATCCATAATTTATGTACAGTTTTATATGAATTAAATATGTATTGCAAGGACATGTGTTTTTATGTTCTTTAAGTGGGTTCTCTTAGGTGTTTACTACCAAGTGTATAAACGTGTTTTTGTTATCTGTCTGTACAGCCGCTTCGTAATCTCAGGAGGATGGATTTGTTTAAATCTGTAAACTTAAAGGAGCTTCCTGATCTTTCAACTGCCATTAAACTTTCGGCATTGAATCTACAAGGTTGCTCAAGTCTGACCAAGCTCCCATCGTCTATTGGAAACACAACTTATCTCAAAATATTATATCTCAGTGATTGCTCAAGTCTTTTGGAGATCCCCTCCTCTATTGGAAACACAACTAATTTCAAAAGGTTATATCTCAAAGGATGCTCAAGTCTGACCAAGCTCTCATCGTCTATTGGAGAAATCACTAATCTCAAAGAATTATATCTACAAGGATGTTCAAGTCTGGTGGAGCTCCCCTCCTCTATTGGAAATGTCACTAATCTCGAAATATTGGATCTCAGTAATTGCTCAAGTTTGGTAGAAATCCCGTTGTCTATTGGAGATGCCACCAATCTCAAGGAATTAAAACTTCGGAATTGCTACAATATAGTAACAATCCCCTCATCTATAGAGAAGCTCACTAATCTCAAAGAATTAAGTCTCCGTGATTGCAAAAATCTGGTGGAGATCCCCCCATCTATTGGAAATGCCACTAATCTCGAAATATTGGATATCAGTCATTGCAAAAATCTGGTGGAAATCCCCTCATCTATTGGAAACCTTCAAAAATTGTGTAATTTGAGGTTGCAAGAATGCTCAAAGATAGAGGCTCTTCCGGTCGACATCAACTTGGAATCTCTTTTTGAACTTGATTTAAGTGGTTGTTCAAGTTTGGTGGAGCTCCCCTCATTTGTTGGAAATGCCACTAATCTCAAAAAATTAAATCTCAAAAGATGCTCAAGTCTAGTGGAGCTCCCCTCCTCTATCGGAAGAACCCTTCATAATGGGTGGGATTTGCGTTTGCGAGGATGCTCAAAGGTAAAGGCTCTTCCAATCAACATCAACTTTGAATCTCTTGGAGAAATTGATTTCAGTGGTTGCTCAAGTTTAGTGGAACTCCCATTCTCTATTGGAGATGCCATGAATCTCAAGAAATTACATCTAGAAGGATGTTCAAGCCTAGTGGAACTCCCCTTTTCTGTTAGAAACCTTCATGAATTACGGAATTTGAGTTTGAAGGGATGCTCAAAGATAAAGGCTCTTCCGATCAACATCAACTTTGAATCTCTCGAAGAAATTGATTTCAGTAATTGCTCAAGTATGGTTAAGATCCCCTTAACTATTTGGAATGCCACTAATCTCAAGACATTAATTCTCGATGGATGCTCAAGTCTGGTGGAGCTCCCCTCTATTGAAAACCTTCATAAATTGACAAAATTGAGTTTGGAAGGATGCTTAAACATAGAGGCTCTCCTCTCAACTATTGGGAATGCAACTAGTCTCAGGGATTTAAAGCTCAAAGGATGCTCAAATCTAGTGGAACTCCCCTCCTCTATTGGAAACCTTCATCAATTGCGGAAATTAAATCTCAAAGGATGCTCAAATCTAGTGGAATTTCCGATCAACATCAACTTTGAATCTCTTTCTAGACTTGATCTCACTGATTGCTCGTTGTTAAAAAGTTTTCCTGAGATCTCCACAAGCATTGTAGTTCTCACGCTCGTTGGAACATCAATAGAAGTGCCTTTGTCAATCAGGTCATGGTCTAATCTTTGTCATCTGAGAATGTCATACAGTGAAAACCTAAAGGAATTCCCTCACGCTATTGATAGAATCACAGAGCTTCACTTGAGCGATAAAGGAATACAAGAGATTGGTCCATGGGTCCAGGGAATCTCCAGTCTACGGCGGCTAAAACTCAGTGGATGCAGAAAGGTTATATCACTCCCACAGCTTCCCGATTCCTTAAGAATCATAGATGCAGAAAATTGTGAGTCCCTTGAGAGAATAGATTGCTCCTTTCGCAATCCGGATATTCGTCTCAACTTCGCTAAGTGCTTCAAACTAAATCAAGAAGCGAGAGATCTCATCATTCAGACATCAACTCGTCTAGCGATCTTACCCGGTGAGGAAGTGCCTGCCTACTTCACTTTCCGAGCTTCTGGGAATTCCTTAACAGTGAAGCTGATTGAGAGGCCTCTTCCTACATCGGCGAAATTTAAGGCTTGCATCTTGGTTGATGATGATTGGGAAGAAGGGTGGGTGGATTGTAGCATCATGTCCAAACAGAAAGCTCCCATTTCTTATAGGACAAATGGATCCTCACTCCTATATCCAATTTTAACGGGGCATCTATACACATTCGAGGTTAAGGCATGGGATGTGACTTCCACCGAGCTTGTGTTTGAGTTCAATCTCTTCTTTTTGGATTTCTGCATCAACAGCACGGCCTTGAAGATAAAAGAATGCGGGATACACCAACTCTTGGAGGTCCCTTCGTGAGCACGAGCTATGACGAGCAATGAGAAATTTAAAAATCATACACTTTTAGATGGGGTAAGCTTCTTATTACAATGAATTAGCTCTCTCTCTCTCAGTACACCAATTTGCTGATTTTGTTTCTCAGCTTTTAACTAAATGAAGGAGAAGGTGACAAAACAGACTGTTAGTGATGTCTAATGAGCTCATGTGGGATGCCATCGGTTTAGTTTCTAGTGAGTTTAGACAAAATTCATGGTTTAGCCTTGATCGACTGGGAGACTTGGAGATTCTAGCCAAAGATTACTAAATTTGGATCCAACATCATCAGGCTAAATCAGGTGATGTCCCATTATTTTAAAGTGAAATTATACAGACTAGTAAATGGGTCTGAAAAAGTATGTTTCTTTGTGGTATTGCTAGTTTACTACCTCAAGTTCACGTACTCTTGGCTGGATGATCTCGATGTCAATAAGGTGAGGAATATGTGTACTATTATTCTGGTCTTTCTTATTTAAAATTTTCAATTTCTTTAAATGGTTGTGTGTTTTTTTCCACACTTCTTGTACAATTGTGATTTTTTTTGGCTATTTCATGCATCTGAATTTGATCACATAATGCTTGGACTGGAATAGAATATAAGGACGCTCATGGGATGAAAATAAGACAATGAACAATGAGAGCTTCAGTCTTCAGACATCTTCAGAGGTTTGACAAACAGTGAAACCAAAGTCAAGACAGAGGAGCATCCGGAGAATGGCAGTACAGGGACGAAGCAGAGCAGGCAATATCATAGGAGCTTGTTCGTGAAGATAATAATATGTGACAACTTACTTATTTTCTGATTCTGTCTCATATTGACTTTATGTTCCGATAGTATAAGATTAATGTTATTGTCAATAGAGATGAATATGTTTAAAATTGGATATTGTTACAGATCTTTCCTCTAACCATTCACATATATCAGCTCAACATCTTGTTAACTTTGTGAACCAAGACTCAATTTAACGATTGATCAATTGATCAATTGAACCTTTGAACAAATGAAAGAAAACAGAGAAATCAAAATGAAACGAGCGAAACAGAGACACAAGAAAATTGTTTATCCAGTTCAATCCAATAGGCGTGATTGGACCGAAATCAGTTCGGCAATTCACCATAAACGAGTATTGATTACATCCAAATCTTGAGCTTAACAATAGAGCTTTTCTCAGAAACAAGAATGATGAAGAAATGATATATTATAAAGGTAAAGTCTTCATACTCCTTTTCATACACCAAATAGAAATCCACCTGGTTAAGTAAACCGACTCCAATCTTCCCTCATCTTCGAATTAAACTAAAACCAATTCCAAATCGGAAATTGGTCTGGTTCAATTTAAAGATATTGAATCATATTCCAACAATCTCCACCTTGATTCAATCCTCCTTAAAACCTAGTGAATTGCAATATCCTTGAACTGGATCATCCCCTTGAACTTAACCTTCAGCTTAAGATGACTTCTCATCCTTACCAGAACAATTTCAGAAAAACACTAAAACTGCTCCAAAAAATTTCATGAACCAATGTACTTTGATTAAGCACATTCACAGCTCATGCATTAGACGTCATGTTTGATGATCCTCTTGACAAACTTGGTCTGCACAAACCCCGCCAATCAACCACCAACAACTTGTCTACCAAAAGTTACATTTACCACTTCCACTTTGTTTTGTGTGAATCAAAACCCTCAATTGAATCTTTTCCATATAACATGGAAAAACCTGAGACAATTCTCAAAAAACTATTAAACATGTTAACCCAACAGAAAACACCACAAGTCAAAGCACTTATGAACTGATTAAACACAGTCTCCTCCATGAAGTTCTGTCATCATCATGGTTTCTGAAATCCAAGTTTGATCTCTTGAATTTACTCTTTTTGTGTGTCAAACCTGTAAGCATCTCAAAGATAAACAGTTCATAAACCACCATACACTTGAGATTAAAGAACCTTACATCCACAATCCATTTATCAGATTGTGCTTGAACCATTCACGGTTCATTCATTCTATTTCAATAACAGCTTCATACCAGCACCTTTATCTCATTGCTGGTATCCTTACAATCTTTGATCGTCTTCTCATTTGATGTGATCCAGATCCTCCTTTATAGCTTCTCATACATCTCCTTGCTAGCTCAAGATGTAAACCATTTTGCTGTAACTTTGTTCCACAATGCTCTTATTCATTTCAGCCAGAGCAACTTATCACCTACATCATTTCCAGTTTCAGAATGACTCCACCTCTTCTCTTTCTCTCATCAGATCTTCTTTAGCATGCTTATACTCCTGATGATTCCTCACTTTATCTTCTCTGCAAGTGACTTAAACTTTGAGAAGATCCTCTAAGTCTTCTTAAGATGCAATAGACACAATCACATTCCTTTTGATTGTTCTCTTTCAACCACAGTTTGAAATCTCTGCAGTTCCTGTCCTTTTCAGGGACTTATCCTTGAGTTGCTTGCAACTAAACTTGTTTAACATGTTGTAACCTCAGCAAATTCAACTTCATCTCAGCAAGTTCAACTCCATTTAAGAAATACACATTGAGACTTGCTTGTTTTCCAGCACCAGCCTCTCTTGCTTCTTCTTTCTTTTCAAAGTATCAGAACTTACAGAACCTGAAATCTCCAATTACAGAACCCGAAACCTGCAATTACAGAATCTGAAAACCTACAATTACAGATTCTGAAACCTGCAATTCATATTTGGATGTCTAAACCAACACCAAGCTGCATGCCGCAGGTCGCTCAGAGATCCGTAAGATAGNCATCAGATCTTCTTTAGCATGCTTATACTCCTGATGATTCCTCACTTTATCTTCTCTGCAAGTGACTTAAACTTTGAGAAGATCCTCTAAGTCTTCTTAAGATGCAATAGACACAATCACATTCCTTTTGATTGTTCTCTTTCAACCACAGTTTGAAATCTCTGCAGTTCCTGTCCTTTTCAGGGACTTATCCTTGAGTTGCTTGCAACTAAACTTGTTTAACATGTTGTAACCTCAGCAAATTCAACTTCATCTCAGCAAGTTCAACTCCATTTAAGAAATACACATTGAGACTTGCTTGTTTTCCAGCACCAGCCTCTCTTGCTTCTTCTTTCTTTTCAAAGTATCAGAACTTACAGAACCTGAAATCTCCAATTACAGAACCCGAAACCTGCAATTACAGAATCTGAAAACCTACAATTACAGATTCTGAAACCTGCAATTCATATTTGGATGTCTAAACCAACACCAAGCTTCTTTCCTCAAACCTGAGAACCTTTCTTTCATGAGTTTCTCACTTTGAAATCTGATTTAGCTCTGAAATGCTGATATTGTCTTGTTCTTGACTTCACATTCTTCTTTATCACACTGAGATACTCTTAATTGTTTCACCAGTGAACTTATCCTCTGTAACTCTGCTCCAGTAAACCCATAATCAACCTCTCAGACAATTAACAACCTGAACACTGTCTTGAGAAAAACCTTTGAAGTGATCATTGCTCTATCTGCATCCAACTACCATACTACAGCACTTGTGGAGACTAGTCCACCTTAAACCAGACCCTTCCAACTTGAGTTCTTGATCTGCTTTACTCACTGAGTTACCAGACATTTCATAGTTACTTGATTCTTCCCAAAACAAGGCAGCTCCATACTGAATTAATTTCAGCAAACATCCAAGATTTTAAATCTTACTCTCAGCCTTCTATGTGACACTTCTCACCGAACTCTTGAGAAGAATTCCAGCATCCTCATATTTGAGTTCTGCCCAAATGAAACTAACACAGCTTCTGATGAACAACTTGTTCCACACATGCAGTTTTAAAACCTGCATTTATGTTCTATGCACATAGAAATTCCACTATGCATTTTGAAGAAAACACACACACACCTTGCATGATGCTTTAAGTCCATGTGAATACTAGGGACTGCTTGATGCCAACAACCCTTTGGTGCGCAGTTTACACGTGAGAGATTCTCATAATCTGACCTTACTTTTAAAATTGGACCTTACTGTATGCATTCCTCATAAAGATGCAAATATCTTGGTGATCTTCAAAGATGTTTTCCTATGTTGTTTAAGCATTTATCTTATCCCTGTCTGACATGCACAAAATTCCCATCTATCCCAAGGTTTGTCCCATTAAACAATCAGCCACCAAGCTCTTTACCAAAACAAACACTAAGGCGTCCCCTAGCACCTGGAATTCCGAAATTCCTGTGACAGACTATGTGTTTTGTTATGAGCTCACAGAGGTGGCGCGGGAAGGCCTGTCACATCAAGAAGTCAAACAAAGATTCAATCTCCTGCTTAACATATTGAACTGGGTTTTTGCTGTACATAGAAATTGTTGGGATTCGCGAATATAATCGCAAACAAAAACTAGTAGGGAAAAAAGAAAGCAAAGCCAACAGAAATGTTTTCTCTTGAACCCTAAAAAGTCATCACGATGTTCTGTAATTTCCCAAAAAACACACAGATTTCTGGACTCTATCTTGCAAAATAGCTTCCAGATCAGTATACCTTATCTCTCTACCAAATGATCATTCAAAATGTAGAATTGTCAGATGTACCCAGCGATGCACCGTGCTTCTTTATGATCTTAACCGACTCAAGAAGGACCTCTTGTTGTGTTGTGTATAGCTCCTCTTTTCCCTGAGACAAATGATCACCATTGTATGTATGAAAGACCGCATCAAGTTACTGAACTTTGTCTGGATTTGACGGCAAAGATCGCTAGTAATAGTAGTAGTACCCATTCAAAAAATGAGAAGAATGTTACAGAGACTAAAGAGAGAAAGATAGTGTACCATGTGTTTGAGATTGCACCCAATGGTAAGTTCAGCGAAAGATTTTTCCACTCGCGATAAGTAACAGTAAGGAGCTTCTTTCCCTCAGAAAACTTTTGTATTTGCCCTCAACATTTCCTTGATTTCATTTGATATTTGAGGAATCTTATTCAAGTCATCGATCTGCAGTGGGATCTTCGATGCTATGGCTCGCCACTGAGCACGTGACTTATTCACAATGACCTGTATATGTTGGTATAGTTCAGGCCGGTCATTCCGATTTCCATCCATGAAAAATGTTTCGCAATAAGATTCAAACAAATGAGATAATCAAGTGGACACGACTATTAACTCAGTGTGGATGCTTTTAAGTGTGAAATTCTGAAAGCAAGAGCATAAGCTTATGCGATATGAAGATGAATAGTGCGAAACAGATAAACTAACCTGACTGGAAAACAGTGAATTGGGTACCAAAACCGGAAATTTCTCGGCATTCAACAAAGATGTTGTCGTAAGACCCATCTCAACAACTTGACCTTCTACAGATCCTGCCTGAAAAGTGGGGACAAGGAAGACACTATATTTTGAGAAAAATATATGAGTGAGAATCGCTAACAGATTTGCTTGCTTTAGGAAACTTAATAAAAGAAGAGAGAAAAAAGTAGGTAACACGAGAAATTTCAAGTTCAACTAACTTTAATTGTATCTCCCATAGAGAAAGGCCGAGAGAATTTCATGGATAGACCACTCAGCACATTACCAAGGATATCTCTGGCAGCAAATGCGGTGGCAACCCCTGAAAAACTCAAAATATAATTGATATGTTATGAGCAAATAGTATCTTACAAAATGTTAGCAACCTTGGAAAAGATAAGACCACATGCTTGTGGAGGCATTTCTGTTGAATCCTAGCAAATATCATTATAGGCCGTAAAAAAACAACTAATTTAAAATAGAAAGCAGTAGACACACCTCCAACTCCACCAACTGTCAAGATAGATTGAACAGCAACCCCACAGGCTTCAGCCGAAGCCATCAAACCGATTGCAAAAAGACCAACCGATGATACTTTGTCTAAAGTCAATACCTTCTCCCTATCTAGCCCACCAAAACTATTAGCGGACAACATTCGGGTAATCACATTGGTCTTCCACCGATATAGGAACCACACAAGTGATAGAATGACTGCTCCCTTCACTGTCGGGGAAAAGTATTGAGCTGCTATTGTTGTTGGCGCCACCATTGCGGTACTACAACATATCACAATCATCAAGTCCGTTTATTTTCTACAACATAATATTCAAAAAGATCATGTTACTCATATATATAATAATTTTTCAAATGCAAAAAGTTAATGCGACTCACATTTGTGCAAAAGCTATGAAGGTCACTAAGTAACGTGCTGGATCCTCCAAAGCTCCCCAAAAGCTTTTCTCATATGGAACATCTTCGTTAGAGAAGCCTCTGGGAAGCAAAGCAGCGGAACTTTGCATTGCGTAAGTGTGAAACCTCCTCAAAACCCTAGCTAGGCATAACAATCCAAGCATATAAAGTAGCAGTCATAGTGAGAGTGACGGGAACTACGACTTGTTTAAGATATGGGTTGGAGTCTAGCAATTGGTGAACATGAGGGATCATCTCATCAGAGGCTACTTTAGTCTTCCTTGCAGTTTCAGTAAGAGCATCTACACTAGTCTGGAACACATCTTTGGCCTTCTGAACCCAGTCACCAGTGCCATCACCGGTGCCACTACCAGCAGGAGCTACAATACTTGCGAAATCGTCAGGTTTGGAGCTGAAAGGGCGTGCATAAGATGAATGACCTAAGAAAGGGATCGAGCAATTGAAAGGCTTAGCATTATGAAGCAGGCGCAAACTCGAAGGGGAAGCTATTGCTTTATGAGACACTCCATCAAGGAGATTGAAAGAAGGGTAAGGCTCGGGTTTATTGTGAACACGAGAAAACACCATAGAAGAAGACGAATTTGCAGGTCGAAGATGAGCATAAATAATTCGTTTGACTTAACTTAGTTATATAATCATTTAAATCTAGTAAATAGTTACAATTGTAATATCTTAGGGACAAAAGAAAATATTTTTTTTTATTTTCTGTACAAATCTGCTTATAATGATAGACAATCACTAAAAGATATTTATCATGAATATATATACAAACAATGATAGATTGTGATAACGCTCTTTCCACTGTAATCATAAATGTACAAATGTTATTTACCATCTAATTACATATTGTAATAATTAATGGTTTATTCTTCTTAGCATTTGTGGAGTAAATAAATGTTCCAAAACAAGAACTTAGACTCTAGTAAATTGGGAAATATAAAATGAGATTTTTTTTTAAAAAACTCATAACATTAAATATATTAACTACTATATTATCATCAAAAATTGAATTATCAATAATAACATTCTTTTTCACATTTATCATGTAACTTATTATGGCTGAAAGTAAAAAAAACAAAATGGAACGTATTATGTAAAAATGTTATTATATTACAATTACTGAATTACCAGTGCAGCATGGAGTGAGGCTCTCGGCCATGGTCTGGTGGCTTTGGTTCTGGTCCTTCTGCATCTGGTTCATCCTCACTGTTGGAGTAGTCCTCTCCATGCCACTGCTTTCCAAGGTCGCTTTCTTCCTCGAAGGAGTCTTGGTATAAATCACCTCCTTCACTAAATTCGTCTTCGCTGGTATAGTAGTTGTCTTGATCCATATAGTTCGTTGTGCCTACAATATTAAGAAGTGAACGCCCTTTTCAATATTTCTTTTACAAACAAGATGCAAGGATTCAATTATAGCGACTAAGGGTAATTATTGAGAATGCACAAATGGACTCCTTAATACATCTTGGCAATCAAATTAAGGAAACAACGGATGACTAGATTAATGAAGGGTGAACGTGTAATGACAGCAAGGTAATAATACACAAGAATTCGAATTTAAGCTACCTAAAACAGAGAATGACAAGTTTCCCAAACTGGCTTAAACTTAATTCTCACAAGTTTCCCAAAATGAACGAGTTCAATTTTTTTTTTTTTTTTTTTAGCTTTAGACGAGTAGGAATTGCTTTTCGTTAACTGCATTGTATAGTTGCAACTTTTGGTTTTCTAGTTTTTTTTTGCGGATTAATCTGGAATGCATTTTGGTTATGTTTCTACTATGCTCAATAGCTTTTCGTGGGCATTCTCATCAATTGTAGAAAAGTTAGTGTTTGTTTTCATGAAAAATGATGCTTATTAGTTTGCAAGAGGACAAGTATGAAAGCAAGGTGTCAATACTCAATATCATCTTTTTATATATAAAAAAAAATAAAAGAATGATTGATTCCACTCAAAACTTTTACTTTACAAGTCCACTTGCATCTGTTTTTTCTTCGGATATTCTTCTTTCTTGTTTCTTTAGCATTGTTGTTCTTCACTTCACACTTTTTAAAGAGCTATAGCGAACATGGTGAAAACTTGAGAAAAAGTAACTATTAAATTACGGTTTTTGATGACCAAAAAAAAAAAAAATACGGTTTTGAAGTTATATCTTTATAACTCACACATACATACACACATATCTCTATAGCGAACATACCCGAATAAATACACACGTTACGCATATGTATGTATAAAGTTTGAAATTTCCAGGTTATATCATTCTTAGGAGAGTTAAAAAAAACTAGTAGAACCTAAACGGACATGTTAAGATTCTTGAACTTTGGACAACCAGGAAAAAAAAAAATTATATGTATACATACATATGCGTAATGTGTGTATTTATTCGGTTTTTAAGATATATTTTTAAGTTACACTAATTCTTCTTCATAACTCACACATACACATAAATAATAATTTACTTATAAGCACGTGAAGTGTTTATTCATTTAATAGTTACTTTTGGTTTATTCTATTTATTATATTTTTAAGCCATTAGTGTTGTTATGTCTTTATCTAATCAATGGATATAAGATAAAGGGGTCCCACCTCTTAATTTCTGTCTGATATCTCAAGACTTGACTTTAGAATCCCTCTCGCATATTATAAGTCAATGCAGTCAATGTTCTATGTCGTATATACACAAAAAGCCTCTTCGTTAATTCTTCTTCCACATATGACATAGCTCCCTAATCTAAAAAAACTGTGATCTTGATCCTTTCTCAATCTCACTAATGGATTTGTCCTTTTTCCTTACCAGTGTTGCTGTAGCAATAAGCTTCTTCGTGCTTTTTAGAAAACTCTTCCCTCAAGATAGCAAAGAAAATCATTCTTCTACTTCATCACCTCCATCGTCTTTATCTCCATCATCGTCTTCGTCTCCACCATCGTTTTTGTCTCCACCATTGTCTTTGTCTCGAAATAGAAAACACCATGTCTTCCCGAGCTTCCACGGGGCAGATGTCCGCAAAGCCTTTCTCAGCCACATCTTGAAGGAGTTCAGAAGCAAGGGGATCGACTCATTCATTGACAATAATATCGAGAGGTGTAAGCAGATCGGTCCTGAGCTCATAGAAGCAATTAGAGGATCAAAAATTGCGATTGTCTTGCTCTCAAAGAACTACGCTTCCTCAACATGGTGCATGAATGAGTTGGTGGAGATCATGAGGTGCAGAGAAGNGGGGCAGATGTCCGCAAAGCCTTTCTCAGCCACATCTTGAAGGAGTTCAGAAGCAAGGGGATCGACTCATTCATTGACAATAATATCGAGAGGTGTAAGCAGATCGGTCCTGAGCTCATAGAAGCAATTAGAGGATCAAAAATTGCGATTGTCTTGCTCTCAAAGAACTACGCTTCCTCAACATGGTGCATGAATGAGTTAATGGAGATCATGAGGTGCAGAGAAGTGTTGGGTCAAACAGTGATGACCATTTTCTATGAAGTTGATCCAACAGACGTAAAGAAACAGACAGGAGATTTTGGAAAAGTCTTCAAAAAAACTTGTAAGGGTAAATCAAAGGACGACATCGGAAGATGGAAACAGGCTTTTGCGGAAGTGGCCACAATCGCTGGAGAGCATTCAAGCAACTGGTTCGTCCATTTTTTTTTCAGTACTTGCTCTTTAATTTTTAAACACATTATATATATATATATATATATATATATATATATTATTCGTTGACCAGATGTATAAATTGATCTCCCTCTTTTTCAGGGTTGATGACGCAGCCATGATCGAAAAGATAGCCATTCAAATTTCGAACAAGTTGAATATTGCTGCACCATCACATGATTTGGACCGCCTAATTGGGATGGAAGCTCATATGAAAAGGATGAAACCATTGTTATGCCTAAACTCAGATGATGTGAGGATGATTGGGATTTGGGGTCCTCCTGGGATTGGTAAAAGAACCATCGCCAGATTTCTGTTTAACGAACACTTCAGGAGTTTCCAACTGAGCGCAATCATGGTCAATATCAGAGAAAGCTATCCAAGAGCTTGTCTCGATGAGTACAGTGCACAACTGAAACTCCAAAACCAAATGTTGTCTCATATATTCAACCAGAAAGATATTGTGGTTCCTCGTTTAGAAGTCGCTCAAGAAAGGCTGCAAGACAAGAAAGTGCTTATCGTTCTTGGTGATGTGAATCAGTTAGAACAACTAGATGCCTTGGCGAAAGAAACCGGGTGGTTTGGTCCCGGAAGTCGGATTATTATCACAACAGAAGATCTAAGAGTTTTAAAGGCACATGGGATCAACCGTATTTACAAAGTGAGTTTTCCATCAATTGATGAAGCTCTTCAAATATTTTACATGAATACTTTTGATCAAAAGTACCCTAAAGATGGTTTTGAGGAGCTTGCTCGGGAAGTCACAGACCGTACTGGTCAACTTCCTCTGGGACTAAAGGTTATGGGCTCACATTTCAAAGGAATGACCAAACAGCAGTGGTCAATGGAACTACCAAGGTTAAAAAATAATCTTAATGGAAAAATTGAGAGCATTTTAAAGTTCAGTTATGATGCCTTATGTGATGAAGATAAAAATTTATTCCTTCATATAGCCTGCTTTTTCACATTTATCTCTATTAACGAGGTGGAAGAGTATCTTGAAAAGAAGTTCTTGAATGTGAGGCAAGGGCTTAACATCTTAGCTGATAAATCTCTCATATCTATTAAATACGGATGGATAAAAATGCATAATTTATTATCCCAACTGGGCAGAGATATTGTCCGGCATGAGCCAGTGTCCAAATCCATTCTCGAGCCTAGAAAGCGCCAATTTTTGCATGATACAGAAGAGATTTGTGACCTATTGATTGATGATGCAGCAGTAAGTTGTTACATTAGTCCCTAATTACCTATTGAGTTTATTTGATAACTAACTAACTAACTTTACTTGCTTTTTTGTTCCTTTTTCAGGGTAGTAGAGTCATAGGCATAGATTTTGACTTAGGTCGGATGAAAAAAATATTAAATATAAGTGAGGGAGCCTTTAAAGGAATGTCTAATCTCCAATTCTTAAGATTCCGTGGAGGTGATAGAAAAGAAATATTCCATGATGAATTGCACGATGGCGATAAGTTGAAGCTATCGAGTGGCCTAGACAATCTTTCTCGTAAACTTCGATTACTACATTGGGATCATTTTCCAATGAAATGTTTGCCTTCGAATGTGAACTTGGAGTTCCTTGTCGAACTAAACATGCAGTATAGCAAACTCGAGAAGCTGTGGGAAGAAATTAAAGTAAGTAATTACGATTTATTACTCTTCAAAATTTCAAATTGATTTCGAATCCATAATTTATGTACAGTTTTTATATAAATTAAATATGTATTGCAAGGACATATGTTTTTATGTTCTTTAAGTGGGTTCTCTTACGTGTTTACTACCAATTGTATAAACGTGTTTTTGTTATCTGTCTGTACAGCCGCTTCGTAATCTCAGGAGGATGAATTTGCGTAATTCTGTAAACTTGAAGGAGCTTCCTGATCTTTCAATTGCCATTAAACTTTCGGAATTGAATCTGGCAGGTTGCTCAAGTCTGACCAAGCTCCCATCGTTGATTGGAAATGTCACTAATCTCGAATTATTGAATCTCAAAGGATGCTCAAGTCTGACCAAGCTCCCATCGTCTATTGGAGAAATCACTAATACCAATAGATTAATTCTCGATGGATGCTCAAGTCTGGTGGAGCTCCCCTCCTCTATTGGAAATGTCACTAATCTCGAAATATTGGATCTCAGTAATTGCTCAAGTTTGGTGGAAATCCCGTTGTCTATTGGAGATGCCACCAATCTCAAGGAATTAAAACTTCAGGGTTGCTACAGTATAGTAACAATCCCCTCATCTATTGGGAAGCTCACTAATCTCAAAGAATTAAGTCTCTATGGTTGCCAAAATCTGGTGGAGATCCCCCCATCTATTGGAAATGCCATTAATCTTAGGATTTTGAATCTTGGTTTTTGTCGTGGTCTGGTGGCGATCCCCTTCTCTATTGGAAACCTTCAAAAATTGCGTAATTTGAGGTTGCCAGAATGCTCAAAGATAAAGGCTCTTCCGGTCGACATCAACTTGGAATCTCTTTTTGAGCTTGATTTAAGTGGTTGTTCAAGTTTGGTGGAGCTTCCCTCTTTTGTTGGAAATGCCACTAATCTCGAAATATTGGATATCAGTCATTGCAAAAATCTGGTGGAAATCCCATCATCTATTGGAAATGCTATTAATCTTAGGATTTTGAAACTTGGTTTTTGTCGAGGTCTCGTGGCGATCCCCTTCTCTATTGGAAACCTTCAAAAATTGCGTAATTTGAGGTTGCGAGCATGCTCAAATATAAAGGCTCTTCCGGTCGACATCAACTTGGAATCTCTTTTTGAGCTTGATTTAAATGATTGTTCAAGTTTGGTGGAGCTCCCCACATTTGTTGGAAATGCCACTAATCTCAAAGAATTAAATCTCATAGGATGCTCAAGTCTAGTGGAGCTCCCCTCCACTATCGGAAAAACCCTTCATACAGGGAGGAAATTGAGTTTGCGAGGATGCTCAAAGGTAAAGGCTCTTCCAATCAACATCAACTTTGAATCTCTTGAAGAAATTGATCTCAGTGGTTGCTCAAGTTTGGTGGAACTCCCATTCTCTATCGGGGATGCCATGAATCTCGAAAAATTACATTTAGAAGGATGTTCAAGTCTGGTGGGGCTCCCCTCCTCTATTGGAAATGTCACTAATCTCAAAATATTGAATCTCAGCAATTGCTCAAAACTAGTGGAACTCCCCTTCTCTGTTAGAAACCTTCATAAATTATTTAATTTGAGTTTGAAGGGATGCTCCAAGATAAAGGCTCTTCCGATCAACATCAACTTGGACTCTCTCTTGTATTTTGATCTCAGTAAGTGCTCAAGTATGGTAAAAATCCCCTCAACTTTTTGGAATGCAACTAGTCTCGTTAAATTACATCTCGAGGGATGCTTAAGTCTCCCTCTATTGGAAACTTTCATCAATTGTGGGAATTAAATCTCAAAGGATGCTCAAATCTGGTGGAACTCCCCTCCTCTATTGGAAACTTTCATCAATTGTGGGAATTAAATCTCAAAGGATGCTCAAATCTGGTGGAACTTCCGATCAACATCAACTTGAAATCTCTTTATAGACTTGATCTCACTGATTGCTCGTTGTTAAAAAGTTTTCCTGAGATCTCCACAAGCATTAGAAATCTCAAACTCGTTGGAACATCAATAGAAGAAGTGCCTTTGTCAATCAGGTCATGGTCTAATCTTTGTGAATTGAATATGTCATACAGTGAAAACCTCAAGGAATTCCCTCACGCTTTTGATAGAATCACAGAGCTTCACTTGAGCGATAAAGGAATACAAGAGATTGGTCCATGGGTCGAGGGAATCTCCAGGCTACACCGACTAGAACTCAGTGGATGCAGAAAGGTTATATCACTCCCACAGCTTCCCAATTCCGTAAGAAACATAGATGCAGAAAATTGTGAGTCCCTTGAGAGAATAGATTACTCCTTTCGCAATCCTGATATTCGTCTCAACTTCGCTAAGTGTTTCAAACTAAATCAAGAAGCGAGAGATCTCATCATTCAGACATCAACTTGGCGAGCGATCTTACCCGGTGAGGAAGTGCCTGCCTACTTCACTTTCCGAGCTTCTGGGAATTCCTTAACAGTGAAGTTGAATGAGAGGCCTCTTCCTACATCAACAAAATTTAAGGCTTGCATCTTGGTTGATGATGATTGGAAACGAGGGTGGGTGGATTGTAGCATCATGTCCAAACAGAATGCTCTCATTTCTTATAGTTCAAATGGACCCCAACTCCTATATCCAGTTTTAACGGAGCATCTATACACATTCGAGGTTGAGGCAAGGGATGTGACTTCCACCGAGCTTGTGTTTGAGTTCAATCTCTGCATTTCCAAATTCAACGGCACGGCCTTGAAGATAAAAGAATGCGGTATACACCAACTCTTGGAGGTCCCTTCGTGAGCACGAGCTATGACGAGCTATGAGAAAGTTAAAAATCATACACTTTTAGATGGGGTAAGCTTCTTATTACAATGAATTAGCTATCTCTCTCAGTACACCAATTTGCTGATTTTGTTTCTGAACTTTTAACTAAATGAAGGAGAAGTTGACAAAACAGACTGTTGGTGATTTCTAATGAGCTCAAGTGGGATTCCATCGGTTTGGTTTCTGGTGAGTTTAGACAAAATTCATGGTTCAGCCTTGATCGACTGGGATGAAACATCATCAGGCTAAATCAGGTGATGTTCCATTATTTTGAAGTGAAATTATAGAGACTAGTAAATGGGTCTGAAAAAGTATGTTTCTTTGTGGTATTGCTAGATTACTACCTCAAGTTCATATACTCTTGGCTGGATGATCTCGATGTCAATAAGGTAAGGAATATGTGTACTAATATTCTGGTCTTTCTAATTTAAAAATTTTCAATTTCTTTAAATGCTTGTGTTTTTTTTTTTCCACACTTCTTGTACAATTGTGTTTGGTGTGTTCGTTTTTTTGGGCTATTTCATGCATCTGAATTTGATCACATAATGCTTGGACTGGAATAGAGTATAAGGACGCTCATGGGATGAAAATAAGACAATGAACAATGAGAGCTTCAGTCTTCAGACATCTTCAGAGGTTTGACAAACGGACGGAAACCCAAGTCAAGACAGAGAAGCATCCGGAGAATGGCAGTACAGGGACAAAGCAGAGCAGGGAATATCACAGGAGCTTGTTCATGAAAATAATAATATGTGACAACTTACTTATTTTCTGATTCTGTCTCATATTGACTTTATGTTCTAATACATTTTGCTTCTCTACTTCTTAAGTATGTAATAAACAAGAAAATATTTCAACCAAGAATCAATAAAGAGCATCAAAGATGCAACGAGACAATGACAAAGGCAAAATCACATGAGGAAAACTGTAAAAAGAAAAAAAAGTTAAGTAACCAATCCAAAACTAAACACATTCTGAAGTCAGCAAGATGACAACAAACAGAGACTCTGGAAATGTCAATGTAAAAACTTCAAGATAGTCCCATTTCTAGAATTGGTAGGTGGAGAAACGCAGAATATGAAGCAATTTCTTTAGCAAAATTTTGGCTTTGAACTTCAATCATCACCAGAATCTCTTATCAAACAGTAAAAGGGTCCACTTTGCACAGTCTGATAAGAACTTTGATGTCTTGAATCTAGCCTCCTAGCCAAGTGTTTCTGTACGAAGAGTTGTCACGAAGCGAAGCATCTTGAGGATTGTATTCTATGACATATGCATGAGGAAGTTTCAGATGATCATAAACATTGTGATTCCAGACACTAAAGATATCCTCATTGAAGTGGATACTAAGAACTGCTCCACATATGTTATCAGCATCGTTGAAGAAGTAACGAGACACAAAATTGGAATGACATGATCAGGAGAAGGATTTGGCTATGTAACATTTACAAGGATTACAGAAGTTTGCAACATATGGTTGAAGTATACTCACCAGATCTTCCCAAAAGCAAGCTGATACAACTTTACTTGATAGATTGTATATGTTCAAAATTTTAATTTTATATTCATTTTCTAGAGAAAAAAAAGATGTGTTCCGATAGTATAAGATTAATGTTATTGTCAAGAGAGATGAATATGTTTAAAACTGGATATTGTTACAGATCTTTCCTCTAACCATTCACATATATCAGCTCAAGATCTTGTTAACTTTGTGAACCAAGACTCAATTTAACGATTGATCAATTGAACCTTTGAACAAATGAAAGAAAACAGAGAAATCCAAATGAAACGAGCGAAACAGAGACACAAGAAAATTGTTTATCCGGTTCAATCCGATCGGCGTGATTGGACTGAAATCAGTTCGGCAATTCATCATAAACGAGTATTGATTACATCCAAATCTTGAGCTTCACAATAGAGGCTCAAAACTTTTCTCAGAAACAAGAAGAAGATGTTAGAATGATGAAGTAAGAAATGATATAATATAAAGGTAAAGTCTTCATACTCCTTTTCATACACCAAATAGAAATCCTCCTGGTTAAGTAAACCGACTCCAATCTTCCTTAATCTCCAAATTAAACTAAAACCAATTCCAAATAGGAAATTAGTCTGGTTCAATTAAAAGATAACCTGGTTCAACTTCCATGATGGAACACCAAAGCTTCTTATTCTCAGACCAAAGGTATTGTACTGAATCATATTCAAACAATCTCCACCTTGATTCAATCCTCCTTAAAACCTAGTGAATTGCAATATCCTTGAACTTAACCTTCAGCTTAAGATGACTTCTCATCCTTACCAGAACAATTTCAGAAAAACACTAAAACTGCTCCAAAAAATTTCATGAACCAATGTACTTTGATTAAGCACATTCACGGCTCATGCATTAAGCACAAACTTGGTCTGCACAAACGCCGCCAATCAACCACCAACAACTTGTCCACCAAAAGTTACATTTACCACTTCCACTTTGTTTTGTGTGACATTTACCACTTCCACTTTGTTTTGTGTGAAGCATAACCCTCAATTGAATCTTTTCCATATAACATGGAAAAACCTGAGACAATTCTCAAACAACAAACCATTAACAAGTATAAAAAACTATTAAACATGTTAACCCAACAGAAAACACCACAAGTCAAAGCACTTATGAACTGATTAATCACAGTCTCCTCCATGAAGTTCTGTCATCATCATGGTTTCTGAAATCCAAGTTTGATCTCTTGAATTTACTCTTTTTGTGTGTCAAACCTGTAAGCATCTCAAAGAAAAACAGTTCATAAACCACCATACACTTGAGATTAAAGAACCTTACATCCACAACCCATTTATCAGATTGTGCTTGAACCATTCACGGTTCAGTCATTCTGTTTCAATAACAGCTTCATACCAGCACCTTTATCTCATTGCTAGTATCCTTACAATCTTTGATCGCCTTCTCATTTGATGTGATCCAGATCCTCCTTTATAGCTTCTCATACATCTCCTTGCTAGCTCAAGATGTAAACCATTTTGCTGTAACTTTGTTCCACAATGCTCTTATTCATTTCAGCCAGAGCAACTTTTCACCTACATCATTTCCAGTTTCAGAATGACTCCACTTCTTCTCTTTCTCTCATCCGATCTTCTTTAGCATGCTTATACTCCTGATCATTCCTCACTTTATCTTCTCTGCAAGTGACTTAAACTTTGAGAAGATCCTCTAAGTCTTCTTAAGATGCAATAGACACAATCACATTCCTTTTGATTGTTCTCTTTCAACCACAGTTTGAAATCTCTGCAGTTCCTGTCCTTTTCAGGTACTTATCCTTGAGTTGCTTGCAACTAAACTTGTTTAACATGTTGTAACCTAAGCAAATTCAACTTCATCTCAGCAAGTTCAACTCCATTTAAGAAATACACATTGAGACTTGCTTGTTTTCCAGCACCAGCCTCTCTTGCTTCTTTCTTTCAAAGTATCAGAACTTACAGAACCTGAAATCTCCAATTACAGAACCCGAAACCTGCAGTTACAGAATCTGAAAACCTACAATTACAGATTCTGAAACCTGCAATTCATATTTGGATGTCTAAACCCACACCAAGCTTCTTTCCTTAAACCTGAGAACCTTTCTTTCATGAGTTTCTCACTTTGAAATCTGATTTAGCTCTGAAATGCTGATATTCTCTTGTTCTCGACTTCATATTCTTCTTTATCACACTGAGATACTCTTAATTGTTTCACCAGTGAACTTATCCTCTGTAACTCTGCTCCAGTAAACCCATAATCAACCTCTCAGACGATTAACAACCTGAACACTGTCTTGAGAAAAACCTTTGAAGTGATCATTGCTCTATCTGCATCCAAATACCATATACAGCACTTGTGGAGACTACTCCACCTTAAACCAGACCCTTCCAACTTGATTTCTTGTTCTGCTTTACTCAATGAGTTACCAGACATTTCATAGTTACTTGATTCTTCCCAAAACAAGGCAGCTCCATACTGAATTAATTTCAGCAAACATCCAAGATTTTAAATCTTACTCTCAGCCTTCTATGTGACACTTCTCACTGAACTCTTGAGAAGAATTCCAGCATCCTCATATTTGAGTTCTGCCCAAATGAAACTAACACAGCTTCTGATGAACAACTTGTTCCACACATGCAGTTTTAAAACCTGCATTTATGTTCTATGCACATAGTAATTCCACTATGCATTTTGAAGAAAACACACACACACCTTGCATGATGCTTTAAGTCCATGTGAATACTAGGGACTGCTTGTTGCCAACAACCCTTTGGTGAGCAGTTTACACGTGAGAGATTCTCATAATCTGACCTTACTTTTAAAATTGGACCTTACTGTATACATTCCTCATAAAGATGCAAATATCTTGGTGATCTTCAAAGATGTTTTCCTATGTTGTTTAAGCATTTATCTTATCCATGTCTGACATGCACAAAATTCCCATCTATCCCAAGGTTTATCCCATTAAACAATCAGCCACCAAGCTCTTTACCAAAACAAACACTAAGGCGTCCCCTAGCACCTGACATTCCGAGATTCCTGTGACAGACTATGTGTTTTGTTATCCATAGGTTTACACCAAAAACTCCACCAAACTTCTAAGAGATAACCATAATATCATACTAGCATATAGTCTCTTGATTATCAACTAAATAACCTTGTAGAGTGCACATGTAAATCTAAAACTATGCAGCCCATCAGATTAACACCAACTCAATCTTAGGTACTCCTGATGGGTTCTTGAGAATCTTTTATGTCTCACGATTTAAATCTGAAATCACAATTATCCGGTAATCTACCTTATCGTGAGGTAGCCTTCTCCTTTCATCACCATGACTCATCTTGATCAAGATTTAAATCCTTGATGAGTTGCGTTAATGAGGAAGAAGAGAACCTATCTAATCCTTTTCTGATTAGGTTTATGTATGATCGTTAAAGGTCTCTTATCCATTTTTTTTTTTTTTTGGTTCACAAAGAATATTTTGATGAAGTTACCACTCAGATTATGAGCTCACAGAGGTGGCGAGGGAAGGCCTGTCACATCATCAAGTCCAACAAAGATTCAATCTCCTGCTTAACATATTGAACTGGGTTTTTGCTGTACATAGAAATTGTTAATATAATCGCAAAAAAAAACTAGTAGGGAAAAAAAGAAAGCAAAGCCAACGTGAAATGTTTTCTCTTGAACCCTAAAAAGTCATCACGATTTTCTATAATTTCCCAAAAAACACACAGATTTCTGGACTCTATCTTGCAAAATAGCTTCCAGATCAGTATTCCTTATCTCTCTACCAAATGATCATTCAAAATGTAGAGTTGTCAGATGTACCCAGCGATGCACCGTGCTTGTTTATGATCTTAACCGACTCAAGAAGGACCTCTTGTTGTGTTGTGTATAGCTCCTCTTTTCCCTGAGACAAATGATCACCATTGTATGTATAAAAGACCGCATCAAGTTACTAAACTTTGTCTGGATTTGACGGCAAAGATCGCTAGTAATAGTAGTAGTACCCATTCAAAAAATGAGAAGAATGTTACAGAGACTAAAGAGAGAAAGATAGTGTACCATGTGTTTGAGATTGCACCCAATGGTAAGTTCAGCAAAAGATTTTTCCACTCGCGATAAGTAACAGTAAGGAGCTTCTTTCCCTAAGAAAACTTTTGTATTTGCCCTCAACATTTCCTTGATTTCATTTGATATTTGAGGAATCTTATCCAAGTCATCGATCTGCAGTGGGATCTTCGATGCTATGGCTCGCCACTGAGCACGTGACTTATTCACAATCACCTGTATATGTTAGTACAGTTCAGGGTCATTCCGATTTCCTTTCTTGAAAAATGTGTAGCAATAAGATTCAAACAAATGAGATAATCAAATGTACACGACTATTAACTCAGTGTGGATGCTTTTAAGTGTGAAATTCTGAAAGCGAGAGCATAAGCTTATGCGATATGAAGATGAATAGTGCGAAACAGATAAACTAACCTGACTGGAAAACAGTGAATTGGGTACCAAAACCGGAAATTTCTCAGCATTCAACAAAGATGTTGTCATAAGTCCCATCTCAACAACTTGACCTTCTACAGATCCAGCCTGAAAAGTGGGGACAAGGAAGACACTATATTTTGAGAAAGAAAAAATATGAGTGAGAATCGCTAACAGATTTGCTTGCTTTAGGAAACTTAATAAAAGAAGAGAGCAAAAAGCAAGAAATTTCAAGTTCAACTAACTTTAATTGTATCTCCCATAGAGAAAGGCCGAGAGAATTGCATGGACAGACCACTCAGCACATTACCAAGGATATCTCTGGCAGCAAATGCGGTGGCAACTCCTGCAAAACTCAAAATAAAATTGATATGTTATGAGCAAACAGTATCTTACAAAATGTTAGCAACCTTGGAAAAGATAAGACTACATGTTTGTAGAGGCCTTCTTTTCTGTTGAATCCTCTAGCAATTATCATTATAGGCCGTGAAAAACAACTAATTTGAAATAGAGAGCAGTAGACACACCTCCAACTCCACCAACTGTCAAGATAGATTGAACAGCAACCCCACAGGCTTCAGCCGAAGCCATCGAACCGATTGCAAAAAGACCAACCGATGATACTTTGTCTAAAGTCAATACCCTCTCCCTATCTAGCCCACCAAAACTCTTAGCGGACAACATTCGGGTAATCACATTGGTCTTCCACCGATATAGGAACCACACAAGTGATAGAATGACTGCTCCCTTCACTGTCGGGGAAAAGTATTGAGCTGCTATTGTTGTTGGCGCCACCATTGCGGCACTACAACATATCACAATCATCAAGTCCGTTTATTTTCTACAACATAATATTCAAAAAGATCATGTTACTCATATACATAATAATTTTTCAAATGCAAAAAGTTAATGCGACTCACATTTGTGCAAAAGCTATGAAGGTCACTAAGTAACGTGCTGGATCCTCCAAAGCTCCCCAAAAGCTTTTCTCATATGGAACATCTTCGTTAGAAAAGCCTCCGGGAAGCAAAGCAGCGGAACTTTGCATTGCATATGTGTGAAACCTCCTCAAAACCCTAGGCATAACTATCCAAGCAAATAAAGTAGCAGTCATAGTGAGACTGATGGGAACTATGACTTGTTTAAGATATGGGTTGGAGTCTAGCAATTGGTGAACATGAGGGATCATCTCATCAGAGGCTACTTTAGTCTTCCTTGCAGTTTCAGTAAGAGCATCTACACTAGTCTGCAACACATCTTTGGCCTTCTGAACCCAGTCACCAGTCCCATCACCAGAGCCACTACCAGCAGGAGCTACAAAACTTGCGAGATTGTCAGGTTTGGAGCTGAAAGGGCGTGCATAAGATGAATGACCTAAGAAAGGGACCGAGTAATTGAAAGGCTTAGCATTATGATGCAGGCGCAAATTCGACGAAAAAGAGACAGCCGAAGGGGAAGCTTTTGCTGTGTGAGACACTCCATCGAAAGAAGGGTAAGGCTCTTTCTTGTGGAAAGGAGAAAACACCATAGAAGAAGACGAATTTGCAGATCGAAGATGAGCATAATCAGCTAGTCTCGAGAAAGGTCGAACGGAATGAGGGTTAGAAGACGAGTTTATTGATCTGTGAAGTGACTTGAGAAGCGATAACCTAACTCCGGCCATTGAGAACGAGTCGTCTCTCTCGATCTGCAGATTAACAAACAAATTCTCAATCCTCCAAACAGAATTTGTGTTCATTAAAACATATCATACAATTGAAACAGTCAATGCAAACAGAGCAAAGCAATTTAAAAACTGGATTACAAGTCTTAATCTCATTCTCAATCAAATCAAAAGAAAAAAAAAAAGAAGAAGGAGAAGAAGAACCCAAATCACCAATTTAGAGTATCAAGCAATCAATAATGGCAGACGAGATCAAAATTGAAGTCAATGGGTTTACTTACTACTTGAGATATTGAAGAAGTTACAGGGCTTGTCTCTGACCTTTGAGAGAATTGAGATTCTTAGGATTCAATCCAAAATACTCTGCTGGAGAAAAAGTAATCTATATTTGCTTGGCAAAGAAAAAAGCGGTGAAACACACACAACGACAAGAACAAGACGATTTCTTTCTTTCGTCAAATCTGTTTCTAAACCAAGCCAGCACTCGGTGTCGTCGTTGTAGCAACCTTCAACTTCTGGGCCATTGGGCCTTAGTCCTTTTAATTGCTTCAAATTTGTTTCTATTGGGCTTAATGCTTCAGTAAGACAGTGGCTTTGTAAAAACAAATCGGCTGCTCTTGTTAGACGTTTTGTTAGACGAAAGAAATAAGGTCAAAGCAGTTTTGTTGTTTCCGCTTAACGTGTATTCTTGTGATTGAACCGTCGGACGTGTCTACAATGGAACATGTTAACGTCTTCTCACCATGTCTTTTTTTTTTTTTTTGACCCAGCGAACTATTTGCCACTCGCCATTCTCTCATTACACGAATTATAAATAATTAATTTGACTTAACTTAGATATATAATCACATCAATGCAGAAATCTGCTTATAATGATATAATAGTTACAATTGTAATATCTTAGGGACAAAAGAAACTGTATAAATTTTTCTGTACCAGTACAACCCTGCTTATAATTTTCTGTACCAGTACAAACCTGCTTGTAATGATATAATATCACAAAAAGATATTTATCATGAATATACAAACAATGATAGATTGTGATAACGCTCTTTCCAATTATTAATTACTGTAATCATAAATGTAGACATGTTATTTACCATCTACTTACATATTGGTTTATTCTTCTTAGCATTTGTGGAGTAAATAAATGTTCCAAAACAAGAACTTTGACTCTAGTAAAATGGGAAATATAAAAGAATATATTTTAAAATCATAACATTAAATTAACTACTATATTATCATCAATATTAACTTTCTTTTTAACATGTTACATGTAACTTATTATGGCTGGAAAAAAAAAATGTAACTTATTTTGTAAAAATGTTACTCCCTGTTTTTGAAAGAATGTCATTTTGTCACTTCAATTTTGTAACAAAAAAAAAGTCATTTGAGTATATCAATGTAATTTTTAACAAAAGTTAACTTTTTTTGTCTTTAATCAAAATGATTAAAAATATTTTAATCAAAACTTTCAAAAATATTATTGTGTAGCTTATTAGAATTGTTCGTAAACTCACTAATTTACTGGTGATGCAAAATAATATGCCTGGTTAGAAGCTTGGACACAAGATATTTACATAGTTTAGTTTGCAACGTTTTTTTTCCAACAAAAGATGAGTCAGATATGGTTAACGATCCAGCCTTATCAAAAAGAATCCATATTCTTATAACACGAACCTTCTCCCTTTTGAGTTCACAAACCAGCCAAGACAATGTATGCTGGAAATGCGTGAGAAAGGAACGTAATTGATATGTAGCCAGGCAAAAGTTCACGAGGAATGCTTGAACTGTCCGGTTAAACGTTTTTTCTTGGTTAATGAAAATGCTACCTAATCAATAGAATCGTACTACACAAGGCCGATATAATGATTATTGAGATTACTTTTAAGATCCAGAAAACATCATACAATACTAAAAGGTGGTAATGAAAGCTGATGATGATGATTGAGCTTACATCCAGAAAAAAACAAAAGCAAAACCGAAGTAATAAAAAAGAAAAGAGCAGTTGCATTGTATTGTATCACAAGTTTAAAACACCAAACAAAGAGCTTATCCAACACGCATTTCATGGAATTCGGATATTATCTCGCGGTAACGCCGGATCAAGACGAAACCCTTATCTCCCCATTTTACCCCAGCAGAATCCTGACACTCCCAACAGGGAGTGTCGTTTGGACCAAATACGGGCCCCATCAGCAACAAGCAATGACCGTGTCCTTGACGATCTGCATTTCGCAGCTCCTGTGGTGTCGGGTCATATACACCTCCGTGTCTTGTATTCTCATAAGACGGGCATATAGGAATTCGGATAGTGACAGGTGCTCTGGAAACAGCCTCTTCAAGGATATGCTCAAAAAAATCTGAGCCAAACCATATATTTCTACTCACGTATTCAGGTAAGTAATGAGACCATGTCTGCACCGGCTTGTACCTTGTTACTCTAGGAACCTATTTAACACAGTTGTATGTGTTACTATATATTTGAAAGGATTATATTTAGTTAAAATATTTTACCTCGGGCATCCTCCCATGTGTATGAAGAAACCATGTCAATGGCTGCACTTGATCTAACACCGTGCCTTCGGAGATGAGCACACTCAATGCATATGAACATTTATGGATGGTACCATCAGCCTGCCGGACTAGAGGAGGCACAGAATTGACCAATTCTTGTACCGAAAGTCGTTGATGAGGAGACAGCATATCTTTAATCTTGAGATTCATTTCGAGTTGACGCACAAAGGATATGGCCCAGCAAACTTCACGCAGTTGCAACAGGTCTAGGGGAAGAAGATTCGGTGCAATCGTCCTCCAAGAGTCCATAGAGAGGAGAGAAATCTGCCTGAAAATAAACCCTAAATATGAGATCCCAACCAAAATATGCACGAAAGTAGACGAGGAGAGGTGCAAATAGATGAATCAAGTCAGAGACGACAACGTACCTGGAAGGAGAGGAGAGAGCTGCAGGAAGGAGAGGAGAGCTGCAGAAAACGGGGTAATCTACAGACGCGATCGTTCAATTCCAGCCCCTAAGGTACACAAAATAAAGATCTAATCAAACATTTTCCTTATTTCTTGTGAAGAAACCTTTCATAGAGAAAACAAAGGTTAAAGAGAGCGTACGAAATAAACCCAAAAGGAGACGAAGATTACGTACTTAGATGGTGGATTCGTCCATGGTTAAGTTGAGAAGAGCGACTGCTAGGGTTTCCGTCTCTCGAATGAAAGATATTTTTTAGATCTAGGGATTTAGGTATGAACAAGGTTTTTCGATAATTATTTTGTCCCGTTTGGGCCTTGAATTTAGCTCAGGCCTGGACTAAGCCCATATAATCCTAATTTTCTTTTAGCCGCCTAGCATCAGTCGCAGGATTGCTCTTTCTTTTGACCGCATAAGCTTTGACATATTTATCAAATTTTAAATATTAACTAAAATATACTTAATTGAATGAATAATTTTGTTGATAAATTATATATTTATATAAAACATATTTTATTAAATTTTAATCTATTAAATAAATAAATAAAATGTTGAATGCTAAAAGGAACTTTAATCTGTGTTGTAGCATAGTATAATGATAAATAAATAGCATAGTGACCAAGAAACCATATTTTGGGAGGAGCAGGCGTGATCTCAAGGATTGGCCACGGGCAGAACCATCGGTTGAGAGAAATAATCACTCATGACAAATAGCACGGTATTAGATCAAGTTTTCATGACAATTGACATATGCTCTTACATAGATAGCACGGTAATAGCTAACTGATGTGTGGTGTGAAAAGCATATGTCAAAGGATAAACATAATCTAATACCGAACTATATATCATAAGTGATGGGCCATGTGTCATAGACGTATAATTTGGCCGGGTTGTTGCATGCAACGGCGATGGCGATGGAAGAGAAGGGGGGAGGCGGTAGAAACAGGCCAAGGCCACCGTAAGCCATTGGTTGAGAGAAAGAAATTGAAAATTATGTTTTTAAGTGGCATAAACCGAAGGAAAGATGACTTAGCATGACAAGATAAACCAAAAAAAAAAAGAGAGAAAAAAAAAAGAAAAAAAAAGTCTAGAGATTCTCAGGTTACAGAGAATGAGAAAGAGGAGTTTTGTTTATATAGAAAGAGAATGAGGTAAGATTAGGTATGAGGTGCAATGTATCACGGGGCTGTCAAATCCTTCCCGAATCATCTTTTTTTATTATTATTTATGATAAAAGATTAGGTCAACAACAACTTTGGTTATAAATAGGAGATAATCCCGACTTTTACGGCCTCACCAAAAACGTCTGTATTTAATATATTAAAGATTTGTACAGTAATGTGTAAATTTCCCGGATTATACGCATAAAATTATGCAACAAAGTAATATCACTTATTTTTTATACAGTAAGTACAAAACAAAAAATCTAGTTTAGTGGACCGAGTTGTCAGACAACCATAATGCAAGTGGGACGACACGTGAACGGACCACATGGATCACTCACTACTTTACAGTTTACAGTTAATGCTTGGGTCGCCATGTTACACCCACCTACCAGAAGGAAAAAAATATATTCTTTCTTTTTTTTGTCGGCAGAAAAAAAAAAGTATATTCATTACGCATATATATATGATTTCCACCAAATTTGTTTAAAACATTTTTTTTCTTTCTTTATTATTTTTTTTTAATCTCGAACTTTTATTATAATTTCAAATTAAAAATTAAAAATATATTTATATAATATACTATTAAATCATCGATTTAAAAACTAAAATTATGTAATTATTTATTCAATAATTTATAAATATTAGTTGTAATTATTTCTTTACAATTCTCAGTTAAATATCTCCATTTTCTTTATGTATATAGTGAGTTATAATCTTTATATTTTTTTGTATTTTTCTTCCAGATTTTCGATTATTGGTCGGCTTTGTCACCAAAACAATTTTGATCAAAGAAAAAAGAAAAAAAAAAAAGAGTTGTTTATATAGGTAAGCTTCCGACACTACTTGTTTTGCTGGGATTTGAGGTTTGATATCATTCCAACGGACAATAAGGTCCGCTGTAGGTTCTCGGTTAACAGCATGACGATAATGAATTCTGAGCGAAGTAGCCTTTGCCGTGGAATGGGCAAGACTTGAAGCGGTTCTTGAAGTTAGACCATGACATCGATTGTTCCTTTCACACCATATGAAATAGATTGTGGTTTGGTACAGAATACGAGTAATCACCATATCTTCATGTTTTCCACTAGTATATAGGAAATTTCGTATATACGTTATTTCCAATGGCGGATCCAGAATTTTTTTTGTAACGGGTTCAGATTAGGCATGGGCCTTTGGAGTCTCGTTCGGATTTGGTTCAACTTTTTTGGGTTTTCGGATTTAGGCTTCTAGACCTCGTTCATGTATTTCATATCTTCAGTTCGAGTTCGGGTTTAGTATATTTTTAGTATAATTGTTCGGATTCGGTAACATTTTTTGGGTTTTTGGGTTTAGGCCTCTAAAGCTATTTAGATATTTTCTCAATAACGGATTCGGATCGAGATCGGATTTTTTGGTTCGAGACAGACTTTCGGTTCAGATTTTTTTTTCTTCATTTGTTCTTATCTTATTATATAAACCTCAACCCGTTTAACGTGAGTGTGACATGTGTCAAAATCATATGATTTTTACACGTGTTATTGCTAATCTTAGATTGTAACGTGTCAAAGAGATCACTCATAAGAATTTAACACGTGTCAACTTTCGGATAATGGTAATTTTTATATAAAAATATAGAATATATAATTAAAATAGATAATTTTCTGTTTTAACGAAAAGATGACAATATTATAAAATATAACTTCATGGTTATTTTCTATATAAATATGTTATAAAAATATAGAATATATAATTAATTAAGATTTTTGTGAATTTAAACAAAAATGTCAGTAGCATAAAAAAATTGTCAAGCTAAAATGTAAAATAGACAATTTCCAGTAATAATTTTGCTTTGGGTGTAAAATATTTTTTCAAGCTAAATTGGTAGTAGAAAATACATTTTCTATATAAAAATGTAAAATATATAATTTTTAGTTTTAACAAAAAAATATCAATAACACAAAGACATATGTTTATATATTTATATTTAAATTTTGACAAAAAATATATATTTAAAATACCTTTATGTTTGTATATCATCTAACTTATTTACTATTTGTGTTATATTTATAATAATAAAAATGTATCATATCTTATTATATAAAGTTGAACGTGTTTAAGGTGAATGTGACACGTGTCAAAGGTATAACTCACAAGACTTTGACACGTGTTATCGTTAATTTAGATTGTGACACGTGTCTCTTTCTGGTAATGATAATTTTTTATATAAAAATATAGAAAAAAAAATTAGTTATGATTTTTGTCAGTTTAAGCAAAAATGTCAATTGTATAAAATCTGGTAATTTTTAACTTTCTGGTAATGATAATTTTTTATATAAAAATGTAGAATATATAATCAATTTAAGATTTTTGTCAGTTTAAGTAAAGATGTAAATAACAGAAAAAATAAAATAATAGAAAAGACAATTTACTGTTAATGTATCATCAGAAAAAAAAATTGTCAGTTTTAGTTAAATATTTAATATTTAATATTTTACATCACAATTATGTTAATTTTTCAAATTAATATTGTAGTAGTTTGGTTGTAAAGACTAAAGTATAAATTCTTAACAAATCATCTTCTTATTCATCTTTTATCTTTTGTTATCCATTATGTTAAATCAGAAAAATGAATTCAGAAGTTCATTTTACCCTAAATCAGTTGAACAAAAATCAAATGTGTTGTTATTAAGTATAACTTTTGTTGTTCATCATATTATCTTCCGGTGTTATAATATCGGGGTATAATACTAATATTCAATAATTTACAAGTGACATCATGAGCTTTTAATTATTACCTCTTTGGATCAATATACATGTTTTCATAAACATATAATGCGAAATAATTTTTTGTTATGTTTTGTTTATGTTTTGTTGTGTTTATGTTTTGCACCATATTTATCATCTTCCAATGGCAGTTCTATACAAGCCCACAAAAGCCTTACAATTTCCAAAATCTTCAAGATCCATATATGGACTAAGAATAAATTCAAAATCTTCGAGATCCATAAAATGACATAAATTGACTAATAAAAAGACAAAATGGAAGTTATTCATTGAATAGTTATGGACAAAAAAAAAACATATGTAGAAATAAAGTAGACATACACTAAGAGGTCTTGTCCAATAGTTTCGAGGAGAATATCAACAACTTAGTCATGTTTATACCAACTTTAATCATGGCATTGCGAGTTGCTATTGCCTGAAACATATGTGTATGTTCCCCATTAAACTTCAAGTATGAGTGCACATACTCTGATAGGATAAATTTTCTGATATCAACAATTCAACAAGAAGAAAAAAAATGTCCTTCATATAAAAGGGCTTTTGGGTACCTTTATGTTTTTTCTCCAATGGGAAAATGTACATTTCGACATTCAATAGCGTTGGGATTCTGTCAAACATATGTATTGTCCAATAAAATGACATAAATTGACTAATAAAAGGACAAATTGGAAGTTTATCACTGAATATTTATAGACAAAAAACATATGTAGAAATACAGTAGGCATACACTAGGAGGTCTTGTCCAATAGTTTCGAGGAGAATATCAACAAAGTGCTGTTTACACTAACAATAGAAATGAACGGTTGACAAAGATTTTTTTTTAGAAAGATTTTGATTAATTTTAAAAATAAAATAAAAATAGAAAGATATTGAAAAATTTATGCTTTACAAGTTATTTTGAAATTTGTAATTTATTAGAATTGATTTTTTCCTAAAAATCTCGATAATAATTGTAGAAGAGTCAGTAAGTGGTTTAGTTAAATAAGTAATAGGATATTTAAAGATATTTACGTAAATCTCAATATATTTTATTTAATTTCCTTAAAAATCTTTGATTTTAATTAAATGATCACATAATAATTAATGACTAAAATACCTTTAATGAGATATTAGAATTTGTTTTTTGATGTAATGGCAATGTAATGTAAATATTTATATTATTTAATATTCATTTATAAGTGTATTTACCAAATAATATATAGGGGATGTTAATTTTATACTTTATAGACTTTTGACCATCTATCTTATTGTATACTTTTTTATTCCTCCGCACATATGGAAGACTTTTCCAGTTTTGTGGGGACTTGACATCAAATTTTGACTCTAAACCCTAATGACCGAATGAACTGAATTGGTTTTGCAATCTCTCCACCGTTAAAAACAAAGTATATAATGGTGTCCTTGAACAGTTAATTATAATATGTTGCGGTACTACACAAACTTATTTGAATGGAATCTCATATCCTAGTAATATATTGTTATGCACTATTAGCTTGGTGGGTAATGCGTTGGTGTGTCTATATGATTTGCAAATGTAAGTCTTAAGACATTTTATGAAGTAGATAGTGTATGCATTTTTGGGACAGATCAACCTTCTAGAAAATATAACTTTCGGTAGAATTATGTGCCTTTATGATTCCATCACACTATCAAATCCGTCAAATAACTTTGAAATTTTTTAATCCGTCAAGTAGTCATGATAAACACACAAAAAAATCAACGTAAAATAGTCCCATAAATTAATAAAATCATGCTAACTTTTCTTAGTTGAAAAACTATTTTTGTAATAGCGGTTTTTTGGATCAAATTCTCGGATGATCTTCCCAGGAATTTTTTATTCCCAAATAACCTATGTAATATTGCATTTGTTTTTATGTTTATTTTTGAAGACAAAAATCAAGTATTTTACCAAATAACCTTACCTGTTCGGAATATTTACACATTACGTAGGAAAACTTGGATCCTAATTGGACAATCCAGAAAAATGTTGGGCCACACTTAAACGGGCCATGTAAAATGAGAAATGCCCAATCCACTTAATATCCAAATCTATTTTTTTCCTTTTTTTTCTTTCTCTCGATTTCGCGGCTCTCCCCCTTCTCTTCGTCTCATCTTCTTCGTACTCTCACGCCGGAGGATCGCTTACTCTTTTCCGGCAAAGAAAGACATCAAACCTACTCGAAATCTTCATCTTTCTCGTCTGCATCACTTCGTCTCTTCATCCTTCAAATTCGAAGAATCCCGAGTTAGGTTTTTTTTGAAAATTTCTCATTTCGTTGATTTAATCTTCCATTCTTCATCTTGGGCCGCTCTCCAACTCTCCGAAATCCATCTTTGTGTGAAGTAAAGGTTAGATCCGGCGAGATTTTATTTGAATTTTTTTGAATGTTGATAGGTTTTGTTTGATTTTTTGTGATTTGACTTTGATTTTGGGGATAATTATAGATTAGGCTTGTGGATAATGGTCAAAACAAAGAATCTTCGAGGGAATCGAAAGCGGAATCAGTCACCGAGAAGAGAAGAAGCGGAGGAGATTCCGCCGCCGGAGGAGATTCCACCGCCGGATGAGATTGCACCAGGGGAGCCTATTCCGCTGCAGCAACAATCTTGGACGCCAGAACTTTCTCCTCAGCCGCCTTCTCCTCAACCGCCTTCTCCTCAGTCGCGCCAAACTTCAGAGAGCGCGCGAGATGAAACGGTAAGAAAAATTGAAAATAAGTTTCGAGATTGGTGTATTTAGTATAACTGGATCAACTAGAATTTAAGTTTTGATTGTTGTGTTTTTTTTTTGTAGAGAGCACAATTTGCCGAAGCAATGCAACCTAATGACTTTTACTTCGATGAGAAGGAGTATAAGAAATATTCCAAGTTTCAAACGAGATGCGATCAATTCGGAGTTGTAAGGGATCTTAAGACCTTACTGAAAAATGATGAGGATAGCTTAAGATGGTTTACCGAGCATCCGCAATTCAAACATCTTTTCCACATGGTGGGCGTACAAAACCGAAAGGTGATGGGGATGTGGATGTTGCTCCTACGGACAGCGATAACGGATAGGAAGAATCAAATTTGGTTCGTCGTCAATGGTGTCCCCATAAGGTACTCTATTAGGAACATGCTCTCCTCTCAGGATTATACTGCGACCATTACCCGAATGATTATGAAGAGGAGGGGAGTATGGACTTTGTGAACAGATATTTTAGGACGAAAAAGGTGCAAGTCCAAGATGTGCATGACAAGTTGAAGGAAATGGGTACCGGTAATGATAGGTTGAAGATGGCTGTTTTGTACTTCCTCTCGACGGTGATTTATGGAAGGTCAAAGATGGTTGGAGGAAACATCAGCAAGTTTATTCTTAGGGTAGTGGATAATTTAGAATTTTGTCAAATCTTCCCGTGGGGACGTTTTACATTTGAAGATACTGTGAAAGAAGTGGGGCATCTAATGAATCACTTTAGTGGTGAGGTGCAAGTGAGCTGGACAATACCCGGTTTCATATTGCCGTTGGAGGTAAGCAGCAGTTTTACTGGTTTAAATGGTTTAAATGGTTTAAATGGTTTAAATAGTTTAAATGGTTTAAATGGTTTAAATGGTTTAAATGGTTTATATGGTTTATATGGTTTATATGTTTAGTGTTTAACTATTTCAACTGGTAATTTTTTATGTGTAGTTGTTGGCATTTGAATGTATACCAGCACTGAAGACAGCTTTTCGAGTACCTGTTCCAAATGCATACACATCATGTCCAAAGATGTGCAAAGGGACGTACCGAGAAACAAGGTATAAAGGATATACGTTGAAAGAAATATATAACAACCTTGGAGAGACAAAGGTATCAATTCAGATTTGTTTATTTTAGTATCATATTATGCATCCTGAAATTTATGTAAATTTATTTGGACTATACGCGCAGGATATTCATAGTATTGTGCCTATTGAAGATTCTGAAGAGCGTCTTATGATGCGCTGCTTGGGTGAGCTTTTCTTTGATGTTGATCTTAGAGAGGAAGTGGATGGCATTGACCCGATTGTTGATGAATGGAACCAAATATTAGTCAACCTGCGCAAGAAGATATTTTGGGAAAACTTGTATAATAAAGATTGTCAAACCCGAGTCCCCCAGGCAGCCCGAGTCCCTAAGGCAGACAGAGTCCCCAGAGTAGCCAGAGTCCCCAGGGCAGCCCGAGTTCCCAATGCAGCCCCAGTCCCTCAAGCAGTCCCTGAGACGAGAAGCATGCCAGAAGCTCAGACTAATGAACAATTGCGGACTGTTATGAGTGAATTGGCGCAGGTTAAGGAGCAGCTTGTTGTTGTAACAAAGAAGCAGAAAACCATGGATGATTTTATGGCGGAATATAGGCGGGAGAGAAGAAAGACATGGGAGAATCATGATTTTCAGTGGAGTCCACAAAGAGGTTAGCATTGTTTAATTTAAAAACAAAATAGTTTTCAAATTGAATTGTCTAATTTCCAAATAATGGTTGTCAGCTTGGTATGAGACTGGTGGAACCTCAACACAATTTGTGCATGAGATGGGTGGGACTCCAGCACAATATACAGCCCTGAGACGGGTGGGACTCCAGCACAAGACACAACTCCTGAGACGGGTGGAACCTCAGGCCAACATACAGCCCCAGAGATGGGTGGGACCCCAGCCCAACAGACTGCCGCTGAGATGGAGGGACCCTAGCACAACAGACAGCTCCTGAGCCAGGTGGAACCTCAGTCCAACAGCAGCCCAGCATAGAAAGCTTGTCTGACGAAGATGACAATGACGATGATGATGGTTATGCAGAAACGATACCTGCACCTCCTATAATTCCAAAACCCATCGTACCTAGACCTCCTGGTACTCAACCAAGATTCAAGATGTGTGCTAGGAAGAGGGTCGTGAAACCGTCTAAGTTTAAGCGGACGCCTTATACTGAAGAGAAAGGGAAAGGGAAAAAATAATGCCTTTTGAAAAAACTTGTCTGAATTTGTTTTAGGACGTCTTTTGTGTTTTGGACTTGTATTAGGATGGTCTAATATTATGTTTTTAACTTGTATTAGGATGGTTTAACTAGAATTCTCACAGGTACAACTAGAATTTTTACCGGTACAACTAGAATTCTCACCGGTACAACTAGAATTATCACCGGTACAACTAGAATTTCCATGGATCTTGATAAGGTCATCTGAGATCCTGAGAAGGTCATCTGAGATCGCTGGTACAACTAGAATTCTCACCGGTACAACTAGAATTTCCACCGGTACAACTAGAATTCTCACCGGTACAACTAGAATTATCACCGGTACAACTAGAATTTCCATCGGTACAACTAGAATTTCCATCGGAACAACAAGAATTCTCACCGGTACAACTAGAATTTCCACCGGTACAACTAGAATTCTCACCGGTACAACTAGAATTATCACCGGTACAACTAGAATTTCCATCGGTACAACTAGAATTTCCATCGGTACAACTAGAATTCTCACTGTACAACTAGAATTTTCACCGGTACAACTAGAATTCTCACCGGACAACTAGAAATTTGGTCGGTACAACTAGAATTTCCACCGGTACAACTAAAATCTCCACCGGTACAACTAGAATTTTCATCTGTACAACTAGAATAATATGTTCCAATGACGCCGTCATTTATAAAATAATATTATTTTACTATCCACATGGCGCCGTCATTTTTAAACTAGAATTGTTTCTCGCTGTCCACATGGCGCCGTCATTTTAAAATAATATTATTTTACTATCTACGTGGCGCCGTCATTTTTAAACAATTGTTTCTCGCTGTCCTCATGGCGCCGTCATTTTAAAATAATATTATTTCACTGTGTTTGGAGCCGTAATTCGTAATAAAATATTGAATAAATAGGCTAGTTGTACCAAATGAGTAGTTACTAGTTACCAGTTAAACCAAAAATGAGTAGTTGAACTTTTTTTTGATTTACGATATAATTAGTAAAACCATCATTTAAATTCTTTTTTTTTAGTTGAACTTACAATTATGGTCATTTGTTTTACAATCAAAACATATTTGCATAATTATATGTATCAAATTGTGTATTATGAATGATTTTCATCAATATGTTGTCAAAAATCACAAAGTACCCATAAGAGTATATAGTAGATAGTGGAAGATGTTGATTGAAACCAAATATTTTTTTAAAACTTTTTAAAATTGTTTTCTTCTAAATTTAACGAGACATGCAGGTAAAGAGAAAATCTCGTAAATGTTTGTCTCTAAAATTAAAGTTTTTTGTTATTAAAATAATTATACTAAAATACAAAAATAAGACACATACATAAAGAGACATGTACGTAACAAAATATGCACATAAAGAGACATACCCGTAAACAAAATAAAGAGACATACCCGTAAACAAAATAAAGAGACATACCCGTAAACAAAATATTGAACCAAAATACATATCCAAAATACATAAATGATTAAACAAAATATTGTTGTACATATATAATTAAGCTGTAAATGTAGACCACATAGAGCTTCTTCTCCGTCGATACTCGCCAACAGAAGGATGTCGTGTCATTTGCTTTCTTTTTCTTTGGGGTTCATAACGTGGAGGTAAAACACATTGAGCTTTTATTTCATCGGGAATAACCCAATCTGAGGAATGAGGCACTAAATAAATTGTCCTGCAATACGCTGCACACCATTGATCAACGAAGTAGTATTTAGAACATAACTCATGTACATGAGTTTCATTTCCCGTGTTCGCAACATAATCACTGTTAGCCGCTATTGCATGCTCACAAGGATATTTATCTATATCAAAATGTTTGCAGGAACAAGATTTCTTTCTCAAGTCAACCAAATAATTTTTATCATCAAGTCTCATCACCATATATTCTAGAAGGTAAGTGTTAAGCTCCATTACTGTGAATTTTTTCGCACTCTCACATCGATCGTGCATTAAGCTATCCACTTTTGGCAATAGTTTTTGCGTATTCGGTACCTCACCACAAAGCTTTCTCCATTTGTTAAACCACTCGGAAAGTTTCGCCACAATTACATCAAGCATCGGCAATAACGAATACTTCCTTGCATCCTTTAAAACGTTATTGAGAGATTCAACTAGATTGGTAGTATCAATATTGTACGTTTCACCTGGGAAAAAACATCTCGCCCATTTACTATTGTCTTTCTTGAAACTATCATCCAAATACACGCGGACCCCGGGATACCGATTTGAAAAATCGTCCAACAAATGTAAGAACTCGCTTGGGTTGTAAAGTTGAGCGATTTCCCTGAATCTCGCAGCAACATCTTCTCTGTGTGTGGCGACCTGTAATTTAACATTTTACGAAATATGATATATACAATACCCGTGTTGCGCCATCGGATAGATTTCGCCTATCTTCTTGATAATGCTTTTGTGTCTGTCAGATACAAACACAAGTTCAGGGCTGTCCGGGATTATTGTCTTCAATGTATTTAGAACCCACCCATAACTTAAATCATTCTCGTCATCAACTACACCAAAAGCAATTGAATAGGTGTGACGTTCAGGATCCTGAGCTAAAGCAATAATAAGCAATCCGCCATAGCAGTTTTTTAGATGTGTTCCATCCACAATAATCACTTGCCTCATTGCTCTAAAACCTTCAATACAAGCTCCTAATGCAAAGAAGCAGTATCTGAACTTTTGATCATCATCCACTTTCACCCGTGTCACTGTGCCCGGATTAACCTTTTCTAACATGTACAAGTACGATGACAACATCGTATAACTTTCTTCTGGAGTTCCCCGCACATCACTAGCCGCTTGTTTTCTCCCTCTCCAAGCTGTAGAGTATGAAACTTTAACACATTTTCTTACTTGAACCATACCTATGAGATCTTTTGGACGTGGTGTGTTGAATACGCCAGGATAATCCTCATACACAACAGATGCAACTAACCGTGGTGTACCTTTTTTTTTGTTTTTCATTGTACTTGTATCTGCCCGAATACATATATGCATTTTGTGGTATGTTCTAACTCAGAAGAACTCCGAATGCTTCAGCTTCACTACTCGTAGCTTCCATTTGCAACCTTTCACACGACATTTGTACACTAATAATGTTGTTGTTGACTTCTCTGTCTTAACTTCAAAACAATTTTGATGTATAGCCAACTCGACTAAATCTTGGATGTCCTGTTTACTTTCAAATTCTTGTCCTACCGTAAGACCAATACCATCTTCTCATTCAACATTTCCAATTTTTCCAACAACTGCTGCCGATGAATCCATATCTGCTGCCGATATATCCACATCTACTCCCAATGTATCTTGTGTAATGTTAAAATCATCATACTGACCCAACTCGTTTATACCATCTGTAATGGTTACGCCAGGGACAATGTCTAAACCCTCATACTCAACCAGCTCATGTTGTTCTGATGGTTCGCATTCACTGTTACGAGTACATATACCATCGTTAGCTCTAGCATCACTTGCAAGCTCCTCATTGGTAACATCATCTCTACTTTGACCATCGACTCTAGATGCTTGCCCCAAAGTAGGGTTTTCTTCATCACTGTCAATCAACTCCACATGCAAAACACTTCTACACTTATCTTGGTCAACATCCATTAAATATCCAAAAAAATGATGGCCTCTTCGGACACACTACCAAAGGAATGTAACTAAATATCAACTTCGTCGTCGCTTTATCAACCTTAATCTTCATGCATATTTTATCAACCAACACATCATACGTGACCTCATCCAAACTTCTCTTTATGACTAAAGTGTAAATATGAGCTTCTTTTCGATTCCAATGTACGTTATCTCCGTCATCTGAATAATATCCTCCATAATCAAAATGAATAATTGTGCTTCCTATATTACTCATTGTCGTATGCAAAAAAAACAATTAAACATTAATGTATATAATACCAGTTATACCAGTTATACCAGTTATATCAGTTATACCAGTTATACCAGTTATACCAGTTATACCAGTTATACGAACCAGTTACTCTGTTCCAATCTACCAATTTATCTGATTTCACTTCGATTCAACTCTAAAATCCATAGATTAGTGTTTAAAAACAAGTTTAATGGGTACATATGAGCCTGGGTTTTCCAATTTATGGGTTAAAAATCACAATGTTGTAGACAAAAATTCCAAATTAAAACCTCAAATACCAAATCTACAAACTTGTACAATACAACAACAAAATCCTACATTTATACCTGCTCATAGAAGTCAAAGATCTGTTACAGATCCGGTGAGGAAAAGCTATGCTCAAGAAGAAGAAGAAATCGCAAAGAGAGAGCAAGAAGAAGAAAAGATTTCGAAGAGAGAGAAAGAAGTTCAGTTAATTCGCAACTACCACGCCCAGGAAGAAGAAGAAGAAGAAGAAGAAGAAAATAGGATCCACTTCAGTTAATTGTCGCCACCGGTTTTCTGTTTTCTTTTTTTCTATTTCTTTTATTTTGTTTGATATATGATTATTTTATTGAGATTTCATTAAGGATAGAGTGAGGTTTTTATAAAAGAAAAAGGAGAAGAGGTTATGTAGAATAGAAAGAGTCATAGAAGAATAAAATTTTTCCAATAAAGTCATCTCAGCATTTGATCCCGGTTTTTTTAAATATATTTTAAAGACTTTTGTTAAAAAAGAAAAAGACTTTAGTGTTGACTTGTGGATAATTGACATTAAGATATACAAGAACTCCACTATCAAAACTAACAAATCATATAAACTAAAGTCTCAAGTATAATATTATTAATATTTTTCTTAACAAATTATAAGTATTATAGTAATCCGCATGACGGTAAATTGATTAAACAAAATAACTTATTTTACATGTTGCATAACTCTATTTTATAGGCAAAGACGTAGAGTTCAGCTTTCTGAAAATGTTTTTTTTTATTTTGTTTCCTGCAATAATCAAATTCTACGCCACAAAAACAAAATTGCTTTTTATATAATTAAATCGCGCTGTAAGCCCAGTCAGAATACACGGTTCATTGGTCAAAATAAAATAGAAAACTATACTATATAATTTAATCTCTGTTTTATGGCATAATATAATTTCAATTTATCTTAACAGCATATTTAATTTAATTCTATGTACTATATACTTAACAACTAATCGCTTTGAAAAGGCGAAACAAACTATCATCAGATCTATTTCTTCCCCAATCTTCATATCCTCCACAGAGTAGAGTGCGATCCAAAACCCTAAACCTCATTTCCCGCCGATTTTCTCTACGGAGACCAAATGGGAGATCCGTTGGAGAGGTTGGGTTCACAGGCATCAATGGCAACTCAGTCTGGCATGAAGGAGGACTTGTGCGTTGAGATCGATCCTCCGTTATCTGAATCCGTTGCCACTGCCGAAGATTGGCGTCGTGCTCTCAGCAAGGTTGTTCCCGCCGTCGTCGTACTCCGCACAACGGCCTGTCGTGCTTTCGATACCGAGTCCGCCGGTGCTAGCTATGCTACTGGGTTTATCGTTGTGGATTCATCCTCACCAATCGCCATGTGGTTAAACCAGGTGCGCTTTTTACTTGTTGAGATTTCTTATGGATAAAATTGATTAGAAACGAGTTTAGGGAGCAGCTGGATATCAGAAATCGCATTATGATGTTCTTGTTGTGGAACTTTGGAAGTGATGATGGTTTTTCGAAGTTTTGTATTTGCTTTAGGATTGTGCTATTACCTGTTTGATTAGGTGGTCCACAATTAAGATCCGAGTTCTATCTAGAACGGCTTAGCTCGGCTTGGAAAAGACAATTTTCTGTTTCTAATTTCTAGGTCGATATGGAGATATTCTGGTCATTCCTTCTGGGTTCGAGTAGACAGCGAACCTCTTTAATGTTCAGTCAAATTCATTTGTTCATTCTTTTTTCTTATGTAGGCCCAGTAGTTGCTGAGGCCATGGTTTCACTTGTGTATTGTTATGTTTCTGTACCGTACATACGGTTCATGTTTCCTTGAAATGAGCATGCATCCGCAGGAGCTAGAATTTGTGTCTCATCTTATTATTTTAACTTTTAACCCTTATTGTCTTTTCCCTCGTCATCAGGCTGGCTTATGAAGAAATTCCTCTTGCCCCAGAAGTGGCTTCTGTTGGACTCGAAATTAGGGTTGTTGGCAATGATAGCGGAGAAAAGGTAAGATATATAGTATGGCAAATTCCCTTATATTTTAAACTGTGTTTTTCAGTTTGTTGTTATAAAAGCAGTCTACTAACTCAACTTAACTGTATCTCAATTTAAATTTTGGATGAGGTCTGAACTGTCTTATCTATTTGTCAAGTTGGCTAAGTTACTTGTTAAATGTCAAACTTAGGTTGCAAAAAAATGCATTTTAATATATGTTTGATGCATTAAGATGCATTTCTGGATAAGTAATGCTTCTGGTAACTGGACTGTGGATTGGCAGGTCTCCATAGTGGCTGGTACTCCTGCGCGGTTGGATAGGGATGCTCCACATTATAAAATGTATTTCTGCTTCACTGATCATGTTTTTATAGTTCTGCTTATTTCTCAACATGAAAAGTTGTTTGATGTTACTTGATACATTATAAAATCTTCTTAAATTCATATAATTGTTGAACTAGTAATATATCATCGGTACTTATTACACTGTCTAGTTTTTTTTTTTATGGCTACTTGATTTGTAAAAAAAAACATTCTTTGGTGCAGAGAGGGTTATAACGACTTCAATACGTTTTATATACAAGTAAGTGACTATTTCCTCAATATTTATTGCTTTAAATTTTACTCACTAACTTATTTGAACTAAATTGCATGCTATCTCAGTATCTCCCCTGAGTCAAAACCTATTTTTATCTTTTTTAGTCGTGTCATGCTTATGATTAATTCCTGTTTCCGCAACAAAATGTGTCTCTCACTCGTATATACTTTAAAATATTGCGAGTCGACCAACTAGGGTAAAAACCTCCTGTTTATAGTTTATCGAGCAGCACTCAAGTATATTATGCTACTGTAAACTGTACTTATACGCTACTGTTTGCTAATATTTGTTTGTGTGTTTATAGGCGGCATCAGGTTCTAAAGGTGGTTCAAGTGGTTCTCCTGTCATTGATTGGCAAGGCAGGGTGGTAGCTTTGAATGCTGGCAGCAAGTCGTCAAGTGCATCAGCCTTCTTCATACCACTTCAACGAGTAAGCAATCTCTCTTTTTCATTTACTCGTATCGATGGGTCAGTTACGACTAGATGGTGTAACATATTTAGTCACTGAAACAATCTCTGTAAATTCAGAACATTAGATTATTGTGTTGCTTCTGCTTCTATCAAAGCTAAGAACTGATAAAAGTGTATAAAGCCTTAAATTCAGAACATTAGATTATTGTGTTGCTTCTGCTTCTATCAAAGCTAAGAACTGATAACAGTGTATAAAGCCTCCATCAGAGGGCTTTTCAATGTGCTTGGTCTCCCGAAAAATAGTTCATGCTGGAAGTGCGTACAATGTTACAAATAAACCACACTTATACTTGTGATCTCCTCTTTTCATGTATGGAGCCCTGAGTATCTAGTAGGAAACACTGTTAAAGTCAGACATGGTTCTTGATCTCATTTTTAGTGTTCCTTACAAATCATTTCTTAACCCCTATATTAATTTGTAGTTTAGTTAGAAATTTGCTTAGGACTTTTGATCAAGTATGGTTCTCTTGTTTGGAAGGTTGTTAGGGCGTTAAGTTTTCTCCAAAAAAGCATTGACTCGTGCACGGATAAGCCAAAAGCAGTTCATATTCCTCGAGGTACGCTTCAGGTTCGATTTTTACCTCTCTGATTTCAAGACTCTTCATACTGCCGTTAAGAAAATTTCCCTGAATATCAACTTTGACCATTTTTAAAATTGCTGGGTTCAGTTTTTTGTCAGAAGAATTACCCATACTGTTACATGGTATGTCAGTTAAATGTGTGTGATTTGAAAGTTGGGTTTAAATCCTATAGAGAAAATGTAGACTTTGAAATATCGTGAAAATTTCTTTTAATACTTGATATCTGAATGACCATGGAACTTTGATCTGGACTACTGTGGCTGGTGATAGAAAGGTTATCCTTGGGATCTGAAGTAGTTCATTGTTTCATTTTTTCAACACTTGTTAGATTTGCAGAGATTCAGAGGAAGTTCAATCTCTATTATTTAATTATTAGTTCTGGGGGTTGCTTATGTAAGGTTTCATCTGTTTTCTTGTGTACTTAGATGAAATTTCTTCATAAAGGATTTGATGAGATACGGCGACTTGGTCTCAGGAGCGAAACTGAACAGGTACATAGTTTTCCTTCTTAAACATCATGTAGGGCATCAGCTTTCCTCATGATGCACACTGACACCTTAAAAAATGCTATATCTTGGCTGTGTAGGTGGTTCGACATGCATATCCAACTGGTGAAACGGGAATGCTTGTTGTTGACTCTGTGGTGAGTGCATTGCTTGTTGTTAACATACAATATAGTAATTATGTTCAAGGAATATAATTACTGTTTAAGCGACGGCTAAGTTTGAAATTTTAATCCTATATTTGATATGTCTTGACACGTGGTAGGTCCCAAGTGGCCCTGCTGATAAATATTTGGAGCCGGGAGATGTTCTCGTTCTTGTGAATGGGACAGTAAGTTATCTTGATTACGTCTTCTTGGTGAGAATTTTTTTTTTTTCTCTTTGCGTCAAGCAATAGATAATTGTGATATCTTTTGCTGCAACGTTAGTAAAGAAACATATGGGTTAGACATTAGTTATTACCTGGCCATAGAACCTATTAATCAGTGCACTTTCATTGTCTAGTTATTTTTTTACTCGTTTTCTAAATCTTCCTTTATGCGTTTGATTGTTATCACAGTTCACGCAATTTTTGAACTTGGAGAATCTGCTTGATGACGGTGTTGGCCAGATGCTTGAATTGGAGATTGAAAGGGGTGGACAGCCACTATCTGTTACTGTATCAGTGAGTTCCATTCTTCTATTTCTAACTTTGGTTTTATGTGCCCAGTGGTCTTCTAGGATTTTGTGTTTAGTTTCTGCCTAGTCACATACTGACCAGAAAAGTAGGAGACTATGGAAACACTAGAAGTAAAATATATATATAGTCGTCTCTTCTCTTTTCTTTTGGTCATTAAATTTTTCTTGTGGCTCTTTCCGTTTTCCCAGATAGATGAAAGACTTGCTCAATACCGTACTGTAATTTTCATTTTGGATTTCAAAATTTGCTTAAATTAAATGTGATTCATACTTCCTATCTTTCATAAAAATTAAGACCTTTATGTGTTTGTGTATTTCCTGCCACAGGTACAGGATATACACTCAATCACTCCAGACCACGTCCTGGAAGTAAGTGGTGCTGTAATTTATCCGTTGTCTTATCAGCAGGTAACTAACTATGACTTGAAAAAATATTTTCTGGAAATTTCTGCTTCTCTGTGCCTGCTTCCATGATATTCTTGCGTCCTGCAGGTGGAACTGTTGTGTTTATTTATGGTTTAGGGTTTACAGTCAGAGTATAATGTTTAGGGTTAGGGTTTATCCGTCGTTGAATTTGCATGCTGACCTTGCCAATTGTTGATTAAAAGCACTTATCTTTTTTCCAAAGTAAGATACTTAGCTGAAGTGTTAGTTGGTTGGCATGCTCTTTGTGAATATACTAATGCTAACTGTATGATATTGGAACTCTTTAATGTACTATTAGTTGGAGAATCGTATTAATATGCTAGATATTTTATTCATAATAAATGCTTTGGATCGACTTTATCCCCCACGGTCCACACTGGCTTGCTAGATCTGATTGTGGAAGCATAACTAAGTGAACTAGTGATGTGACTACACTTCCTCCTGCTGATAAAGCAGTTTACATGTGTTTCACCGACACTTTCTTATGGACATTAGCTGATCTTAAAATATCATGATTTAACAGGCTCGCAATTATCGTTTTCCTTGTGGCCTGCCTTATGTTGCGGACCCTGGGTAAGCCGCTCTACTTCCGATAAATTTTCACATTTTCTTCATTTAACAGGCTTGTAACTTTCTTGATTGATGTGTCAATATTCTTACATGTGAGCTTATTGCGAATGTAAATGATTACGTGTTTCTGTATTTCTGGGTTTACTTGGATGTGCTCTTTTCTATTCAGATACATGCTATTTAGAGCTGGGGTCACTCGACATGCTATCATAAAGAAGGTTGCTAATGAGGACATTTCCGGTCTTGGGGATTTAGTATCTGTTCTTTCAAAGCTCTCTAGCGGTGCTCGTGTTCCCTTGGAATATATGTCTCACACTGATCGTCATCGCAAGAAGGTGATATTCCTTGTTTAAAAAATCTTTTTGCTAGACTTCCTAACCCACTGTAAACATATACTTGTCAAAACTTGATGCTAGCATTTATGCATAATATTTTGTTAGGCTAATCCATATCAGCCTCTTCATTCTTGCAAACAATTTATTGATTCTGTTATAATTTCACCTCTCTTCTCGGTGCTCCTAGTATGTGAATTTTTTTGCTATTGCAATGCTGATTGATCTCTGTGATCACTGCGTATGGAAAAATATTATCTTTAAAACTATGTTTCAACAGTGGATCTTTTTGCGTTAGCAATGTTCCTGTAATTAACTTGCTTGCTGTCCATATTTCGTTTTGAACTATATGATAATACTCAAATGAGAATTACTTATTGTCGGGTTCCATTTCCTGCAGTCTGTGTTAGTCACAATTGATCGTCATGAATGGTACTCTCCTCCACAGTTGTATACCCGTAATGACAGTTTCGGTTTATGGGATGCTAAACCTGCAATTGAACCTGCTTCTGTTTCACCATCTATTGGTAATAATGGCTTGCCTATAAGCCAAGATATTTCTCTCTGCCATCACGATACAGAACCCATGCATGAAGTGAATGTTCGTGGGGTTACTGATACTGCAGCTATTATGGAAGCCTCTAGTGGGGATGGATCTCAGAATGATTTTGGCTCAGAAGCAAAGAAACAAAGAGTTGAAGATGATTCTTTAGACGGAATTGCTGCAAACGGTTCCTTATATGGCAGTGAATTCAAATCTGATGATGCAATGGCAACAGATAATAATACAGTTTTAAGAGACTTCGAAGGTGCAACAGCACTTTCTGCTAATGCTTGATTGGCTGAGGGCGCTATTGAACCCGCTCTTGTCATGTTTGAGGTAAAGACTAAAACTTCTTTCAAAGTTATCAGTTTCACCCGCTGCTGAAATTTAATACTTTTATGTGGTGTGCTATTTCTCACTGTTTCTTCTTTCTTGGTTCTTAATGGTCATTTGATTTTTCATTCACAATACTGAAATCAAGGTTCAGAGTTCCTACATCATCTGATCATCAAAGATTACAAAATTGATAAAACAAAGCAGTTACTTATATTATTTCTCCAGAACGTGTTAGATTTGGTAATTACTTTTATAAGTTTGATAGATCATAATCTACGGAGGCTATAAGAAAACCATAGATGTATGACCTGGTGAACTGAATTACTATCTTGGTTAAATATGTTTCTGGTATATGCGATTGTAATTATATTTCTTTTTTGGTCCAAAATAATTATAGTTCTTATTGTGGTTGAAGGCAACTTGCATCTGTTGAAACTAACTTCTCTTATACAGGTTCATGTGCCACCATCGTGCAGTCTTGATGGTGTACACTCACAACATTTCTTTGGGACTGGCATCATTATATATCATTCTGCTAGCATGGGACTTGCTGTGGTGGACAAAAACACTGTTGCGATATCTGCATCTGATGTTATGTTGCCCTTTGCTGCTTTTCCAGTCGAGATTCCTGGAAAGGTTAGATACTTAGATTTCCCTGAGAATCTTATAGATCATGGAAGGAAGTTTTAGAACTGATCTTTCTTAACTGAACTGCAGGTGGTATTTCTTCATCCTGTTCACAACTATGCTCTTCTTGCCTATAATCCATCAGCGATGGGTCCTGCCAGTGCTTCAGTCATTCGTGCAGCTGAGCTACTACCTGGTATGTTGTTAACCATTTGAAAGTTCCATCATTGCCTGTTTGGATATCATTATCTAACAGATGATTATGCTTTTTTGAAAAGCTTTCTTATAAGATTTATGTATATGTCGTATGGCTATTGCCTGAACAGAGCCTGCACTGCAACGTGGAGATTCAGTCTATCTTGTCGGATTGAGTAGGAACCTTCAAGCCACATCAAGAAAATCTATTGTAATCAATCCATGTGCAGCGTTAAACATTGGGTTTGCTGATTCTCCCCGCTACAGAGCTACTAATATGGAAGTAATCGAGCTTGATACAGGTAAGGAATTCAGAGCCTGTTACATTAAATTTAGTAACTGTAGACTTGTTCAAATCTCACTTCTTTTTTTTCTTGTTTCTTGTAGATTTTGGTAGCTCATTTTCAGGGGCGCTGACTGATGAGCAGGGAAAAATTCGGGCCATTTGGGGAAGCTTTTCGACTCAGGTTCATCTTCCCACTTTGCAGTTCACCTAATTTTTGTGTTTATTTTTCTGACGTTCTGCTTTCTTGTGAATTGATCACAGGTTAAAATATAGTTCCACTTCGTCAGAAGACCACCAGTTTGTCAGAGGTATCCTGGTATATGCAATCAGCCAAGTCGTTGAAAAAAATCATAACCGGTGGAAATGGACCAGCTCTTCTCATAAACGGTGTCAAAAGGCCAATGCCACTTGTTCGGATTTTGGAAGTTGAGTTATATCCTACTTTGCTCTCAAAAGTCCGGAGTTTTGGTCTGAGTGGTGAATGGATCCAAGTAAGCCATTTGTTTATATATTTCGCTGTATTTCTGCTTAGATTCTTTGTGCTTAATATCTCAGTCTACTAACTTTAGGCATTCTCAAATCCGTTTACTCTATTGATTGTTTTCACAGATCCTTGTCAAGAAGGATCCTGTTAGGCGTCAAGTTCTGCGTGTTAAAGGTTGCCTGGCAGGTTCAAAGATGAAAATCTTCTAGAACAAGGTGACGTGGTTCTGGCAGTTAATAAGATGCCAGTTACATGCTTCAATGATATAGAAGCTGCATACCAAAAATTGGATAAGGGTAGCCACAGCGATGAAAATCTCAATCTAACAATCCTTCGACAGGTGACACCATTAACCCCTGTTTCTTGAGACATCTTATTATTTATTTGTTTCTCCTTGAGTCCTTGATCACTTTAGTCTTTAATTGTGTCGATTGATCACACCATGTATGACATCAGTAGCTCCTATGCTTTTCTTGAGTTTCTTGACACAAATAATTTAGGTTAAGAAAAAAGGTCTGTGGGTTTATTTAGTCTCCTGTTGGTTTGTTAGGGCCGAGAAATGGAGCTCGTAGCTGAAACTGATAAAAGAGATGGGAAAGGAACTACAAGAGTGATAAACTGGTGTGGATGCTTTGTTCAGGATCCTCATCCTGTGGTTCGTGCCCTTGGATTTCTTCCTGAGGAAGGTCATGGTGTCTATGTCACAAGGTACTTGTTGTGACATATATATGAAATCTCAATATGGTTTAACATAAAACTTGGTTCTTACGAATTCATTTGTCTCAACCGACTAGAATTCATCAGTTGCTTTGATATTCTCTTTGACAAATTTTGTTCTCAGATGGTGTCACGGGAGTCCTGCACACCGATATGGCCTCTACGCACTTCCAAGGGATCGTGGAAGTTAACGGGAAGAAGACACCTGGCCTGAACTCGTTTGCAGATGCTACCAAGGTTTTGTCTCGTTCCTTACAAAGTCACATTTTCAATTACTTTGGACCTGAAGAAGAGCTCATTAAGTAGCCATTGTAGTGGGATATTGAAACTGCTAAATATCCACGGTCTAGTGTTCCCTTGCCGGTTGGGAATTTCCGCTGGCTGATCCAAGATTGCTTAAATTGTATATGCCTAAGATAAGGAAATATCTTCTCTCTTTATCTCAGTCATCGTTGTCACAAGATCACTGGTGGCAAAGTTCTTGATGACATCGGTATTTTTCGGGGTTCTTCACCCAAAATGCACATTACATAGCTGATGTATATGTTTTTTAACTGCTAATTTTATTTTTATGTAAATATTTCTACGTGGCTTTTATATATATTGCTGACGTCATTTTTAATATGAACAAACGTTGAGACATCCGAAAGTATGGCGTTGTTTTGGCCAACTCAATTAATAAACTAATTCACCGGACTTAAACGACTGATTTTTATGATTGTTATTACTTAACCAAATTGTTATAAACAATAAGTTATGTATCACAGTTTTCAAAACGTCTGATTAGTGTCCTAAAACTTTCAAAAATATTCTTGTGTAGCTTATTAGAATTGTTCGTAAACTCACTAATTTAGTAGTGACGCAAAATAATATGCCTGGTTAGAAGCTTGGACGCAAAAGATATTTACATAGTTTAGTTTGCAACGTTTTTTTTCCAACAAAAGATGAGTCAGATATGGTTAACGATCCAGCCTTATCAAAAAGAATCCATATTCTAATAACACGAACCTTCTTCCTTTTGAGTTCACAAACCAGCCAAGACAATGTATGCTGGAAATGCGTGAGAAAGGAACGTAATTGATATGTAGCCAGGCAAAAGTTCACGAGGAATGCTTGACCTGTCCGGTTAAACGTTTTTTCTTGGTTAATGAAAATGCTACCTAATCAATAGAATCGTACTACACAAAGCCGATATAATGATTATTGAGATTACTTATCCAGAAAACATCATACAATACTAAAAGGTGGTAATGAAAGCTGATGATGATGATTGAGCTTACATCCAGACAAAAACAGAAGCAAAACCGAAGTAGGGCAGTTGCATTGTATTGTATCACAAGTTTAAAACACCAACCAAAGAGCTTATTAGTCTTCCCCTAAGAAAGAGAATTCTACTCCATAGTCAGTCTTCTTCTTCTTCTTCTTCTAAGAGAGAGAGAGAGGGGCAGCTTCCTCCTCATATATTGGCCATCTTATTTTAGGATCATGATAAGCTAAAATAAAACATGAAATTAGTGAGAGGTTTTATTTTGTTACCAAGAATCAAATAACCAAAGAACCAAGGGCAAAGTCATGTACTTCCTGTTGGGAAATTTTTTTCCCCTCCCGGTGGAGGCATAACACTATCAACTCTAATATTCCATCCTCCCACGTCACATCCACTAAGTTCCAGCGCCTTGTCTACTGCGCCTTCTCCCATAATTCTAACGAGAGCGTTGCTGTAAAAATCATCAAAGACAAGACTTTAGTCTAGGCATTAAATAACTTTTGAGTGTTGGGAAAAAATTGGAGGAATCACGAAGCCACAAACCGTTTGACAATCAGAACATCGGTGACCTCTCCACATGAAGAGAAATGTTTAGTCAGCCCGATCTGAAGATCAATCTTAGGAAGCGAAGTGTCAAATCCCGATACTATCATCCTAATAATTTGTTTGCACGAGTTAATATCATCAACATGACAAGAACACATAACCCAAAAAAAACAAAAAAGGTCAATTTTACATGCGTTCTGAACTGTAGCGGTCGACTCCATCAGGGTAAACTATATCTTCTGCTCCCTGAGACGGTAAGGCCTTAGCGAATACAGTCCATCCACCGACGTCAGTTCCACTAAGTTGCAACGCCTTCTCGTGGGCACCTTCTTCGGCAAAACGAATGTAGGAGGGACTGTGAAACAAGAAAAAACTAGTTTTTGAGTAAGCATTAAATTTAACTTGAGCTGGGGAAAATTGGAGGAAGAAGCCACAAACCTCTCGAGGATACCCTTTTCATAGTTTTTGGGAACATAAATACGTATGATCTCTCCACATGAAGCGAAATGTTTTGTCAACGCGAGCTTGAGAGCATACTCATGAAGCGAAGAGTCATATCCCTCAACGCAAATCCTGCTTCTGGTACTGCAATAATTTGATTGCAGGAGGAGATATTATTATCAAAATACTACATCTCCCTAGCTAAAAAAAAGAAGAAAAAAAAAAATGAATCAAATTTACCGGTATGATCTAATCACGCGATCGTTCAATTCCAGCCCCTAAGGTACAAATTAAAGATCTAATCAGAAATTCTACTACTTCAAACATTTTCCTTCTTTCTTGTGAAGAAATCATTCATAGAAAAAACAAAGGTTAAAGAGAGCGTAAGAAGAAATCCATAAGAAGAAGAAGATTACGTACTTTGATGGTGGATTCGTCCATGGTTAAGTTGAGAAGAGCGACTGCTAGGGTTTCCGGCTCTCGAATGAAAGATACTTTTTAGATCTAGGGATTTAGGTATGAACAAGTTTTTTTTTTTTTTTCCCGAAGACTAACAAGCTATTTATAATTTTCGTTAATTATTTATTGTCCCGTTTGGGCCTTGAATTTAGCTCAGGCCTGGACTAAGCCCATATAGTCCTAATCTTCTTTTCAATAACGCAAAAGACATATGTTTATATATTTATATTTAAATTTTCATTATTAATATGTAAAATACCTTTATATTGAAAGTACCTTTATGTTTGTATATCATCTAACTTATTTACTATTTGTGTTAGATTTATAATAATAAAAATGTATCATATATTGAATGTTTTGTATAACATGAACGTGTATTGCACCATGTTAATTTATCATCTTCCGATATGTTTGACGGTTCTATTCAAACTCACAAAAGCCTTACAATTAACAAAATCTTAAAGATCCATAAATGGACTAAAAATGTTATCAACCAAATGTTATCAACCAAATCTGAGCCATGGGAGAAAACAATCACAAAGACCAAAAGCCACTTTCATACGACAAATCTTATAAACCCTTTTCTTCTTCTTCATCATGCTCGTTCACAGCGATCATCGTCCTCTTGATCTTCGTCTCATATCTATTGTACTCATTCAGTTTCATCTCCTTTATAAACCCATTCTCCTTATAAAATCCCCAATCCTCTCCTGGTACACGTAATCTGTCTCGGGTCGGGTCAAAAACCAGAGGAACATCAACAAGAAACAGAGCTTAAACACATAGTATTCGGAATCGCCGCGTCCTCAGATCTGTGGAAGCATCGTAGAGAATACGTGAAAACATGGTGGAAACCTAACGGAGAAATGAAGGGCGCCGTTTGGTTCGACAAACCCGTCAATGATTCCGTTTCTTCTTCCTCAGCCTTGCCTCAGATCAAAATCTCCTCCGACACATCGAGCTTCAAGTACCGTTACCGTAACGGTCACAGATCAGCGATCAGGATCACCAGAATAGTGTCGGAGACTGTGAGAATGTTAAACGGAACGGAATCAGAGAGAAACGTGAGGTGGGTGGTGATGGGTGACGACGACACAGTGTTTTTCACGGAGAATCTTGTTAGGGTTTTGAGAAAATACGATCACAAACAGTTTTATTACATCGGAGCTCCGTCTGAGAGTCATTTGCAGAATCTTAATCAGTTTTCGTACGGAATGGCGTACGGAGGAGGTGGGTTTGCTATAAGCTATCCCTTGCCCAAGGTTTTGGAGAAGATGCAAGATCGTTGTATTGAGAGATACTCCGATCTCTATGGATCAGATGATCGGATTCATGCTTGTATGGCTGAGCTTGGTGTTCCTCTCACTAAACATGTTGGATTTCATCAGGTGAGTTGAGTTGAGTTGGTGTTCCTTACGTACGGTTAACTCTAGGGGATTAATTAATATTTATTTTTAATATGAATGATTTTGTATGAACAGTTCGATGTATACGGGAATCTCTTAGGGCTATTATCAGTGCATCCACAAGCCCCAATAGTGTCAATCCATCACCTAGACGTAGTGGAGCCAATATTCCCAAAAATAAACCGAATCAACGCCGTAAAGAAACTAATGATCCTAGCAAAACTCGATTCAGCCAGTCTTATCCAACAGTCGGTATGCTATGATACAACTCGACAGTGGACAATGTCAATCTCGTGGGGATACACAGTTCAAATCACGCTTACGTATATGCCAGCAAGAATGATGGAAATGCCCACTCGCACTTTTAATGATTGGCACAAACGCCACGATTTCACTAATCTTGCCTTCAACACACGTCCCATTACATACACTGATTGTCAGCGTCCGCGTGTGTTTTATCTCTCTCGTGCGTTTACGGCCAATTCTTCTTCTGATACGACGACCATTACCCAATATCTTAGGCACAACGAATGGTTTCCTAAATGCGACTGGGGAATCCCTGATCCTTCCGATATCAATCAGATTTTTGTCTACAAAAAGCCTTCTCCGGATAGGTGGAACATGAAGAAGAACACAAGAACAATATTTTACTGAAAATTTTCCTTATTCAACTTAATAAAACTCAATACAAAACCCTCATACTTATACACGATATTAGATGAGATTTAGGATAAGGACTACATTTGCTTTTACAGTCAAAGATGCTAAATTGAATTCAAAGATGCTTTATTGAGAAATATCCAGCTAGCTTGCCAGCACCGCAAACTGATTCTGCAATTTCAATGTCGAGGATGAAGCTTGAACATTTTGTCTTGACATGGCACTTTCCTTGCACCTTCCTCTTTGTGACCGTTGCAAACCTTCTCTTTCATTCTGTGTATTTGTGTTTGTCTTAGAAACCAAAACCTCTGTTTCCTTCAGCGTCTTTCTCTTTGTCTCGTTGTTTTACAAACCTTCTCCTCATTCAGTATGTTTGCCTTTAGCTTAGATACAGACTCCTCTGTTTCATTCCTCTGTATCTCCTTAGTCTTAACAGCCCCCCTCAAACTTGGTGTAGGTGGAACATCAACACCAATTTTGAATCTAAGAGATTGAAAAGCTCCAATAGATAATGGCTTTGTGAAGATTTCTACAAGCTGAAAGTTTGATGATATGTGTTTTACCTCAATCAATCCGAGAGCCACTCTTTCTCTGATGTAGTGATGATCTAGCTCAAAATGCTTGGTCTTGGAATGAAATGCAGGATTGGCAGTCAGATAAACAGCAGAAAGATTGTCACTCTATAATTTGGGAATGACCATCTGTGGAATACCAAGCTCTTTCAACACAAAACTCATCCAAGTCATTTCAGAAGCGGTTTCAGACAAAGTTCTGTGTTCTGCTTCTGCAGAACTCTTTGAGACAGTCGGTTGCTTTCTTGATGACCATGAGATCAGATTATGACCAAGAAAAGTGCAAAAACCGCCTGTTGATCGCCTTGTGACTTTACATCCAGCCTAATCACTGTCACTATAGTGCCTTTTACATACCTCAAAATCCTTTTTAGTAAATGAAAGTCTGAAGATGATGGAGCATGCATCTTTTGACAAACATAGTTCACAGAATGTTGTAAGTCTGGCCTTGTCAAAGTAAGATATTGCAACTTCCCTGCAAGACTTCTAAAATAAGAGGGATTCTCAAAAGGTTCTGTATGATATGGAAACTTATCAGGTTGTTGTGGTAAAGGAGTTGGAGCAAGAGAGCAATTTTCCATAGAGGAGACTTGCAGCAAATCCTCTGAATATTTTTTTTGAGATAGAAAAATACCTCCTTCATGAAACTGAGCCTGCATTCTCAGAAAGTAGTGCAACCTCCCCATATCTTTCATCCAGAATTGAGTATTCATTTCTTGGAGCAAACGATTAAACAAGCTTGAGCTGTTTCCGGTAATGATCATATCATCGACATAAAGAAGAAGTAGAATGGTGTCATTTCCTCGTGTAAATGAAGAGTGAAGGGTCACGTGTGCTGCAAACAAAACCAAACTCCAATAGGAAGTTGCTAAACTTATTAAACCATGCCCTTGGAGCCTGCTTTAATCCATACAGTGACTTATGTAAGAGACAGACATGATCAGGTCTAGCTTTGTCTTCAAAACCTCTAGGCTGCTTCATAAACACAGTTTCTGTTAAATCTCCATGCAAAAATGCATTCTTAACATCCATTTGTCTTATTTCCCACTTAAGTACAGTAGCCATGTGAAGAACTAGTCGGACTGTTGCTGTCCTTACAACCGGGCTATACGTTTTTAAGTAGTCAATACCTTCCTCCTAGTTAAAATCTTGTGCAACTAATCTTGCTTTTAGCTTGTCAACAGATCCATCAGCATGAAGCTTGGTCCTGAAAACCCATTTACAGCTAAGAACATGCATATTTTCTTGAAAAGGAACTAATGACCAAGTATTTGTTTCATGACAAGTTTGAATTTTTTCTAACATTGCATCTCTCCAGCCATCATGCTTTAAAGCTTATGTCACTGTACTTGGTTCAGGATAAGTAACTTTGTGTGAAAGTAAAACATACCGTGGATTTGGTTTGTGGATCCCTGCTTTGGATCTTGTAGTCATGGGATGAGTAGAAACACCTTGTTGTTGATTGTTTGCGGAATCATCTATAGTACATGGTGAGAGAGTTGAGCTGTTGCCTATAGGAACAAGATCAAAGCTTGTCGTACACCCAGTACTCACTCTCTCACTTGCATTAGATGATTCTGTGACATTTTCAGATATTACAGGTTCTTGTGGCTGCATTGGATTTGCAAGTTCTTGTGGCTGTAACACAATTGCAGGTTCTTGTGGCTGCCTTTGGTTTGCAGGTTCTTGTGGCTGCATTGTAGTAATGGGTCCTTATGGCTGCATTAGAGGTGCTGACAGTGGTGCTTCTGACTCAAAACTCTGTGTAGGCGGCAGAGTATTGAAACTTTGTTGCCATGCTGAAACTAACGGGGTAGAGTCTGAAGATTGAAATCTTAGATAAGTATCTGCAAAGGGAAATGAATCCTCATCAAAGATCACGTGACGGCTGATATATACCCTTCTAGTTGGAGGGTATAAGCACCGATATCCCATATACTTTTCACTGTATCCAAGAAAAACACATTTTAGAGACTTGGGATCAAACTTATTTGTAGTATAATCCCTTAGTGTTGGATAACAAGCACATCCAAAAGTTCTTAATGCTGAGTATTCTGGTTTGACTCCCTGAAGCTTCTCATATGGACTACAATTATCACTTAAAACAGAAGATGGTAGTAGATTACTCAGAAAGTTGGCAGTAAAGAATGCTTCTAGCCAATAGCCTTGAGGGATTTTACTTTGAAACATCATTGATAAACCTAGCTCAGTGATGTGTCTATGTCTAAGCTGTTTTATCCCTTTTTCTTGCAAATGTTGTAAAAATTGCTTACTGATAAACTCTCCTCTACCATCACACTGGAAGTTTACAATCTTTGAGTTGTATTGATTCTCAACATAACATTGAAACTTGATGAACACAGCATAGAAATCTGACTTAGACTTTAGAGGATATAAGCAGCAAAATCTTGAATAGTTATCAATAAAGATTACATAGAATCTGAAACCTTGTTTTGACAATACAGGTGCTGGTCCCGAGAGATCACAATGAATCTTCTCTAGAGGCTTTGAAGCAGAAAAGCTAGAAGATGAAAATGGAAGATGACAATGCTCACACATATTCATGGTACTCTTATTTAGCAGAATAGACTTAATATTAGGTAGATACTGCAGGACTTTTGCATTTGGATGACCAAGCCTTCTGTGCCAAATTTCTTCTGAGGCTGCTACTTGTCTGTTTGAGTAGAATGCTTGAAGCTTTGCATCATCCAGAATGTATAGTCCATTAGTGTTTCTTCCCTTTATCAGCAATTTCCTTGTTACCTTGTCCTTTACACGCACCTCATTAGAATCAAACTTTATTGTACAAGGATAGTCGGATGTAAGCTTTGAAACAGACAAAAGTGACTTAGTAATATCCGGACAAACAAGAACATCATTTGAAGGCAAATTACCTGAAGAAGTGGGGATAATTGCTGATCCAACATGAGTAATAGGGAGATAATTTCCATCACCAACAATCACTGAGTCTGAACCATGGTAGGACTGAAACTACTGCAGCTTGTTTGTTGCGTTTGTAACATGTGAAGTAGCACCAGAATCCAGAAGCCACTCTGTACCAGCCATATCAGTGACATCAGTAACCTGAAGTGCAGCAAGAGTTGTAGGCAAGTCATCTTCTTGATAAGCATTATCAAACCTATGCCAGCATCTTAAAGCCTGATGACCAAAACGACCACAAATCTGACACTGAGACTTGTTTTCACCTTCATGTGAACTCTAAGACCCACTAGAAGATGAAAGATGTTGATGAAAGCCTCTGCCTCTGGTAGAAAATGCGTTTCTACCTCTGCTAAACCTTCCTGAGAAACGACCTCTTCCTCTGTTTTCATTGTTAAAATATCCTGGCTTTGACACCATAAATGCAAGATGAGGAGAGATTGAAGCCTGAGTGTTGTAGCTTTGAATGCGGTTGTCATAGCTAGTAAGTCTTGGAATAATGTCTTCAAAACTTGGTGAAGGAACAATATCCATAGAACCTTCAATGATAGTCTTAATAGGTTCATACTCTCTTCCTAAGCCAAGCAATGCAGCAAAGATTTTCATATTCTCTGGAACTATACTACCAATCGAGGCTAACTGATCACAGACATACTTCTCTTCATTTAAGTAATCCACCATAGTCTTATCATCTTTTGAAATAGTTTGAAGTTTTCTTTGAAGCTCAAATAACCTAGCTGAAGAAACCCGGTTAAAATGCCTAGCAAGAGTAGACCATACCTCAAAAGATGTGTTGGCATTGACAACAACGCTGAGAATATCTTCACAGAATGATCCTAGTAACCAAGACTTGACAATCTGGTCTGCTTTGCACCAGTTTTGAAAATCTGGATTCAAACGCTCTGTCATCTAACCATCAATGGTGGGAACTTGTATGACGCTTGCAGGTGAGGGTAAAACTCCATTGATAAACCCTAGAAGACCTTGACCAGAAAGGAAACACTCAAATTGATTTTTCCATAGTAAGTAATTCCTCTCTGTGAGTTTGATAGTAACACAATTTAAAATATTTAGAGCCGGCGTTGCATAAGGTGGTTCAACCTGGCTCTGATACCATGAAGAAGAACACAAGAACAATATTTTACTGAAAATTTTCCTTATTCAACTTAATAAAACTCAATACAAAACCCTCATACTTATACACGATATTAGATGAGATTTATGATAAAGATTACATTTGCTTTTACAGTCAAAGATGCTAAATTGAATTCAAAGATGCTTTATTGAGAAATATCTAGCTAGCTTGCCAGCACCGCAAACTGATTCTGCAATTTCAGTGTCGAGGATGAAGCTTGAACATTTTGTCTTGACATGGCACTTTCCTTGCACCTTCCTCTTTGTGACCGTTGCAAACCTTCTCTTTCATTCTGTGTATTTGTGTTTGTCTTAGAAACCAAAACCTTTGTTTCCTTCAGCGTCTTTCTCTTTGTCTCGTTGTTTTGCAAACCTTCTCCTCATTCAGTATGTTTGCCTTTAGCTTAGATACAGACTCCTCTGTTTCATTCCTCTGTATCTCCTTAGTCTTAACAGAACAAAGTACGTATATTTTTCTTAATTTTTTTTTTTAATAAGAAACTTATTCTATTTGTTCGTGATAAAATGTCAATATATGTTCTTTTTAGGCTCCACGGAGGGATTGTTGTCGATTATTGCCTTTGATGATGATCAATGTGGAAGAAGGGAACAATGGTGATCAATGTGGCACCTTGTGCAAATGACGAAATTGTTGCTTATTCTGATAAATAGTTTCTTCGTTTACTTTTACAAAGAGGACTTGCTTTTTGAAAAGATAATCGGAACTTGTTTGTTTAATGTAGTGACATTTTATATACTTAGGGAATAAAATACATCTTTTGATAAATATTCATCAACTATAAATGTAGACATGTTATTTACCATCTAATTACATATTGTGATAATGGTTTATTCTTCTTAGCATTTGTGGAGTAAATAAATGTTCCAAAACAAGAACTTTGACTCTAGTAAAATGGGATATATAAAAGGAGATTTTTTATAAAAAAAACTCATAACATTAAATATATTAACTACTATATTATCATCAAAAATTGAATTATCAATAATAACATTCTTTTTAACATTTATCATGTAACTTATTATGGCTGAAAGTCAAAAAAAAAAAAAAATGTGTAACTTATTATGTAAAAATGTTATTATTACAATTACTGAATTACCAGTGCAGCATGGAGTGTCTGGTGGCTTTGGTTCTGGTCCTTCTGCATCTGGTTCATCCTCACTGTTGGAGTAGTCCTCTCCATGCCATGCCACTGCTTTCCAAGGTCGCTTTCTTCCTCGAAGGAGTCTTGGTATAAATCACCTCCTTCACTAAATTCGACTTCGCTGGTATAGCAGTTGTCTTGATCCATATAGTTCATTGTGCCTACAATAATATTAAGAAGTGAACGCCCTTTTCAATATTTCTTTTACAAACAAGATGCAAGGATTCAATTATAGCGACTAAGGGTAATGAGAATGCACAAATGGACTCGTTAATACAACTTGGCAATCAAATTAAGGAAACAACAGATGACTAGATTAATGAAGGGTGAACGTGTAATGACAGCAAGGTAATAATACACTAGAATTCGAATTTAAGCTACCTAAACAGAGAATGACAAGTTTCCCAAACTGGCTTAAACTTAATTCTCACAAGTTTCCCAAAATGAACGAGTTCAATTTTTTTTTTTTTTGTAGCTTTAGACGAGTAGGAATTGCTTTTCGTTAACTGCATTGTATAGTTGCAACTTTTGGTTTTCTAGTTTTTTTTGCGGATTAATCTGGAATGCATTTTGGTTATGTTTCTACTATGCTCAATAGCTTTTCGTGGGCATTCTCATCAATTGTAGAAAAGTTAGTGTTTGTTTTCATGAAAAATGATGCTTATTAGTTTGCAAGAGGACCAAGTATGAAAGCAAGGTGTCAATATCATCTTTTTATATATTAAAAAAAAAAAAAAAGCTAGTGAATGATTCCACTCAAGACTTTTACTTTACAAGTCCACTTGCATCTGTTTTTTCTTCGGATATTTATGAGGTTGAAGAATGGTGGGGCCACTATTTATTCGATCCATACGAATTTTCCATGAAGCTTCCTATTCTTCTTTCTTGTTTCTTTAGCATTGTTGTTGCTGAAGTAGTCTTCACTTCACACTTTTTAAAGAGCTATAGCGAACATGGTGAAAACTTGAGAAAAAGTAACTATTAAATTACGGTTTTTGATGACCAAAAAAAAAAAAATTACGGTTTTGAAGTTATATCTTTATAACTCACACATACATACACACATATCTCTATAGCGAACATACCCGAATAAATACACACGTTACGCATATGTATGTATAAAGTTTGAAATTTCCAGGTTTTATCATTCTTAGGAGAGTTATAAAAAAACTAGTAGAACCTAAACGGACATGTTAAGATTCTTGAACTTTGGACAACCAGGAAAAAAAAAAAATTATATGTATACATACATATGCGTAATGTGTGTATTTATTCGGTTTTTAAGATATACTTTTAAGTTACACTAATTCTTCTTCATAACTCACACATACACATAAATAATAATTTACTTATAAGCACGTGAAGTGTTTATTCATTTAACTTTTGGTTTATTCTATTTATTATATTTTTAAGTCATTAGTGTTATGTCTTTATCTAATCAATGGATATGAGCAAAAGGGGTCCCACCTATTTATTTCTGTCTGATATCTCAAGACTCGACTTTAGAATCCCTCTCGCATATTTGGTTGATTCTGCGAATTTTCCATGAAGTTTCCTCTTTCATATTATAAGTCAATGCAGTCAATGTTCTATGTCGGTATATACACAAAAGCCTCTTTGTTAATTCTTCTTCCACATATGACATAGCTCCCTAATCTAAAAAAAAACTGTGATCTTGATCCTCTCTCAATCTCACAAATGGATTTGTCTTTTTTCCTTACCAGTATTGCTGTAGCAATAAGCTTCTTCGTGCTTTTTAGAAAACTCTTCCCTCAAGATAGCAAAGAAGATCATTCTTCTACTTCATCACCTCCATCGTCTTTATCTCCATCATCGTCTTTGTCTCCACCATCGTCTTTATCTCCATCATCGTCTTTGTCTCCATCATCGTATTTATCTCCATCACCTCCATCGTCTTTGTCTCCACCATCGTCTTTGTCTCCATCATCGTCTTTGTCTCCATCACCTCCATCGTCTTTATCTCCATCATCGTCTTTGTCTCCACCATCGTCTTTATCTCCATCATCGTCTTTGTCTCTAACACACCATGTCTTCCCGAGCTTCCACGGGGCAGATGTCCGCAACAACCTTCTCAGCCACATCTTGAAGGAGTTCAGAAGCAAGGGGATCGACTCATTCATTGACAATAAAATCAAGAGGGGTAAGCAGATCGATCCTGAGCTCATAGAAGCAATTAGAGGATCAAAAATTGCGATTGTCTTGCTCTCAAAGAACTACGCTTCCTCAACATGGTGCTTGAATGAGTTGGCGGAGATCATGAGGTGCAGAGAAGAGTTGGGTCAAACAGTGATGACCATTTTCTATAAAGTTGATCCAACAGACGTAAAGAAACAGAAAGGTCGGTTTGGAGAAGTCTTCAACAAAACTTGTAAGGGTAAATCAAAGGACGACATCAAAAGATGGAAACAGGCTTTGGCGGAAGTGGCCACAATCGCTGGATGGCATTCAAGCAACTCGTTAGTCTTTTTTTTTTCACTACTTGCTCTTTAATTTTTAAACACATTATATATATATATATATATATCTTTGTAGCATTTGGATAATAAACAGCCAAGTGAAAAATATTACTACTGGATGTCTATGTGAGTTTTTAATTATTATTCATTGACCAGATGTATAAACTGATCTCCCTCTTTGTCAGGGTTGATGACGCAGCCATGATCGAAGAATTAGCCATTCAAATTTCGAACAAGTTGAATATTGCTGCACCATCACATGATTTCGACCGCCTAATTGGGATGGAAGCTCATATGAAAAGGATGAAACCATTGTTGTGCCTAAACTCAGATGAGGTGAGGATGATTGGGATTTGGGGTCCTTCTGGGATTGGTAAAAAGACCATCGCCAGATTTCTGTTTGAAGAACACTTCAGGAGTTTCCAGCTGAGCGCAATCATAGTCAATATCAGAGAAAGCTATCCAAGAGCTTGTCTCGATGAGTACAGTGCACAACTGGAACTCCAGAAACAAATGTTGTCTCATATATTCAACCAGAAAGATATTGTGGTTCCTCGTTTAGAAGTCGCTCAAGAAAGGCTGCAAGACAAGAAAGTGCTTCTCGTTCTTGGTGATGTGAATCAGTTAGAACAACTATATGCCTTGGCAAAAGAAACCGGATGGTTTGGTCCCGGAAGTCGGATTATCATCACAACAGAAGATTTAAGAGTTTTAAAGGCACATCGGATCAAACATATTTACAAAGTGAAGTTTCCATCAACTGCTGAAGCTCTTCAAATCTTTTGCATGAATGCTTTTGATCAAAAGTACCCTAAAGATGGCTTTGAAGAGCTTGCTTGGGAAGTCACATACCGTACTGGTGAACTTCCTCTGGGACTAAAGGTTATGGGCTCACATTTCAAAGGAATGACCGAACAGGAGTGGTCAGAGGAACTACCAAGGTTAAGAAATAACCTTAACGAGAAAATTGAGAGCATTTTAAAGTTCAGTTATGATGCCTTATGTGATGAAGATAAAAATATATTCCTTCATATAGCCTGCTTTTTCGTATCTGAACTTATTAACAAAGTGGAAGAGTATCTTGAAAAGAATTTCATGAATGTAAAGCAAGGGCTTAAAGTCTTATCTGATAAATCTCTCATATATACTGAAGGCGGAAGGATATATATGCATTATTTGTTATCCCAGCTGGGCAGAGATATTGTCCGGCATGAGCCAGGGTACAAATCCATTCTCGAGCCTGGACAACGCCAATTTTTGCATGATAGAGAAGAGATTTGTGACCTATTGACTGATGATGCAGCAGTAAGTTGTTACACTACTCCCTAACTACCAATTGAGTTTATTTGATAACTAACTAACTTTACTTGCTTTTTTTGTTCCTTTTTCAGGGTAGTAGAAGTGTCATAGGCATAGATTTTAACTTTCTTCTAATGAATAAAAAAATAAATATAAGTGAGAGAGCCTTTAAAGGAATGTATAATCTCCAATTCTTAAGATTCCGTGGAGATGGTGAAAATGAAAAATTCCATGATAACTTGCCATCGGGTGGCCTAGACAATCTTTCTCGTAAACTTCGATTACTACATTGGGATCATTTTCCACTGAAATGTTTGCCTTCGAATGTGAACTTGGAGTTCCTTGTCGAACTAAACATGCAGTATAGCAAACTCGAGAAGCTGTGGGAAGAAACTAAAGTAAGTAATTACGATTTATTTCTCTTCAAAGTTTCAAAATTGATTTCGAATCCATAATTTATGTACAGTTTTATATGAATTAAATATGTATTGCAAGGACATGTGTTTTTATGTTCTTTAAGTGGGTTCTCTTACGTGTTTACTACCAAGTGTATAAACGTGTTTTTGTTATCTGTCTGTACAGCCGCTTCGTAATCTTAGGAGGATGATTTTGTGTGAATCTGTAAACTTGAAGGAGCTTCCTGATCTTTCAACTGCCATTAAACTTTCGGAATTGAATCTGGAAGGTTGCTCAAGTCTGACCAAGCTCCCATCGTCGATTGGAGAAATCACTAATCTCAAAGAATTAAATCTAGAAAGATGTTTCAGTCTGGTGGAGCTCCCCTCCTCTATTGGAAACCTTCATCAATTGGAGAATTTAAATCTCAAAGGATGCTCAAGGCTGGTGGAAATCCCCTCCTCTATTGGAAACCTTCATCAATTGTCGTGTTTAAATCTCAGAGGATGCTCAAATCTGGTGGAACTTCCGATCAACATCAACTTTAAATCTCTTTATACACTTGATCTCACTGATTGCTCGTTGTTAACAAGTTTTCCGGAGATCTCCACAAGCATTGAATATCTCCATCTCGTTGGAACATCAATAGAAGAAGTGCCTTTGTCAATCAGGTCATGGTCTCGTCTTTGTGATCTGAGAATGTCATACAGTGAAAACCTCAAGGAATTCCCTCACGCTTTTGATAGAATCACAGAGCTTCACTTGAGCGATAAAGGAATACAAGAGATTGGTCCATGGGTCGAGGGAATCTCCAGTCTAAAGCGACTAGAACTCAGCGGATGCAGAAAGGTTATATCACTCCCACAGCTTCCCGATTCCTTAGAAATCATAGATGCAGAAAATTGTGAGTCCCTTGAGAGAATAGATTGCTCCTTTCGCAATCCGAATATTCGTCTCAACTTCGCTAAGTGCTTCAAACTAAATCAAGAAGCGAGAGATCTCATCATTCAGACATCAACTCATCAAGCGATCTTACCCGGTGAGGAAGTGCCTGCCTACTTCACTTTCCGAGCTTCTGGGAATTCCTTAACAGTGAAGTTGAATGAGAGGCCTCTTCCTACATCAACAAAATTTAAGGCTTGCATCAACCTCTTGGTTGATGATGATTGGGATTATGATCCTTGGAAAGAAGGGTGGGTGAATTGTAGCATCATGTCCAAACAGAATGCTCTCATTTCTTATTGTTCAGCAGGCTCCCTATATCCAGTTTTAACGGAGCATCTATTTACATTCAATGTTGAGGCAAGGGATGTGACTTCCACCGAGCTTGTGTTTGAGTTCAATTTCCGCACTCTCGGAGGTCCCTTGAAGATAAAAGAATGCGGGATACACCAACTCTTGGAGGTCCCTTCGTGAGCACTGAGCTATGAGAAATTTAAAAATCATACACTTTTAGATGGGGTAAGCTTCTTGTTACAATGAATTAGCTATCTCTCTCAGTACACCAATTTGCTGATTAGTAATGTCTAATGAGCTCAAGTGGGATGCAATCGGTTTGGTTTCTGGTGAGTTTAGACAAAATTCATGGTTTAGCCTTGATCGACTGGGGGATCCTTAGCGATTCTAGCCAAAGATTACTAAATTTGGATCGAACATCATCAGGCTAAATCAGGTGATGTCCCATTATTTTTAAGTGAAATTATACAGACTAGTAAATGGGTCTGAAAAAGTATGTTTCTTTGTGGTATTGCTAGATTACTACCTCAAGTTCATATACTCTTGGCTCGATGATCTCGATGTCAATAAGGTAAGGAATATGTGTACTATTATTCTGGTCTTTCCAATTTAAAATTTTCAATTTCTTTAAATGGTTGTGTTTTTTTTTCCACACTTCTTGTACAATTGTGTTTGGTGTGTTCATTTTTTTGGCTATTTCGTGCATCTGAATTTGATCACATAATGCTTGGACTGGAATAGAGTATAAGGACGCTCATGGGATGAAAATAAGACAATGAACAATGAGAGCTTCAGTCTTGAGACATCTTCAGAGGTTTGACAAACGGTGAAACCCAAGTCAAGACAGAGAAGCATCCGGAGAATGGCAGTACAGGGACGAAGCAGAGCAGGCAATATCACAGGAGCTTGTTCGTGAAGATAATAATATGTGACAACTTACTTATTTTCTGATTCTGTCTCATATTGACTTAATGTTCCGATAGTATAGATTAATGTTATTGTCAATAGAGATGAATATGTTAAAAATTGGATATTGTTACAGATCTTTCCTCTAACCATTCACATATATCAGCTCAAGATCTTGTTAACTTTGTGAACCAAGACTCAATTTAACGATTGATCAATTGAACCTTTGAACAAATGAAAGAAAACAGAGAAATCGAAATGAAACGAGCGAAACAGATACACAAGAAAATTGTTTATCCAGCTCAATCCAATCGGCGTGATTGGACCGAAATCAGAAACAAGAAGATGTTAGAATGATGAAGTAAGAAATTATATGTTATAAAGAAATCCTCCTGGTTAAGTAAACCGACTCCAATCTTCCTTCATCTTCAAATTAAACTAAAACCAATTCCAAATCGGAAATTAGTCTGGTTAAATTAAAAGATAACCTGGTTCAACTTCCATGATCGAACACCAAAGCTTCTTATTCTCAGACCAAAGGTATTGAATCATATTCCAACAATCTCCACCTTCATTCAATCCTCCTTAAAACCTAGTGAATTGCAATATCCTTCAACTTAACCTTCACCTTAAGATGACTCTCATCCTTACCAGAACAATTTCGGAAAAACACTAAAACTGCTCCAAAAAATTTCATGAATCAATGTACTTTGATTAAGCACATTCACGGCTCATGCATTAGACGTCATGTTTGATGATCCTCTTGACAAAATTGGTCTGCACAAACCCCGCCAATCAACCACCAACAACTTGTCTACCAAAAGTTACATTTACCACTTCCACTTTGTTTTATGTGAAGCATAACCCTCAATTGAATTCCATATAACATGGAAAGACCTAAGACAACAGAAAACACCACAAGTCAAAGCACTTATGAACTGATTAATCACAGTCTCCTCCATGAAGTTCTGTCATCATCATGGTTTCTGAAATCCAAGTTTGATCTCTTGAATCTACTCTTTTTGTGTGTCAAACCTGTAAGCATCTCAAAGAAAAACAGTTCATAAACCACCGTACACTTAAGATTAAAGAACGTGAGTATATTTGTTCAACCGGGATTGTAACAAGTCCTATAAGCTGTGAACCGACAACGTCACTGTCCTTAACGACAAAATGGACCTCAGCAGCGTGATGAGCAACAGGGACATAAAAATGCTGCTGCCAGACAGGATTTTCGCTGTTGCTTATGACATAATGTTCTTCCTACCACTGCACCAGCGACTGATATGGAAAAACGTAAGGATCACTTGTGATCTTCTTGCTCAACTGCCTTTCGATCTTGTGATTCAGAAAACCCGGCAAGTGACAACCCATGCTCCATTTGTTGCTTCTTTTTCATCAAGAGGTCCCAATCCGGGATCAACACGCCTTCTCAAGGTATATGACCTGATCAATGTCATCTGATTATGAGAAATGCGGATCTTATCTTATATTTATACCATTTTTTGCGGATTTTAGCCTGATATCGCTGCACCCGGGATTGATATATTGGCGGCCTTCATTCTCAAGAGATCACTGACTGGATTAGATGGTGACACCAATTCTCAAAATTCAGCATTCTGTCTGGTACCTCAATGGCCTGCCCTCATGCTGTTGGTGTAGCTGCTTACGTCAAGTCTTTTCATCCAGATTGGACACCTGCTGCCATCAAATCGGCCATCATTACCTCAGGTAACTTTGGTTTTGGTTCTCGTGAAATGGAAAACAGAGAAAGCAGTAACAACATGTATTTCTCTGTTTGTTTGGCAGCAAAACTGATAAGCCAGAGAGTGAACAAAGACGCAGAGTTCGCTTATGGAGGAGGCCAAGTAAACCCAAGACGAGCCGCGAGCCCTGGCTTAGTCTACGACATGGACGACATCTCCTATGTTCAGTTCTTGTGCGGCGAAGGCTACAACGCAACCACTCTAGCTCCATTGGTGGGGTCACGCTCCGTGAACTGTTCCTCCATTGTCCCTGGACTCGGCCACGATTCCCTCAACTACCCATCAATACAACTGACGTTGAGATCTGCCAAAACGTCCACAATGGCTGTGTTCAGGCGGAGAGTGACCAACGTGGGAGCAGCGTCGTCGGTGTACAACGTCACCGTCAGGGCACCCAAAGGAGTTGAAATAACAGTGGAGCCACAGAGTTTGTCGTTTTCAAAGGCTTTACAGAAGAGGAGCTTCAAAGTGGTGGTGAAGGCCAAACAAATGACTCCTGGCAAGATAGTATCGGGCTTGCTCGTGTGGAAGAGTCCACGTCACTCTGTTCGGAGCCCCATTGTTATCTACAGTCCTTCTTCGGATTGAACTAAGGAATTACATCATATCAATAAAAGACTTAACTTAATGTAAACCTCTTACTCACTTGTGTTCTCGTAAACTTTCTCTCATTTCCACTGCTTTACTTGGGGTCCCGTCTGTATATTACTACGTTCATATGACCATCATTTTTGGTCAAAACCAAAAGCCCATATTAGAATCTTTGGCCCATAACGCCAAACTAATGTTATTTACAGAATGTACCCCCTGACCCTTTTAAGCCCTAAGCAATGCAGCTTCTTCTCTCTCTCTGTCGTAATCAATGGAAGCTTCTATACTGGAAGAGGTGCTTCAGCCGCTGCTCAATGCTTCGGATTTATCCTACTCTCTAGAAGATTGCTTGAAGTTTCTTCTAGAGTCTTCCAAGACGGATTCAGGCCGCTCCGATCTCGCTTCCAAGGCTATCCTTCCCTATATCCTACGTCTTCTTCAGCTTCTTCCTTACCCATCTTCCCGCCATTTTCTGAATCTCTCTCTCAAGGTCCTCCGAAACCTCTGTGCCGGCGATATTTCGAATCAAAACTCTTTCGTTGACCACGACGGTTCTGTTATCGTCTCCGACTTGCTTGATTCCGCGATTGCAGAGAAAATCACTGATTTCGAGACTGTTCGATTCGGGTTGCAGGTTCTAGCGAACGTTGTATTGTTCGGTGATATATCATGGTTTTTACCCATTTTTAGCCATGATATAAGTTGTTTTATCGAGTCTTTCTAGTGTCTTTTGTATCGTTCTGGAGTCTTTTCAGGTCTTAGCACGTTTGGGACGAAATTAGAGATTTTGGAACCATTTGGAGCCTTTTGGAGCAAACCAAAAAAAGTACCCGTTTTGAAGCCTGAATATCGATCGACACCATGCGAGTATCGATCGATACCGACGTGACTGACGCGGAGATAGAGAGATATCCAAGGAAGTGAATTCTCACCATAAGAAGCCCAATACTTTCCCTTATTTACAAAGAGACCCAACTCGTGTTTTTAGACCTATTTAAGCAAACTTTTAGTCATTAGGTTGGGGGCAGACTTTACTTTGAATTTTGATTCTTGAACCACCACTGAGACTTGAAGGCTTTTGTGAGGGAGACGGATCCAAGACTTTGTTCATCATAGAGAGAATCCCGAACCCTTGTTTTTATTCTTTTGTTATATTTAATTTCATGATCTATTCAGTTATGTCTTGTTTTTCATCAATCATGTCTGAGTAGTCCCATTTTAGGTTCAGGGTTTTCTCACATGGATTTCTCTGATTTATGATGATTGATTAGGGTTCATAACCTGAGTAGTTCTTCACCATAGGTTGTTCTCAAACCTATTTCTAATCTGATCACCTAGAACATAGAACTTAGATTAATCGATTAGGCACGACAGTGCAATTGAGTAATCTGATAAAACCTAGGGTGAGCAATTCGATTATCTGCAAAGAGATTTGGTTTAATCGAATTGTGAACATATCAAACTTGAATTAATTGCTGGTTTAATGTGTAGGATTTGCAAAAAGATTTGGAATTCTAGATTTTAGACTTAGTTAGTTTTCGCAACGACAGTTGGTTAACTATATTTTCGTGTTTGAGTTCAAGAACGACACTTAATTGAATTGAACTTTAACTGATTAATTGTTATTTATCATTGATTTCCTGAGACTTTCCCTGAGCCTAGTTTCCTTCCATATAAATCAACCAAAGTCTAATTCAATCATTTGTTTTCTCATCAATTATTGTTTGCTTAGCACAATCTGCATCTTTTATCTATCGCGTGAGTTTTCTTGAGTTCTCGTGTTCGATCCCTAACTTTACTGCAGCAACTGATTTAGTATCATTATAGGGTATTAATTTGAGCATATCAAATTTGGCGCCGTTGCCGGGGACTCTAAAAATTCACCATTAGAATTTTAGTTGTCGATTTTGTCTAAGTTCTTCGGGAGTATCGGTCGATACTCCACTGGTATCGATCGACACTGAACGTCTGTTTTTTAATTTCGGTTACTTATTATCTCGTCTTTTGATTTTCAGGTGTATGCATCAGCGTGCTACCAGGAGAAAGAAGGACACACCACTGATCAATCTCTCCAACACAGAGCTAGCAGAGCTTGAACGCACGAATCGGACAAAGAAAAGGACTACAGTTGAGATGGATCTTCCACATGGTTTGGTGCATGATGAGGAATGTGGACGTCAACCTCACGCCGAGGCTGAACGTCAACCTCAACAACCTCACGCCGAGGCTGAACGGACGCTTGGCGAGTACAACCGACCGGATCAATTCTATGCAAATCGTGCAGCAATCCGTATTCTGACTTTCCAGAGGAATGACTTTGAGCTGAAGCCTGCTTACTTCGCTCTTGTTGGACAGCACCCCTTCACCGGTCTCTCTCATGAGCACCCTATGGATCACATCGAGAAATTCGAGGACTTGGTCACCAGTATGAAGTACAATGGAGTACCACATGAATACCTCTTTTGTAAGCTCTTTCCATACTCTCTTGGTGGAGAGGCAGCTTACTGGCTGAAGCAGTTACCTCCCGGATCTCTCGCTACTTGGAACGAAACCAAGAACGCATTCCTGAACAATTTCTATGACGATGCGAGATCGGAGGAGCTCAGGAACAAGCTCTCTCAGTTTTCTCAAGGTCCAACAGAAGCACTCAAGGCTGCTTGGGTGCGATTCAGATCCTACCAGAGAGACTGTCCGCATCACGGTTTCAGTCAAGTTCAGCTGCTCGGGATCTTTTACAGAGGGATTGATTGGCGGTATCAGATGGCACTGGATTCTGCAAGCAACGAGAACTTCAACACTAGGATTCCAACCGATGCTGTGAAGCTGATTGAGAACTTGGCGTCTAGCAATAGCACCAAGAATGCTGATTTCGAGCGGAAGAGGCTGGCTAGTGTTGCTGACGGTTCGCAGATTGCTGAGGTTCAGGCAAAGCTGGACACGATGCATAACATCTTAGTAGGAAAGACGAAGAAGGCTATACATTTTGCTGAGGAAGTAGAGAACATTGAAGATGAGGCAGAGGATGTTAACTACATTGGTGGTTCTGGTTTTCAGGGTCAGCGATTTGGTTACAACAACAACCGAAACTTCAACAACGATCAGCAAGGTGGTTACAAGTCTGGAGGTAACCAATCTGGTTTTGGTGCCACTCAATTCGCCCAAAAACCACTTCAAGGCGGTGATTTTAATCGCCAATACGGTAATTCAGCTTACCAACCGCATTCTCCGAGGTCTACAGAGAGTAAGATGGAGATCCTCTTGGAACAAATTCTGCAGGGACAAGAAAAGATGACTGTGGATTTCAATAGAAAGCTGGATAATTTATACACTGATCTGAATGGGAGAATCGTCGCTCTCGAAATCCATCAGAAGATGCTGGAAAATCAAATAGCTCAGACATCAGCAGCTGTCAAGGGAAAGATAGTTCAACCACAGCATGGACATGTCAATGCAATCACCTCGAGCGTTAGAGAAGAAGATTTTGAGCCTGCGATGACTGTGTTCGTATCCAGTGATACTAGTATCGACGGATACCTGCCTGGTATCGATCGATACTTCCCGAGACCTGCTGTAGATTCGAAGGTTGCTGAAGATGAAGATAAGGATTCTGACATTCCACGCGTATCGATCGACACCCATACCGGTGTCGATCGACACCAACCTGCAGAGACGGTACAAAACTCCAGTATCGATCGACACTCATCTGGTATCGGTCGATACCCTTCGCAGGCTAAATCAATAACTGAGAAAAGGACAGAGATGGTTGAGGAACGGGTATACAAACCAAAGCTACCTTACCCTGTTATTCCCAAGCTGACAAGAGAGGAGTGGGCGGCTGCTAGAAGCAAGTTTTTGTCAAAAAAAATGGTTGCAGGACCTCCCGTTGCTGATACACCACCACCGCTGAGACAGTTGACAAAGAGGGAAGACCCAGGGAAATTCTCAGTTTCGTGCTCCATCTCTAGAGTAAACTTCAAGGAGTCTCTCGTTGACTCAGGGTCTAGTGTCAACGTCATGTCGAGGGCGATTGCAGAGATTAGAAGGCTGATATGAGATCTCCTAACACGCTTCTCACATACGCGGATTCTTCTAGCTCACTCCCTTACGCTACAATTCTTGATTTATGATATAGGTCAATTTCTTACTAGACCAAGATTTCGTTGTAGTATAGTAAGGTGTCAATCCATAAGAGTGAAGATATTAACCAAAAAGGATGAGATCAAATCATTCAAGTCAAGCCAAGCAATAGCATATAGGACTCTAACACCCTAGACAGAAATTGAAATAGAAGCTAAAACAGATACTGTATAGGACTAACAAGAGCAAGGCAACACAGAAGCAGTGTATAGGGCTAGACAGAGAAATCAATCAATGCAAGAGAAGTTCCTAAGGATGGGGTAATCGACTTAGTGCTTCCTCTTAGCCTACCCAGGTGATCTAACAAAACTCAATCAAGCTATCCCTAGACATCAAACATCACAACTAGTTAAGTCCACTCCCGTGATAAGCAACCTCAAGCTAGACTAGTTCCAGACCCAATCCCTTGGCGAAATCTACCACTAGCAGGCAATAAGACCCAGTTCAATACTGTCAATAAACACCCTAGACATCTAATCCCTTAGGCTAGGAATGCAAATCTCTAACATCAGTTCATTCAAGCATTTTATCAAACACCTTCTGAGTGGAAAAACACCTAAAATCTAATCTCAATTGATCATAAGGAAATTAGCATTAAGGACACTGATTTAGAAGGGAATTTAAACAATTAACTCTTAAACCACCTAAAGGGCTAAGGATCCACACTAATCTAACCCATCCTCAAGAACCCTAATGACTACTCAGAAAACATTAAGAACAACATAATCACAAACCCAGAAATCATAAAAACTTGCATAAATGATAGAGATAGATAGAGAAATGATAGAACAAAGGTAATCAACTGAAAATAACAAGTAGGAATCAAACTACAAAGTCTAGAAATCAAGAACAATGAAGAACAGAAGGGAAACTAGAAAATTAGGCATAAAATTAAACTTCGAAATCTTAATCCCCTATTTAGATATTTATACTAAGTCTTAAAAACCCTAAAACGTCATGGGCAAAATGGTAATAAACGCGCGGGATGGTCTAGCTCGACCACGTCTGGGTCGAGTGGTGTGCTCGAGCTGCTGAGATCAAGATTGCATTTTTGTGTGCTTGAGCTCGAGCCTCCTACTCGACCCTATGGGCTCGAGCTGGGTTCAGAAACTCCAAGACTCCTCTTTTTCTTTGAGCTCGATCATGGAGCTCGAGCGTGGGGCTCGAGCTTGGCCAAAAANGAGGACTTGGTCACCAGTATGAAGTACAATGGAGTACCACATGAATACCTCTTTTGTAAGCTCTTTCCATACTCTCTTGGTGGAGAGGCAGCTTACTGGCTGAAGCAGCTACCTCCCGGATCTCTCGCTACTTGGAACGAGACCAAGAACGCATTCCTGAACAATTTCTATGACGATGCGAGATCGGAGGAGCTCAGGAATAAGATCTCCCAATTTTCTCAGGGTCCAACAGAAGCACTCAAGGCTGCTTGGGTGCGATTCAGATCCTAGCAGAGAGACTGTCCGCATCACGGTTTTAGTCAAGTTCAGCTGCTCGGGATCTTTTACAGAGGGATTGATTGGCGGTATCAGATGGCACTAGATTCTGCAAGCAACGGGAACTTCAACACTAGGATTCCAACCGATGCTGTGAAGCTGATTGAGAACTTGGCGTCTAGCAATAGCACCAAGAATGCTGATTTCGAGCAAAAACGGCTCGCTAGTGTTGCTGACGGTTCGCAGATTGCTGAGGTTCAGGCGAAGCTGGACACGATGCACAACCTCTTAGTAGGAAAGACGAAGAAGGCTGTACATTTTGCTGAGGAAGTAGAGAACATTGAAGATGAGGCAGAGGATGTTAACTACATTGGTGGTTCTGGTTTTCAGGGTCAACGATTTGGTTACAACAACAACCGAAGCTTCAACAACAATCAGCAAGGTGGTTACAAGTCTGGAGGTAACCAATCTGGTTTTGGTGCCACTCAATTTGCCCAAAAACCACTTCAAAGCGGTGATTTTACTCGCCAATACGGTAATTCAGCTTACCAACCGCATTCTCCGAGGTCTACAGAGAGTAAGACGGAGATCCTCTTGGAACAAATTCTGCAGGGACAAGAAAAGATGACTGGAGAATTTAATGGGAAGCTGGACCACCTGTATATGGACCTGAATGGCAAGATTGAGGCATTGAATCTGTCGCAGAAAAAGCTCGAGACTCAAATTGCTCAGACCGCAGCTACTGTGAGAAGACAAAATTTCTTCCAGGAAAGACTGAAGCTCCAAGAGCTCACATCAACGCCATAAGTCTAAGAAGTGGAAAAATGGTAAATTCAGGAGTTAATCAGACTCTAATAGCTGAAAATCCCGTCGATCTTGCTGGAAATGATGAGTGGGATGATGAAAATCCCAGGGTATCGATCGACACTACCCCAGTATCGATCGATACCGAGACAGTGCCCAAGGAGGACTTTGAACCTGTAAAAGAAAGTGTCTACAAGCCGAAGCTGCCCTATCCTATTACTCCCAAGCTGACCAAAAAGGAATGGGAGGATGCTAGATGCAAGGTGATGTTGGACAAGTTGGTAGTTGAACTCCCTTTTGTTGATGCTATCAAGACTTCTCCCGCATTCAGAAGATACGTGAAGCGGATGGTATCCAGCAACGTCAACCTCAGTGAAGGTGTCATGATGCTTTCATCCGAGTGCAGCGGTATTCTCACCAACACGATTCCTAAGAAACTTCCAGATCCAGGTAGTTTTGTGTTGGATTGCACTATTTTCACAGAGCGTTTTGCACGATCCCTCTGCGATATTGGATCGAGTGTAAATCTCATGCCACACTCCGTTGCCAAGAGAATGGGGATAAGTGATTACCAGCCTACAAGGATCTCATTGATCCTTGCTAATCGTTCAGTACGTTTGCCAGAAGGTCTTCTCGAAGATGTGCCTGTCAAGATTGGAAATTGCTTAATCCCAACTGATTTCATCGTGTTGGAGTACGATGCCGAGCCTAAGGATCCTCTTATCCTAGGCAGACCATTCCTTGCTACTGCTGGTGCTCTGATAGACTGCAAGAATGGACAGATTACTCTGAACGTAGGTGATTTGGTAATGTCTGTCAGCATGGAGAAAATCATGAAACGACCAACCATCGACGAACAAACCTTCTACGTCGATACACTCAGTGACATTGCGGAAGAGTATTTCTTGGAGAAACATCCTGAGGATCCGCTAGAACGAGCACTGGTTTATACTGAAGGTTTAGAATTGGCTTTAGAAGATGATGCCACTGGTTATGTCAGAATCCTCAACAATGCAGATCCAGTATCGATCGATACCAAGGGGAGTATCGATCGACACCACGTGTACGCGGTGAATAATTTGGGCGAGATTCCTAAACAAGTCAGTATAATCGGGGATTGGAGCGAGGAAAAGGCTCCAAAGATCGAACTCAAACCACTTCCAGCCGAGCTAAGGTACGTCTTTATTGGCCCTAACTCAACATATCCTGTTATCGTCAATTCTTTTTTGAACAATGCGGAGGTCACTTTACTGCTGAGCAAGCTGCGCAAGTATCGCAAAGCTCTCGGCTATTCTCTTGATGATATTTCAGGTATCTCTCCAGACCTATGCATGCACATGATTTACTTGGAGGATGAGTCAAAGTCATCGGTTGAGTGTCAGAGACAGTTGAACCCGAACCTGAAGGAGGTTGTCAGGAAAGAGGTGATGAAGCTGCTCGAAGCCGGGATCATCTATGCGATCTCAAATAGTTCTTGGGTTAGCCCTGTTCATGTCGTGCCTAAGAAGGGTGGTATCACAGTGGTGAAGAATGAGAAGAACGAACTGATTCCGACACGGACCATCACTGGTCATAGGATGTGCATTGACTACAGGAAGTTGAATGCTGCTATTCGAAAGGATCATTTTCCTTTACCTTTCATTGACCAGATGTTGGAGCGCTTGGCGAGTCACCCATATACTGCTTTCTTGATGGCTATTCAGGCTTTTTCCAGATCCCCATTCACCCAGAGGATCAAGGGAAGATAACTTTTACATGTCCTTATGGCACTTTCGTATACCGCAGAATGCCGTTCGGACTATGTAACGCTCCCGCCACTTTCCAGAGATGCATGATTTCGATCTTCACTGATATGATCGAGGAGTTTATGGAGGTATTCATGGATGATTTCTCTGTTTATGGGTCTTCGTTCAAAGATTGTCTGGACAGCTTATGCAAGGTTCTTCAGCGATGTGAAGAGAAGCATCTAGTTTTTAATTGGGAAAAGTGTCACTTCATGGTGCATGCTGGGATTGTTTTGGGACACAAGGTTTCAGAGAGAGGGATTGAGGTCGACGAGGCCAAGATTCAGGTCATCTCGAGTTTGCAGCCCCCACGGTCGGTTTCCAAGATCCGAAGCTTCCTGGGTCATGCTGGTTTCTACAGGCGATTCATGAAGGATTTCTCCAAAATTGCTCGACCTCTCACTGCCCTTTTGTGTAAGGATGTGCAATTTGACTTCACTCCTGCTTGACTTGCTGCTTTTGAAGCTATCAAGGCGGCGCTAGTAAGCGCACCTATTGTTCAGCCTCCGGATTGGAACTTACCTTTTGAGGTCATGTGCGATGCAAGTGATTTTGCTGTAGGTGCTGTGCTGGGTCAGAGGAAAGATAAGAAGTTGCATGTCATCTATTATGCCAGCCGAACGTTGGATGATGCCCAACGCAACTACAGCACAACCGAGAAAGAGCTCCTCGCAGTTGTCTTCTCTTTTGAGAAATTTCGGTCCTATTTGGTTGGAAGCAAAGTGGTCGTTCACACTGATCATGCTGCTCTCAGGTACCTGTTTCAGAACAAAGACCTCAAGCCTCGTCTCTGTCGATGGGTGCTTTTGCTTCAGGGCTTCGACATAGAGGTTAAGGACAAGAAAAGGATCGAGAATGGGGTTGCAGATCACTTGTCACGAATGCAAATAGATGGGGACATGCCTATTGATGACTACCTACCAGAAGAACGCATATACTTCATTGCTACAGAAGATCAGAATGATTTGGGGGATAATTCCGACTTCTCTCACGACCTGAGTTTCAGTATCGATCGATACCACCTGGGTATCGATCGACACCCCTCGACTGATTATACCATTTTATCGACAGATAACATCAGCTCGTATGATGTTTATTCAGCTGCTGTGGTAACTTTTTCCAGACCTTGGTATGCTGACATCGCCAACTATTTAGCTACGGAGACTGAGCCGAACCACGCAACACCTTATGCGAGGAAGAAGTTTCTACGAGAAGTAAGGCGTTTCTTCTGGGATGAACCTTATCTGTACAAGCATTGCTCTGATGGTCTCTACAGAAGGTGCCTTGCTGAGTCTGAAGTACCAGACGTTCTTTTTCATACGGTACCAAGACTTATACGACCTGTGAAGCGATGAAAGTTTTGTCAAAGATTCCAAGAAGTTCGGCCCAAAACCACCGGTTGATACAAGTCTCTACGATTACGAAAACAAAGAGTCACGCTACGGACAGTCGCCTCTCCCTTCTATTCATTCGCTGATGAGATGCCACAAAACTTCATCCTTGAGGTCGAAGTGTTTGGTTGCTGGGGTATTGACTTCATGGGTCCTTTCCATCCTCGCACAAGAACAGGTACATCTTGGTTGCCGTTGACTATGTCTCCAAGTGGGTGGAAGCGATTGCAAGTCCGACCAATGATCATACGGTGGTTCTTAAGCTGTTTAAGACCATCATCTTTCCACAATTTGGAGTCCCGCGAATCGTCATCAGTGATGGCGGCAGTCACTGATATATCATGGATTTTACCCGTTTTTAGCCATGATATAAGTCGTTTTATCGAGTCTTTCTAGTGCTTTTTCTATCATTTTAGAGTTTTTTCAGGTTTTAGCACGTTTGGGACGAAATTGGAGATTTTGGAGACATTTGGAGCCTTTTTTGAGCAAACCGAAGAAAGTACCCGTTTTGAAGCCTGAGTATCGATCGACACGTAAGGCTCATAGCTAGCTGTGGTAAGGCTCATAGCTAGCTGTGGTAGTACCATAGCTAGCTATGGCTGCATTAGTTGCGCGTCTTGAGATTTTCAAGGAAGCCCATAAGAAGCCCAATCATCCCCTTTATTTACAAAAGAAGCCCAGCTCGTGTTTTTAGACCTATTTAAGTAGTTTTTAGTCATTAGGTCAAAGGGGAGACTTCAGACTTTACTTTGGATTTTGATTTGAGAGCCACCATTGAGATTTGAGAGCTTTTGAGAGGGAGACGGATCCAAGACTTTGTTCATCATAGAGAAGATCCCGAACCCTTGTTTTTATTCTTTTGTTATATTTAATTTCATGATTTATTCAGTTATGGTATTTGTTTCATTTATCATGTCTGAGTAGTCTCTTTTTAGGTTTAGGGATTTCTCATATGGATTTCTTTGATTTATGATGATTGATTTGTTAGGGTTCAAAATCTGAATAGTTCTTCACCATAGGTTGTTCTCAAAGCTATTTCTAACCTGATCACTTAGAACATAGAACCTAGATTAATCAATTAGGCACGACAGTGCAATTGAGTAATCTGATAAAATCTAGGGTGAGCAATTGGATTATCTGCAAAGAGATTACCAAATTAGCTTAACACTTGTATAGTTTGAACTTAACTAACGACCAAATGACACATCCTAAACGTTTCTCTAAACCTTAAGATCTAAAATCTGAATCAATCAAAAGTGTTGCTGTCAACCAATTGATATGAAAGCACAAACTCAAGCTCTTGCCGCGAATTAAGAATTGAACCTTAATTGATTAATTGTTATCTATCAATGATTTCCTGAGAATTTCCCTGAGCCTAGTTTCTTCCCATATAAATCAACCTAAGTTTAATTCAATCATTTGTTTTCTATTCAATCATTTGTTTGCTTAGCACAATCTGCATCTTTCCTCTATTGCGTGAGTTTTCTTGAGTTCTACACAAGCTGGGGATTGAAATGACGTCGTTGACGAAATCATAGTAATATCCCATAATTAAACTCGTATAGTTTAAACCGCGGCAACGGCCCCTGAGATTTTTAAGTGGTAATCTTAAAATCAACAGCTAAAACAGATTCAAGCAGCAGTCATAGCTAGCTATGAGGTAACCAATCGATCGACACTGAACGTCTGTTTTTAAAATTTTGGTTACTTATCTTCTCGTCTTTTGATTTTCAGGTGTATGCATCAGCGTGCTACCAGGAGAAAGAAGGACACACCACTGATCAATCTCTCCCTCACAGAGCTAGCAGAGCTTGAACGCACAATTCGAACAAAGAAAAGAACTACAGTTGAGATGGATCTTCCACAAGGTTTGGTGCATGATGAGGAAGGTGGACAACTACCTCCTCCACAACAACCCCAAGCTGTTGCTGAACGGACACTTGGCGATTACAACCGACCGGATCAATTCTATGCAAATCGTGCAGCAATCCGTATTCCAACTTTCCAGAGGAATGACTTTGAGCTGAAGCCTGCTTACTTCACTCTTGTTGGACAGCACCCCTGCACCGGTCTTTCTCATGAGCACCCTATGGATCACATCGAGAAATTCGAGGACTTGGTCACCAGTATGAAGTACAATGGAGTGCCACATGAATATCTCTTTTGTAAGCTCTTCCCATACTCTCTTGGTGGAGAAGCAGCTTACTGGCTGAAGCAGCTACCTCCTGGATCTCTCGCTACTTGGAATGAGACCAAGAACGCTTTCCTGAACAACTTTTATGACGATGCGAGATCAGAAGAACTCAGGAACAAGATATCTCAATTTTCTCAGGGTCCAACAGAAGCGCTCAAGGCTGCTTGGGTTCGATTCAGATCATATCAGAGAGACTGTCCGCATCACGGTTTCAGTCAAGTTCAACTGCTCGGGATCTTTTACAGAGGAATTGATTGGCGGTATCAGATGGCACTAGATTCTGCAAGCAACGGAAACTTCAACACTAGGATTCTCAGATGCTGTGAAGCTGATTGAGAACTTGGCGTCTAGCAATAGCATCAAGAATGCTGATTTTGAGCGGAAAAGGCTCGCTAGTGTTGCTGACGGTTCGCAGTTTGCTGAGGTTCAGGCGAAGCTGGACACGATGCACAACCTCTTAGTGGGAAAGACGAAGAAGGCTGTACATTTTGCTGAGGAGGTAGAGAACATTGAAGATGAGGCAGAGAATGTTAACTACATTGGTGGTTCTGGTTTTCAGGGTCAGAGATTTGGTTACGATAACAACCGAAGCTTCAACAACAATCAGCAAGGTGGTTACAAGTCTGGAGCTTACCAACCGCATTCTCCGAGATCTACAGAGAGTAAGACGGAGATCCTCTTGGAACAAATTCTGCAGGGACAAGAAAAGATGACTGGAGATTTTAACAGAAAGCTGGATAATTTATACACTGATCTGAATGGGAGAATCAACGCTCTTGAAATCCGTCAGAAGATGCTGGAAAATCAAATAGCTCAGACATCAGCAGCTGTCAAGGGAAAGATAGTTCAACCACAGCATGGACATGTCAATGCAATCACCTCGAGCGCTAGAGAAGAGGATTTTGAGCCTGAGATGAATGTGTTCGTATTCAGTGATACTAGTATCGACCGATACCCACCTGGTATCGATCGATACTTCCCGAGACCTGCTGTAGATTCGAAGGTTGCTGAGGATGAAGATAAGAATTCTGACATTCCACGCGTATCGATCGATACCCCTACCTGTGTCGATCGACACCAACCTGCAGAGACGATACAAAACTCCAGTTTCGATCGACACTCATCTGGTATCGGTCGATACCCTTCGCAGGCTGAATCAATAACTGAGAAAAGGACAGAGATGGTTGAGGAACGGGTATACAAACCAAAGCTACCTTACCTTGTTCTTCCCAAGCTGACAAGAGAGGAGTGGGAGGCTGCTAGAAGCAAGTTTTTATCAAAAAAAATGGTTGCAGGACCTCCCGTTGTTGATACACCACCACCGCTGAGACAGTTGACAAAGAGGGAAGACCCAGGGAAATTCTCAGTTCCATGCTCCATCTCTAGAGTAAACTTCAAGGAGTCTCTCGTTGACTTAGGGTCTAGTGTCAACGTCATGTCAAGGGCGATTGCAGAGAGATTGAAAGCTGATATGAAATCTCCTAACACGCTTCTCACATACGCGGATTCTTCTAGCTCACTCCCTTACGCTACAATTCTTGATTTACCTGTTAAAATAGGAGATTGTCTGATTCCTACTGATTTTCAGGTTGTGGAGATGAGCCAAGGATCCAGGGTGCCCTTGATTTTGGGAAGACCATTTATGGCTACTGTTGGCGCGATCATGGACACGCCTAATAAGAGAGTCTCTTTCTCTTGCATTGACGGAGAAGTCTTCTACGATGCCATTCCTTCTGGAGGAGCACCCAGACATGTCTCGTGCATCACCATTGCCTCGGGCGAGACTCTGATGATCAATCTGCTCGATGAGTCTTATGATGAACCGAAAGTCGCAGATGTTTCAAATGAACCCCCCCCAACACCCCAAGAAAGTTGTGGAGAAGACCAAGGCAACAAAGAGGAAGGCGACGAGCAAGAAGATCAACGGTGCTGCTAATTTCACTTTGATTCCTCAGAAGTGTGATGGAGATTCGATCGAATATAAGGTGAAGTGCAAGGGAACCTCGACACCTTTCTCTAAGGTTAGAGTTCTCATTCCTCCGGAGATGAAAGAGAAAGAAGAGGATATGATGAGCAAAACTTTGAAGCTGCAGATGTCTGATTGTGGAGCTTATTTTGGAGTGAGTCCTCCACCTTGTCCTGACTGATATCCTAGCCAAAGTCAAGCTCGTGACATTAAACAAGCGCTTAGTGGGAGGCAACCCACTGGTAAGTCTATAAAGATTAGTTTTTGTTTTTGTGTTTTGTTGTGTTTTGCGAATCAGGTCGGAAGAAGGATGGTCGTGTTTGTTCCGTATCGATCGACACCACCTTGGTATCGATCGACACCACCGCTCTATGGTAACACCTCTTGTTCTTGACCTATTTCGTTTTGTCCTTTGTTTTCCTTCACCTTCTCTGGGCTTGATAAACACTGGGGACAGTGTTGTTTAAGTCTGGGGGAGGTAGTTACTGACATTGTGTGTTCATTTTGAAAAAAAAAAAACAAAATAATTTTGTTTAATTGAGTCAAAACAACTTAGAGTTTTCTGGATTGTGCTTGGTTTTGTTGTTCTGGTTTTGCTTTTGAGTGACCACTGTTACAGGATTAGTTTCAGTTCGACTAATGAAAAATCCAAGGGATAACCAGCCAGCTAGAAATCACTGATGTCTCCAGCAAGGTTCTTCACAAGCTTTAGCCAAATTTTGCACTTCATCTACGCGGTTAGTGTTCTTAGAGCTTGATTCATCATTCATATCTGGCTAAGGAACCCATCATGCTTGAAAATTGTGGTATATCTCTCCCGTGAAAATTGTTGGATACATATTTGCGTTAAAACAGGTAAAATCTATATAAAAGATGAAATGATTTCCGCCGAGTAGAGGGGTAGGAAAATTTCCTATGACCCCATTATTCTACTTGGATAAGGAATGATCACACAAAGGCCTGAAGTGAGGGGTAGGAAAATTTCCTATGACCCCATTATTCACCTAAGACTTTTGATACATTGAGAGGGTAAGAACCGGGGATTCGGTAGCAAACACTATCAATACTCGCGTTTCGGACCTTGATTTGTATATGCTGTTCAAATAAACCTGCGCTGTTGAAATCTAATGAGAACTGATTATGAAATAAGTCTGGGGGAGATGAAGAATACCGGAAAGCAATAAATGTTGTTGAATAAATGGTTCCTTAGCTATGATATTGTATGGGCAAGAATCTAGAAAGTTCTTGAACACTGATTGCAGCGATGAAACTGGCGATGAGAGCTTGGATGAATATTGGTGTGAGATAATGAGTGAAGTCTTGGGAAGTTGGGTTTCCTACGGAGAAGTACATGGTGGTTAGATCTGGAGCTAATCAGGCAGCAGTGGGTGCTTGGGAAAAAGGGTCATTACAGCGATTTCGGTAACAGGTCAGGTCTCTAATTTCAAACCTCTTTCTCTCTGAATCAAAAGACAAAACGAACTCCCGTTCGTTTTCCGATTCAGACCCCCTCAACTATATAGTACCTAAAATGGGCAAAAATCGGTACTATATTCAGCAAAATAGCTCAGAAAGATCACGAAAAAGATAGTAAAATCTCAGAAAAGTCCAAAATCGTGCAAACCCTGCTTTAACCTCTAATTGGAGACATTTGGAGCCTTTTTTGAGCAAACCGAAGAAAGTACCCGTTTTGAAGCCTGAGTATCGATCGACACCATTCCGAGTATCGATCGACACCATTCCGAGTATCGATGGACACCATCATAGTATCGATCGATACCGACGTAATCAACGCGCAGAAGAGATTTTCAAGGAAGCCCATAAGAAGCCCAATCATCCCCTTTATTTACAAAAGAAGCCCAGCTCGTGTTTTTAGACCTATTTAAGTAGTTTTTAGTCATTAGGTCAAAGGGGGGACTTCAGACTTTACTTTGGATTTTGATTTGAGAGCCACCATTGAGATTTGAGAGCTTTTGAGAGGGAGACGGATCCAAGACTTTGTTCATCATAGAGAAGATCCCGAACTCTTGTTTTTATTCTTTTGTTATATTTAATTTCATGATTTATTCAGTTATGGTATTTGTTTCATTTATCATGTCTGAGTAGTCTCTTTTTAGGTTTAGAGATTTCTCATATAGATTTCTCTGATTTATGATGATTGATTTGTTAGGGTTCAAAATCTGAATAGTTCTTCACCATAGGTTGTTCTCAAAGCTATTTCTAACCTGATCACTTAGAACATAGAACCTAGATTAATCAATTAGGCACGACAGTGCAATTGAGTAATCTGATAAAATCTAGGGTGAGCAATTGGATTATCTGCAAAGAGATTTGGTTTAATCGAATTGTGAACATATCAAACTTGAATTGATTGCTGGTTTACTGTGTAGGATTTGCAAAGAGATTTGGAATTCTAGATTTTAGACTTAGTTAGTTTTCACAACGACAGTTGGTTAACTATACTTTCGTGTTTGAGTTCGAGAACGACGCTTAATTGAATTGAACCTTAATTGATTAATTGTTATCTATCATTGATTTCCTGAGAATTTCCCTGAGCCTAGTTTCCTCCCATATAAATCAACCTAAGTTTAATTCAATCATTTGTTTTCTATTCAATCATTTGTTTGCTTAGCACAATCTGCATCTTTCCTCTATTGCGTGAGTTTTCTTGAGTTCTTGTGTTCGACCCCTAACTTTACTGCAGCAACTGCTTTAGTATCATTATAGGGTATTAATTTGAGCATATCAGTCACTTCATCAACAAGGTCTTCGAGCGATTGTTGAAGAAGTACGGGGTTAATCATCGTGTCGCTACTCCATATCATCCTCAGACTAGTGGACAGGTTGAGGTTTCCAACAGGCAGATCAAAGAGATCCTAGAGAAGACTGTGGGTGCTTCGCGGAAGGACTGGTCTACTAAGCTGAACGATGCACTTTGGGCGCTGGGGACCGCTGGGGACTACACCGTTTCATTTACTGTACGGGAAAGCATGTCACCTTCCAGTTGAGCTCGAACACAAAGGAATCTAGGCAACTAAGCTACTCAACTATGACATCAAACATGCTGCTGAGCGGAGATTGATTCAGTTGAATGAGCTCGACGAGATCAGGTATCACGCCTACGAAAACTCGAAGTTATACAAAGAACGAATTAAGGCTTATCATGATAAGAAGATCCTTTCCCGTCACTTCGAACCGAACGACGAGGTTCTTCTATATAACTCTCATTTGCACTTGTTTCCTGGTAAACTTCGTTCTCGTTGGTCAGGTCCTTTCACTATTAAGGAGGTACGACCACATGGTGCTATCGTGCTGATTAATTCGTCTGGAGACGAATTCACTGTGAATGGGCAAAGGGTTAAACACTATTGGGCGAAAACCGAGATTCCAGCAGGACATATCGTGCCTCTGGCTAATCCACCCGTCATTTAACCGTCAATAAAGTCAGGCTCGTGACATTAAACAAGCGCTTAGTGGGAGGCAACCCACTGGTAAATCTGTACATACTAATTTCGGTTTTCGTTTTCTTTTGTGTCGTGAATCAGAATTTGGATATCAGTATCGATCGATACCAGCTGGATATCGGTCGATACCAGTCGGCCAGATAAGTGCTTCTATAAAACCCTTACGGTTGAATCACAAAATCCCTCACTTCTCATCGCTCGACACAAAGCACCACAATCGCCCTCTTTTTCATTTCTTCACGGTTTTGAGTGATTCTTTTGTTGTTTCCACTCGGTTTTACACCCCCATTAACACTATCTATTCAATTCGATCGATTAAAGAAGGTAAGATCTCGAGTTTTTCAATTTTTCAATCCATGGAACCAAGTTTTAGGTTTTGAGATTTTAGCCTCTTAAACTTGTTTTTAGGATTGAATATTTAATGATCTGGTTGTTTTAGGCCTAGTCGAATCTTGCCTAGCATGTATTTGTCATTGGTTTCAACTAATGCATCGATTCAGATTTTTCTTCGTGAAAACTGTTAATGACATCGATCGATACCCGTACTTAATCTTGGCAATTTTGGTTTGTTCTGAGAGATTTTGACTTTATATGTGTTGTTGTGTTGATGATGCAGATGCCTCCTAGGAAGAAGTCACGAAATGAAGATGGAACCAGTTCTCTTCCGCACCAGTTCCACTTACTGGAACACGTCGAGATCTTCGACGGGTACGATTGGCTTCGGGGGAAAGTGACGGCCCTATTGGATGACACAGGGTATCAGGTGGCATACGATGGGTCCACTGAGAGATTCTTCGTCTCAAAGGACCGAGTTCGAGCTGTTCCAGGAGCGCCATCTTCATCTCGGCCACCTCGCGGACCTCCACCATCCCGCCCTTCTTCCTCTTCCACACCTTCCACCACCACATCCAGGCCACCTTGGCCTAGAAGGGACGAGAGGGCTAGGATTCGCATCACTACGCCTTTCGAAGGGGAGTACAAAGCGATCATTGAGAGCGTCGCCTACACACAGCGTCCCATCTCTGACAATTGGGATGACTACGACTCGATTTTCTACAACGCATGGCTGGACGTCGAGATCAAACTGAATAGGTTCGTATACACACATACCATGCGTCGCCTGGGTTTCGATGGAGAGTTACAGAGGTTCCTGCAGAAGATCGGACTAGGGACGATGCCTACGCAGTGGTACCCGCTCTACCCAGACCTCATCCGCCAATTCTTAGCCTCCGTACGTGTCTACTACACCGGCGAGGCCCCTGTTACTGCGCAGCAGGGCGTGCTGACATTCATGATTCGCGGAGTGAGGTACCGTCTACCCTTCCAGGACCTCTGCAGTATCTTTGGTTTACGCAGACTTCTCACGGTGCCGACCATGGACCTGGACCCGTTTCAGCAGTATGTCGTTCACAGTCTTCAGGCGATATGGAGCACCATTTCTCGATGCAGCTGCATGACTCCGCCGGCCCCTCGCTCGCCCCGTGCACCGACCGCTGCTGGACCATCACGCACAGCTGGTGCTGATGCTGCCGATGACGCTGATTCCGACGCTACAGAGGATTAGTCATCTCTCTTTCCGATTCACATGTTTTTGTTTTTCTTTTTCTTTTGGTTTTGTTATGAACTAATGTCAGTTTCTCTTTTATGTGTGCACAAATGGTTTAACGGTTATGATCTTTTGTTGTCTCTAACTCGTGTTTGAATGGTATCTCAGTTTCTAACTTGGATCATCTAACACGGTCAGCTCATTCATGCAGAGAAAGAGGTTTTTCATTTCGATTTTCACCTGGTATCGATCGATACCACCCGTCTGTGGTAATGCCTCTTGTTCTTCATCATTGCCATTTTCTCCATTTGTTTTCCTTCACCTTCTCTAGGCTTGATACACACTGGGGACAGTGTTGTTTAAGTCTGGGGGAGGTAGTTACTGACATTGTGTTCATTTTGAGTATTCAGTTAAAAAAAAAAAAATATAAAAAAAAAAAAAGAAAAAACAATTTTGTTTAATTGAGTCAAAACAACTTAGAGATTTCTGGATTGTGCTTGTTTTTGTTGTTCTGGTTTTGCTTTTGAGTGACCACTGTTACAGGATTAGTTTCAGTTCGACTAATGAAAAATCCAAGGGATAACCAGCCAGCTAGAAATCACCCATGTCTCCAGCAATGTTCTTCACAAGCTCTAGCCAAATTTTGCACTTCATCTACGCGGTTAGTCAAGAATCTCGAACTAAGTAGTAAGTATAGACCGATTCCTTGGGTAGTACAAACTTTTAACACCATATAGAGAGGGCACTTTTAACAACCTATGTTTAAACGCAATTTTGTCCATTTTAGATATATTTTCTACTTTACTAAAGGCGGCTCATCTCCCCATCCTTTATTTCCTATGACCCCATTATTCTACTTGGATAAGGAATGATCACACGATGGCCTGAAGTGAGGGGTAGGAAAATTTCCTATGACACCATTATTCACCTAAGACTTTTGATACATTGAGGGGGTAAGAACCGGGGATTCGGTAGCAAACACTATCAATACTCGTGTTTCGGACCTTGATTTGTGTATGCTGTTCAGATAAACCTGTGCTGTTGAAATCTAATGAGAACTGATTATGAAATAAGTCCAGAGGAGATAAAGAATACCGGAAAGCAATAAATGTTGTTGAATAAATGGTTCTTTAGCTATGATATTGTATGGGCAAGAATCTGGAAAGTTCTTGAACACTGATTGCAGCGATGAAACTGGCGATGAGAGCTTAGATGAATATTGGTGTGAGATAATAAGTGAAGTCTTGGGAAGTTGGGGTTCCTACGGAGAAGTACATGGTGTTTAGATCTGGAGCTGATCAGGCAGCAGTGGGCGCTTGGGAAAAGGGTCATTACAGCGATTTCGGTAACAAGTCAAGTCTCTAAGGTTTTTCAAACCTCTTTCTCTAACTTAGTTTTCTGTTTTGCTTGAGGGCAAGCAAAAGGCTAAGTCTGGGGGAGTTGATATATCATGGTTTTTACCCATTTTTAGCCATGATATAAGTTGTTTTATCGAGTCTTTCTAGTGTCTTTTGTATCGTTCTGGAGTTTTTTCAGGTCTTAGCACGTTTGGGAAGAAATTAGAGATTTTGGAACCATTTGGAGCCTTTTGGAGCAAACCGAAGAAAGTACCCGTTTTGAAGCCTGAATATCGATCGACACCATGCGAGTATCGATCGATACCGACGTGACTGACGCGGAGATAGAGAGATATGCAAGGAAGAGAATTCTCACCATAAGAAGCCCAATACTTTCCCTTATTTACAAAGAGACTCAGCTCGTGTTTTTAGACCTATTTAAGCAAACTTTTAGTCATTAGGTTGGGGGCAGACTTTACTTTGAATTTTGATTCTTGAACCACCACTGAGACCTGAAGGCTTTTGTGAGGGAGACGGATCCAAGACTTTGTTCATCATAGAGAGAATCCCGAACCCTTGTTTTTATTCTTTTGTTATATTTAATTTCATGATCTATTCAGTTATGTCTTGTTTTTCATCAATCATGTCTGAGAAGTCCCATTTTAGGTTAAGGGTTTTCTCACATGGATTTCTCTGATTTATGATGATTGATTAGGGTTCATAACCTGAGTAGTTCTTCACCATAGGTTGTTCAGTTTCGATAAAGATTAGACTAGTGGATCTTGTATCTTGAATCTAATTAGCTAATCCGTGCTGTCACGTTAACTCATTAGACTATTTTGGATCCCACTCGTTAAGCTAATAGACGTTTCTCTAAACCAAATTAGCTTAACACTTGTATAGTTTGAACTTAATTAACGACCAAATTACACATCCTAAACGTAAGAGATTTAGAATTCTAGATTTTAGACTTAGTTAGTTTTCGCAACGACAGTTGGTTAACTATATTTTCGTGTTTGAGTTCAAGAACGGCACTTAATTGAATTGAACTTTAACTGATTAATTGTTATTTATCATTGATTTCCTGAGACTTTCCCTGAGCCTAGTTTCCTTCCATATAAATCAACCAAAGTCTAATTCAATCATTTGTTTTCTCATCAATTATTGTTTGCTTAGCACAATCTGCATCTTTTATCTATCGCGTGAGTTTTCTTGAGTTCTCGTGTTCGATCCCTAACTTTACTGCAGCAACTGCTTTAGTATCATTATAAGGTATTAATTTGAGCATATCATTCGGAGAGAAACGTCAGAGAGATGTGTGGCTGCGATTTTTCCCGGAGAGGTTCTTCTCAATCGCTAAGATTAGGAGGCTTGAAACCTGTGATCCCCTGTGTATGATTTTGTATGCTTGCTTTGATGGAAGCTCAGAGCTTCCTTCAGAGCTTTGCAGAAGTGATGGGCTCAGCATCATTGCTGAAACTATATGGACTTCATCTTCCGGTAACTCTCGCTTCATTCCTTTAATTAGTGGCCACAACGCTAGGACATTGCTAAAATGCAATTTGATGTGAATTAAGTTGATCTTGTCTGATTCGAATACATTGTTATTGTTTGTAGTTGGGTCTGTGGAGGATTATTGGCTCAAGTTACTGGTTTCGAGAATCTGTGTTGAAGACCATTTTTTTCCCCAGCTCTTCTCCATATTATACAAAGTTGATACGGTTCTTGGTCACAAGGATGCCGAAAACGAGAAGTTTACATCAGAGCAAGCTTTTCTTCTGAGGATGGTATCTGATATTGCAAATGAGCGGATAGGAGAACTGTCAATCCCCAAGGATACAACTTCTTCCATTCTGGGATTATTCAAGCAATCAGTTGACGTTTTTGATTTTGTTTCTAGCCAAAGATCCGAGCTTCCTACGGGTTCAACTATAGTAGACGTAATGGGTTACTCTCTAGTAATAATAAGGGATGCTTGCGCTGGAGGAAGCCTTGAAGAACTCAACAAGGATTCAGGTGATACTATTGAATTGCTCTTGTCCTCTGGACTAATAGAGCTCCTCCTTGATCTGCTTCGCAAACTTGATCCTCCAACAACAATAAAGAAGGCTCTAAACCAGAGTCCTAGTTCTTCTTCTTCATTAAATCCCTGTCCTTACAGAGGATTCAGGAGAGATATTGTGTCTGTGATTGGAAACTGTGCGTACAGAAGGAAAGAGGTACAAGATGTGATCAGGGAGAGAGATGGGCTCTTCCTGATACTGCAGCAGTGCGTGACCGATGATGAGAATCCGTTCTTGAGAGAATGGGGCTTGTGGTGTGTAAGAAATTTGCTGGAAGGGAACCCAGAGAACCAGGAAGTGGTTACTGAGTTGGAGATTCAAGGCTCTGTGGATGTGCCTCAACTCCGTGAAATTGGTCTCAGAGTTGAAATTGATCCTAAAACAGCGAGGCCAAAGCTTGTCAATGACACCTGAAGCTTCATTGCCATGGCTGATGGCCTAATGTAATATATTATATGTGTTATTTCTATTTATATGATTTCTTAATTCTAATTAGAACTAGGATTACTTGGTTTTTTTTTTTTAAACAAATAAAATGATTTTACTTCTTGTTGAATGTAAAAACAAAGCAGTGCTTCCAATAAACTCGAGGAGAAACTTCAACCATTTGTTTATTTACAATGTCTGATCCATTATTGTCTACACATTAAGGTCTTTATACACCCCAAATAATCTAAGAATCTTCAAGTTTATAAAAAATAAATAAACGAGACACTGCTTGTGATCAGATTGTGAGATTCTCCTATATGGCAAGAAAGGATCCGACAATGTTTCCTCCAACATCGGAGAACTTGTAAGACCCGTTCTTCGGGCAGCCAGTTTGTCGACTCGGGCAGTTGTCGGACAGTTCCCGAATCGTCGGTGTTTTGTGTTTCAGTACGTTCTGAGGAGGTCGGAGTTGCCGATGCTTGGGCTGGACCGAGTCATCGTGTTTTGTCGGTGTTTTGGTGTTCTGTATGTTCGGATCAGTTTCTGTAGCGTCGGTGTTTCCGTGTTGGGGTGTTCGGTTCGGTTTTCGTTTCGTCGGTCTTTTTGTGTTCTGAGAGGTTGCTAGTTTTCGTAATCGTCGGACTCTTGGGGTCGAGCCGGACATGCGGATGGATCCGATATCGTCGGCGCTGGGCTGTCGGCTATGGCCGAGGTTTGTGTACTGCGGTACGTCCGGATGGAGGTTACGGACGGACGGTACGGACGAACGGACAGCGTACGTACGGTCGAGAAGACACGTCCGGATGGGGCGATACGGACGCACTGAGGGCGCCCGGACTGCGTACTGCGGACGGTACGCAGACGTTTGGATGGGACGTCCGGGCTGTGTCCCGCGGTACGTGAGACTGTGTCCCGCGGTACGTGAGACTGTGTCCCGCGGTACGTGAGACTGTGTCCCAATACGTGAGACTGTGTCCCGCGGTACGTGAGACTGTGTCCCGCGGTACGTGAGACTGTGTCCCGCGGTACGTGAGACTGTGTCCCGCGGTACGTGAGACTGTGTCCTGCGGTACGCGATGCCGTGTCCTGCGGTACACGCGGACGTGTACGTACGGACATGGGACGATTTTTGGGAAACTTTCCAGATTTGGATTTCCGATTTTGGCAAGATCAAAACTCAGTAAAATGTCGTGTTTTGATGATTAATGGGCCAAATAATCTGCGATTTTGGGGAGGCTTTTTGTGAAGCCTAGGGCTTGGCCCGTGTGAACCCTAACCCTAATTTGCTCTCCTATTTAAACCCTTCTACCCCCTTGGCCGATTTCATCCCTCCTACTGCAGCCAAACTCTGTCGAAATTCAGAGAGAAATCGAGAGAGAAATCGCAAGAGCTTGGGGCGTTTGAGAGGGAGCTTTGGGGCGTGTGTTCTCTTGCGTTTGGTAAGCGTTTCTCTTGCTGTGGCTGTTGTTTTGCGTTTGTTTTTGGGCTGTTCCTGAGTTGTTTGGTCGTTCATATCAGTGAGAAGGAGCTGCTTCTGAAATCATTTGGTTTGGTTCTTTGGATCGTGAGAAAATCGCAAAAGGGTAAGCGTTTTCTCCTTGTTCTTTTGTCGTTTGCTGGGGCGATTTGCTGAGCCTTTTGTGGCGTGTTGTAGGCTGATGTAGGCGTTGTTTTTGTTCCGTTTTGGGCGCCGTTTGCTGTTGCTGCTGTCGTTGTTGGGTAAGCGTTTTGTCGCCGTCGTGGTGGTTGTTTTGGTTTGCTTTTGGTTAGCGTTTTTGGTGGCTGTTTTGCTGAGCCTTGTTGGGCGTTTGTTGCAGGGTTTGAGTGTTGTTTCTGCTCAGTTTTGTTGCGTGTTGCTGCTGTGTTCTCGCCTCAGTTTTTGTTTGTTCGGTAAGGTTCTCGTTGCGCGTTTGTGTTGCCGTTTGGTGGCTGTTGGCTTAGCGTTTTGTGGCTGTGGTTTGTGAGCTTGCTGGGCGTGTTTTGTAGGTTGCTGAGTGTTGCTTTGGGGCAGAGGTTCGCGTGAGAGGTTGCTGTAGTTGTTGCTGAGATCGTTGGGGGTAAGTGACCCGGTAAAGGTCATTTGTAGGTTCCTTAGCGTTTGCTTGGTGTGATCGATTTGTAATCGATTTGTTTGTGATATTTTGTGTTCAGGTTTTGTCTAGAGTTGCTGTGAAGTGTTAGAACTGAGCGTGAGCCTTCAGTTCTATCGTCGTTTGGTAAGGGTCCTTGTATGGTCCATTCGTTTGGGAATCCGCAGGGATTTTTGGGAATCGAGTTTTGACTCGAGTTCGTTTGTGTTGTTAGGCTAATTGGCGTTTGTGTTTGCATACCTAAGTGTGCGTTTGAGTTCAGGCCAATAAGCATTTGAGGTGAGTGTGTGATCGTGGCCTTGTGCATGCGATTTTGTGATGCGTTTGGTTTGATGGTCTTGTTTGATTAAGGGTATGCGTTTGAGTGTCATGACAGTTTGGGATCGTTTGTTGTGGTATGTGCTTTGATATTATTCATAGCATATGCGTTTGTTGATCCGTTGCAATACATTAATCCTACTTGATATATCTTTCCGTTTGTATCGTTTTATCGTATACTTGAGCCTAGTGAGACGGGATGACCACCTCACTAAGCAATTCTTTTGCTTACGCATTCAGACTTACGAATGCAGGTGAACATGACTGAGGAGCACGCGGGATATGGAGGTGTTGAGAGAGGATGGGTGGTTTTACATTTTCATGCTTTTTCTGTGACGTTTCTAGATTACTTGAATGAGTACTTTGTTGAAACTGATTTGATCCGTGGACGGTGTTGGTACCGTGTTGTTGTTTACACGCTTTGAGATTATTGCTAGACTCCTTGAGTTTTTATTTGAGTTAAGTTGTTAGACTTAAAATCCGGAAATCTCTGTGGGTTATGTGGTAAATTCGTTAAGTCTTCCGTTTGCGTATTAATCTGATTAGTAATTTGAGAAGTAACACATAGGCCGGAAATTTTTAAATTTTTGGGCAATTGGGGGTGTTACAGAACTCCTCGCTCCCTGGAAGTGGACGGACTTTGCCATTCTGATCAACTTCCACCGGATATTTCATTAGATGTCCTCTCATCTCCGACACTTCCTCACTCCTAAACTGTTTCCAGTTCTCCTCTGCCATTGTTCTCACATTCCTTACACACTCTAGACTCTCCGGCTCCGCAAAGCAATCATCTAAAATTGCCATGTGTTCTGCCCAAAGTGACATTCTATATCCGTAGATCTGCAAATCGATGAACAATTTTTTTTTTTTTTTTTGGCATGACAGACTATGAAATCATGTTTGGACTATCTTTTTGCGCGATTACCTGACCGCGAGGACCAGATTGTCGTCGTGTCCATGTATGTTGAAGCTGGTAAGCTCCCATTGCAATCTCTGTATCTCGTGTCCCTTCCATTGATCTTTGGTTTATGTTTGCAGATCCAATTACCACATATTCATCATCAACAACCATCCCTTTTGAATGAACATATATCATAAATCTTCTGCTCTTTCGACATAATGCCTATAACACTAGTTCAGTTACAACTCATCATTCAATGACAAGAAATTGCAGTAGCAACTTAATCAGTTGGTTTGGTTACCTGAGGAGTGTTCTCGTTGCTTAGACTTCCTGTGCCCGATTCGTTATTTCCGTTCACCATTTCTCGGTTTCCAAGACAGAAGAAATTCAGATAGTCTTGTGGGGAGAATTCATCTTCGAGCCCGGCCTCCACTAATGCATTGTAGATAGTCCCATACATCATTTGCATGGTCTTGTGCTACAAGGACGATAACAATGACATTAAGTTTCAGAAGTACCAGACTTTTCACCTTAATTGTCCACGCAAGAAAACATCATATCGGATTACAAATGAATTACATATGTCCGATATTTGGATCCATACTGTTCTATTATAACAAGTGTGCCTGAAAGAACTCTAATCACCAACTACATACAACTTCAAGAACATACGCACTCAAGATTATATTCACTAGTTGCTACTTACATGATCATATGACCAGTTTAAGGAACGATGTAAGGGAAAGATCATGATATCAATATTGTCGCATGGACTAAGAGATAGAAGGTTAACAGTTTGAAAAGACACATCTTCACTAGAATTACCTGCCAATATAGAATTCTTTGTGTAGCGGCACCTGTTGGAACTCCTTCCGGCCACATTGGAATGACAATATATGCAGCAAACCGTTCCTTTGCTCTGATCTTATCAGCAATCTTCAACGCAATTTCCATAGGAATCAGGTTGTTGGCACCTACATGACCACAACATAAAAATAAACAACCTTGAAGAAATGACCAAGGTTATGAAGACCATTGTCTCAAGTTGAGAAAAATACTGAGAATAATGCTCAATATTTTAATACGAAAGAAACTGAAATGTCAAAATCACAAGCAACAGAGCTACCACAGACGAAGCTAATGCACTTGAAAAGTGATAAAAACAGTGTCTCTGTTTCTGTGTATTAATTCATGATTCCCTTTTCATTGGAAAACCCAGAACGAGTCAGAAAACTTGAAAAAGCTCAAAGCTTCTTTGAAAGTTAGAGATTAAGAAGATTTTCTGTAGGAATTTTAAGGTAGACATTCAAGTTGGATAAAGACTAATTTTCTAGATGATGTAACATGAAACTCGATTAGAAGAAAATAAAATACGACACTAATTCTGAACTTAACAAAAACTAAGGTTTCTTGTATCTAAACAATGATGTATACACGCATTTTTTAGAAAATTATCTTAATCTTGAGTTTTTAATCATAAGCTAATTTGAAAACACAAGACACAAACGAACCTATGTCCTTGTGAGCATTCCAGTCGTAGGAGGATCCAATGAAATACTGGTTCTCGATGTAGATGAAGTGTTGAGCTGCACGAATGGCCTTTACATATGCGGTGTGTATGCTCATGTCAATGAGCACATTCTTACCGCACACCAAATTCTGTCCAAACAAAGTCCTTCTATCCATCAATCTCCCAACCAAATCATAATGACAGCACCATTTTTCTTTGATTTTTCAACTCACCTTGCTTGTAGCATATTTTGGATCCTTTGGGAAACCTTTCACAGAGTTTGAATCGATTGAACGGAAAATCTGAAGCAGAAACCAGAGAACCAGCAGCTTAGAAACAAAATTAGTTGGCATAATATTTGTGGACCAAAGTAATAGAATTGCATGGTCCAACTAAAAGATGGGCATCCTTCATGGACTTTGTGAACTAGTCAGAACAAAACTCCTAATATATCTGGAATCCTGTCGATCCTTAGTAAGGCATCATCATATGATGTCTTCAATTTATTGATTCTGTGAGGCTTAGCAGCCTTCAGCCACCTCTCCTCAAAATTGGTCAGCACATCATACGCAGTTGGCCATCAATCTTACTGTGCAAGTCATGCCAAGGTTCTCTTGGACAACCGGACACATTACCCTTAATTACATTTTAGTACACCAAGTCAAGGCTTTCCCATTAAGAACAAAAGAAACTAGTAACTAAGAATTACTTAGGTAATCACCACGAATTTGAGAAGACAAACAAAGATTGAAGTACCATTTAATAAAAGTTAAAGGCAGTATTTTTTTTTTCCAGTGTCAATGGTTATTCCTTGCTAAGAATTACTTAAGTATTCAACGCCAAAGTTACACTAAATATATTTAGAAAGGCAAGCAGACATACCGTGAAAGTGGGGTTGTGATAGTCACCTTTATGATCTGTTTGCAGCGTCCTAAACAACGGATGATGTGGAGTATCAAATCGGCCATCACATAGATCAAGTCCGCCCACAAACGCTACAATTTTCCTTCTGTTACCCCTAGGCATCTACTATCAAGGTTTTTTGGTGGTGTGTATAGATGGTTCCAACTTCCTGATGGACTAAAATATAAATAGAAGTCGGATACCTTGAAACACCCCATCCCGGACTGCCCAAGTCCGTAGAGGTTGTTTCCCGATTAGACCGCTAACTTATCTAATCCGAATTCGTTTAAGGGCCAAATCTTTAACTAAGTTCGTTTTCATGCATTCTGAGATTCATTAAGAACTTAGTCCGATTATTATAGAGTCAAGCAACGTTGCGCAATTATTACAAAGGGTTCGATACACTTAGATTCTTGCATAAGCTAATACAATGTTCGACCCTAACTACCAGGACTGACCACCACCCATCATCCAGGACACCGGCCTTGTGCGACTAACTCGATTCCTTCCCTTGACTCCCCTTATTACCTGAAAGACAAAGAGGCGTGAGTAACTCGACAATTACTCAGTGAGTTGTCCTATACAAGCATGTATCCTTCACAAAACATGCATATTTTTACACTTTCATTTTTGTTTCCTGGACTTAGTCCAATTCTTCAGGATTTCAGAACAAGGAATTCGCTTAAGGTTCCATCAAGCCTCGGCGGATTCAATCCGATCCCCGAGTCGCAAGACTCACCGCAAATCCTTCGATCTTTACCCTTTTATTCAATCCGTTTTAAGCAGTTCATAGAATGTTTTATGATTTAATGCATATGATGCAATTTATATGAACAATCAAACAGAACTTAATACTTTCAAGCAAGGTTTATCCTTGGTTTTACCCCGGCCGTAGCTCAGGTTCCAAGTCCGGATCGCACTCACCTTATTCTTTCGGATTTTCCTGGGATTTCCTCGCTTTCTGACACCTCTTGTTGCCGAGTTCTCCCGAACACTCGCCGGACGTGCGGCTGTTCTGATCGTCGAATAGCTCTTCCCAAAAACCCGACTTTTCTCTATAAGTCTTTAACAATTTTTCGGTGATTTCCGCAAGTAATCAAGTCACTGCGTGACTTGAGGCTAGGAGGCATTTTATAGGCGTTTTCAGTGTCGCCATCGAAACTCCAAGATTAATCCTCGAGGAGACGCGCGTCCAGCTCGAGCCTTTGGACGGTTGGATGGCTGCCGACAGTCCCAAAATGTCGACATTCCCACTCCTTCCTTAAAACGCACGTTTTAATTCTTTGCCGACGCAAGGTCAACTTCGTCAACACTTAGTCAATATTCGCCCACGCTTATAAAACGCAGCGTTTCATTAATCCCGCGGATTAGCACTTGGGCTTGACAGCCTTTCCGCGAAACTCGGCCTTTCGTTCTTAACCCATCAGTAACATCGGCCTTTGAACAATTCGTCGGCCCACTTATCCAGTCCACGACCTGACAACATGAAACTCGGTGATCCAACACGAGCCCACGGCCGGACGTCATGGATCCTTGGCCTTAACGAATTTCCGCGGCCTGACGACGTGAATCCTTGTCCGTTTGATTCAACAGGGCCCGAGTCCTTCACCTGTGGTCCGCTCGAGAATTAATCACAATTCATCGAGAAGTCACTAAGGATCCGTCTAAAACCTACCGCGGTTCCAGATAGTGTCCACTTTGCTCGAGTCCGAGTCTCCCATCTCGGCCCTTATGCATAAATGTGATCTCTCTCTTTATTCATGGACAGTTCTGCATTGTCCGTCGAAGTCAAGTTCGGGGATGTCACATACCTCAACCAAAAATAAGACCAAAAATTCATGTTCTACCCTCTGTTTGACCCAACTGTGTCGCTTTCCAGCATTTCGAGGGCATAGCAAGACTTGAACTGAGGAGTCCTTGAAAAAACGGCGTATCTCCTCGTCATGGGTTCCCATCACCCCATCCTGTTCAAGTTAACAAATTGTGTCAATACCTAAAACATACATGAATCACCATATCTAAACTATGTCATCTACGATACATATATCTCTATTGACTTGTATATTTCTGCATGAAGCAGGCATTTCTCATACTTACTCAAATAAAACTGAAGATTAAACCCATCAAAAAAAATTCTGGTTTACAAGGAAAAGTAGGCTAACAATAAACGGAAGGAACCTCAATAAGACTTCAAGAAGCCCAAGTTGTTAACTTCCGAGACTCTAAAAAATGCTCTGGTTCCTACCCTATAGCGTAGCTAACATATGCACTTCACAACCAATAAAGAAGTATGGACTTGAGGTTTCCAGTAACTTACTGTCATATATCCCAAGATGTTTTGTGAAGTTGGGTCGTCCCAAACCAAAAGCAGGACTCTCACACCTTCTCGGGACTTTGATCTTAGGAGCTCACCCAGTGTACATTCTGAAGCAGGATCATCTTTATCCCGAACAAGCCTGACATTATGCCACACTGACCAGCCTGTAATATAAATCAAACGTCTAGCTTGACAAATGGCATGAAACATATCATGCCAACACTTGCCATGTTCGTAATACACTCCATTGCCGAGTTTTGTTCTTGGGAGCATCCCATCAGGTACATGTGCATCTTGGTACAAAGTCACACTGCCACCTTCCCTAAGAGGAAAATATGTTCTAGGCACCCCCTGGTAATAAGGACCTGCACCAACTCCGCTGTGATAAACACTGAGTTTATCCATTGAAGTATATTGCATCGATAATGATAGAGTTGCCCCTGGTTTACTAGGTTTTCCATTGCTGTCCCGAATTGAGTAAGTCCCTTCAATTCTTGCACCTGAGTATATTTGTTCAACCGGGATTGTAACAAGTCCTATAAGCTGTGAACCCACAACGTCACTGTCCTTAACAACAAAATGGACCTCAGCAGCGTGATGAGCAACAGGGACATAAAAATGCTGCTGCCAGACAGGATTTTCGCTGTTGCTTATGACATATGTTCTTCCTACCACTGCACCAGCGACTGATATGTAAACATAAGGATCACTTGTGATCTTCTTGCTCAACTGCCCTTCGATCATGTTGCTCATGTTTCCAAACACAACACCCAATGTCTTATGGAACAAATCCATGTTTGGTAGATTATTTGCACGAGAAACCCAAATATCCAAATTCCCATGCAACAAAAGGACCTTCAAGGAGGATTTAGCAAAGGGGACAATGTGCATAGCGGGAGTATGTGGCGATCCAGTAGATGTATAACCATGACTAGAAGAATCTAGTCTGCCTGAGTATGAAAAATCTGAATGACTTGAAAATGAGTTGCTAGGGTGTTCATAAAAGTTTCCCTGCGAGGAGCTCAAAGATTGGGAAGGCAAATATGGAGCAGAGGGGGCTGGGGCAGATGTTGGCTGATTGACAGAAACATTCAGACCACCCAAAAGCTCATCGAGAGGAGGGTAAAGAGATGGAGAAGAGGAAGCATCACTGCTGACATTCTCATGACTCATACCCACAGAAGCCACATTGTGAGGCGGTGGATATTGTGGTGGGTCATGATACGAACCATAGGTTCCAAAGGTAGTGCACGGGGGATGGAGTGTTGGTTGATGAGCAGGATAAGGGTAAGGAGGAGGAGGAGGTTGGTGTTGGTAATGAAAAGAAGCATAGTAAGTCGGTGGTGGTGGGTGGGTGTAGTGTAATGGACCGAATGAGAGATTGAGCCATGGTAAAGAAGCGGTGGTGGTGGGTAAGGATAAGGTCGGGGAGGTGGGTATTGATCTGAATTGGGAGGTCTATAAGGGTATGGAGAATTCGAACCATAATTCTCCATCGTAACAACACAACACACAGCTTGATTCCTTAAAAAAGCAATTCAAATGGCTTCAACGCAAGTAAAGATTTTTCCCAATCAACATCACATCACCAAGCCCTTTCTTCCTCCCAAACAAAAAAGGAGAGGATTTTCTTAATCAGCAATGGCGGTTTGTGTTTGATCAGAAGAGAGACATAAAAGGAATTGAGGGAGATTTACCTCACAGGCGCTGAAAATGGAGGAACCTTACGCGATCATCGCAGAGAAGACAGAAGACGCTTATGCGAGGGGGAAGAAAACGAGAAGACGAAAGAGTCTCTCTGCAAAAAATTTGATTTTTCAGTTTCTTCCCTCAAAAGCTTTTAAGTGGTCAACTACAACTTACTGTCGCCGGTCTCACATTTCCAGTTACCTACACTTCTTTGTTATTCTTTGCATATTAATTTTTTTACAAATGTTAATCATAAACTATCTTTCATATATATTATCTATATGATTTAAAGAAAATCATTAATGATAATATATATATATATATATTTATTGATAAACAAACAAATGTATATATTTACATATGACTTTCAATTAAAGATGCCTATATTTTTTTCTAAATAATAGACTATACATTTTTGTATATATATTTAAATTAAGATAGGTAATTACCNAGAGACATAAAAGGAATTGAGGGAGATTTACCTCACAGGCGCTGAAAATGGAGGAACCTTACGCGATCATCGCAGAGAAGACAGAAGACGCTTATGCGAGGGGGAAGAAAACGAGAAGACGAAAGAGTCTCTCTGCAAAAAATTTGATTTTTCAGTTTCTTCCCTCAAAAGCTTTTAAGTGGTCAACTACAACTTACTGTAGCCGGTCTCACATTTCCAGTTACCTACACTTCTTTGTTATTCTTTGCATATTAATTTTTTTACAAATGTTAATCATAAACTATCTTTCATATATATTATCTATATGATTTAAAGAAAATCATTAATGATAATATATATATATATATATATATATTTATTGATAAACAAACAAATGTATATATTTACATATGACTTTCAATTAAAGATGCCTATATTTTTTTCTAAATAATAGACTATACATTTTTGTATATATATTTAAATTAAGATAGGTAATTACCAATTAGCCTTAATTCGTTTGTTCATTACAAAAAAAGAAAAGAAAATAATAATAAAGTTCTTTTTTTTTTTTGGTCGGCCAACTTTCTCTTTCATTAAAAACTTAGACATCTATTACAACTAGGCACGTGAAAAAAGATTAGGTGAACAATCATCAATACAAGGTAAAAGTAAAGCTTCTTTGGCCAAAGCATCGGTTTCCCTGTTCTCAGCTCTTGGAATATGGATGAAATCGATTTCTGAGAAAGCGTGTGCTAAGCTTAGGATATCCCTTAAAACTCCATAGATGCTTCTAATTTCCTCCTTTGCGTTGATTGTTGAGATCAGAATTTGTGAGTCCGAGAGAACTTGGATCGCTGAGATTTTTTTCTGCAGAGCAGCTTGCAACCCAGACCGAATTGCAATTGCTTCAGCCATGAGTGGGTTATCAATAAATTCAGCTTTCCACAATCCTTTGGTACTCGGATCTTCTTCGGTTCCGCTAATTATCCAACCGATTCCCGCTTCTAAGGTACTCTCTTTCCACGCCGCGTCAGTGTTTATAGATCTTAGCTCTGACTTTCTTTGTTTTCTTTGCTGTTGCAGAGTAGATTTTTGTTGAGATTCATCGATTTGCTGTGCTCTATCCCATTCTACCGCTTCTTTCACTACTTTTGAAATGCATTCCTTTTCAGAGAAAAACCGATTTTGGAAGAGTATATGGTTTCGTGCTGTCCATAAGGTCCAACAGAGCCATGGAAACAGAGGGGTTCTTCCCACTCCTGTTGGTGGTAATGGAGAGATTTTTGTGCCCCTTCTCATAACTTCTTCAAAGGATTCATCATCATTGAGGTTCAGGTGGTGTGCCAGCGGAGCCTGTTCCCACAGAGATTTTGCAAAAGAGCACTCAAAGAAAAGGTGGTTAACAGTTTCAATCTCATTGCATCGGATACAACATGTTCCTTGGCTCATTCCCCTTGATCTTAGAGATTCTCCAACTGGTAATGCTTTCTGGATTACTTTCCATATGAAAACCTTCAATTTTGGTGAATATGCCTGGGCCCAAATTTCTTTAATCCAGTTCAGAGGTTGCTCTACTCTGTGAAGGTGAGGTAAGCTTTCTTCTTGAGAAACTTTGGCGTAGTAGCCTGATTTAGCACAGTAGATTCCTGAATTGCTATGAAGCCATAGGTAGCTATCCTTTGCTCCCCTAGTACTCGGTTTTAGGCATAGAATGTCCTTTGCTAATTCTGGGCAGATTATTTGTATCTTTTCCTTATCCCATTCCATCGTGTTTTCCTTGAAGAGCTCTGAAACAGTGTACTCTGAAGTAGTTTCTGTTGCTGGACCAGTTAAAGTTCTGTTTGCTGCCTTTGGTAACCATGGCTCTCTCCATATAGATGTTGATTTTCCATCTCCTATGGTCTTTATTACATGAGGTGCTATTAGATCCCTTCCTACTAAAATGCTTTGCCACCCATGAGATGCATTGCTTGTTGGTTTAACTTCAAGAAAGGAAGCATCACCACAGTATTTTCCGGAGAGGATTTTACTCAGAAGACAGTGTGGGTTGTTTAATAACCTCCAACTGAGTTTACCTAGTAGTGCATCATTGTAGTCAGCAACTTCTCTGAAACCCAAACCGCCCATTTTCTTTGGTTTTGCCAGTAAATTCCAAGCCACCCAACACATTTTTTTCTTCTCAGAATTTGAATCCCACCAGAATCTGGTAAGCGCTGATTGGATACGATTGCATAGACTCTGAGGAATTTTGAAACAAGACATGGTATAGGCAGGAATTGCGGTTAAAACAGCTTTTAGTAGGATATATTTTCCTGCTCCCGAGAGGCATCTTGTTGACCAAGCAATCGTTTTCTGTTTGATTCTGTCAACAATTGCAGCAAATATATCTTTCTTCTTCCTACTAAAGTGCTCAGGTAGCCCAAGATACTTTCCTATTCCTCCCTCTTTCCTGATCCTTAAGATATTTTTAACATTTTCACAAATGTGAGGGGGAGTCTTAGATGAGAAAGTTACCGTTGATTTTTCTGTGTTGATCTTTTGACCTGATGTGCTCTCATAAGTAGCGAGTATTTCCTTTAGTGCATTGCAGCTCTTAGTGTTTGCCTTGCAAAAAAACATCGTATCATCTGCAAAAAGTAAGTGATTTACTCTTGGGCTCTTCTTTGCCACCCTTATACCTTGTAGCTTTTTATTAGCTTGGGCATTTGCACACAATCCAGATAGGACTTCACTGCATAGGATGAATAGATAGGAAGAGAGTGGATCGCCTTGGCGCAGTCCACGATTAGGAAAGACTCGACCCTGAGCTGTTCCATTCACTAGGAATGAATATGACACAGTTGAGATGCATTGGTGAATCCAGTTTCTCCAAGTCGGGTGGAAACCAAACTGTTCAAGAGCAGCCTCCAAGAAGTTCCACTCTATCCTGTCATAAGCTTTACTCATATCTGTCTTCACTGCCATTGAACAATGCTTTTTTGCTTTTGAAGTTTTCAGGTAGTGCAGTGTCTCATGGGTGATGAGGATGTTGTCTGAGATGGCACGACCCGGGACAAAAGCTGATTGGGTCTCTGAGATTAGACAGCCCAAAATCGGTTGTAGTCTTTTTGTAAGTATCTTTGCTATCACCTTGTAAAGGACGTTACAAAGGGCTATTGGTCTATATTCAGCCACTTTCTTTGGGTTTTGGACTTTTGGAATCAGTCTAACATGTGTATGGTTTATCTTTTCCTGCATTTTCCCAGAGATAAAGAACTGTTTGATCTCTTCCACAATGGAATCTGCTGTAAAGTCCCAATGAGAATGGAAAAAGCTTGCGGGGAACCCATCCGGTCCTGGAGCCTTTGCTCCATGTATCGAAAACAGTGCCGATCTGATTTCTTCCTTGGTAGGGATTTGGATAAGCTGAGTATTCATTTCTGGAGTTATTTTCTTTTCCAGAGTCTGACTTGTAATCTGCTTGATATGCTCCAGGGGAGCACTGTTTGATTTGAATAGATCTGAGAAGAATGCCACTATGGATCTCGTTATATTTCCTTCTTCGTAATGAACTTGACCATGTTCATCTTCAATCACTGAGAATTTATTGATCGTTCGTCTTCCTTTTGTGACGGAGTGGAAATAACCTGAATTTTTGTCTCCTAGTGCCAGCCACAATTGTCTGCTTCTCTGCATCCAGTAAGCTTCCTCTTTGTTATAAGCTTCCTGTAGAATCTGGTTAATTTCCTGGATTTCTTGTTCATTAGAAATTTGAGAGGCCATAGCTGAATCGAGTTTTTCTCTAGCTTCTTCTATTGTTTTCTGACCATTAACATGGTTCTGCTTATTCCATGTAGAAATGGCTCCTCTTATCCTTTCCAATTTTTTCTCAATAGGCTCCGAGTGATACTCTCTCCATATTTGATATATCATCTCTCTGATTTCTTTGTTGTGTTCCAGGCTTCTATCAAAACGAAAAATTTTTGTTCCTCTCTTACGGGTTTGATCGAAGAAGATTACCAGAGGTCTATGGTCTGACCATAATTTTTGGGAGGTCTATAAGGGTATGGAGAATTCGAACCATAATTCTCCATCGTAACAACACAACACACAGCTTGATTCCTTAAAAAAGCAATTCAAATGGCTTCAACGCAAGTAAAGATTTTTCCCAATCAACATCACATCACCAAGCCCTTTCTTCCTCCCAAACAAAAAAGGAGAGGATTTTCTTAATCAGCAATGGCGGTTTGTGTTTGATCAGAAGAGAGACATAAAAGGAATTGAGGGAGATTTACCTCACAGGCGCTGAAAATGGAGGAACCTTACGCGATCATCGCAGAGAAGACAGAAGACGCTTATGCGAGGGGGAAGAAAACGAGAAGACGAAAGAGTCTCTCTGCAAAAAATTTGATTTTTCAGTTTCTTCCCTCAAAAGCTTTTAAGTGGTCAACTACAACTTACTGTCGCCGGTCTCACATTTCCAGTTACCTACACTTCTTTGTTATTCTTTGCATATTAATTTTTTTACAAATGTTAATCATAAACTATCTTTCATATATATTATCTATATGATTTAAAGAAAATCATTAATGATAATATATATATATATATATTTATTGATAAACAAACAAATGTATATATTTACATATGACTTTCAATTAAAGATGCCTATATTTTTTTCTAAATAATAGACTATACATTTTTGTATATATATTTAAATTAAGATAGGTAAATTACCAATTAGCCTTAATTCGTTTGTTCATTACAAAAAAAAGAAAAGAAAATAATAATAAAGTTCAAGCCAGTCAATTATTAGCTCATTCAGTGTAGTGGGGCATTCTCATGATGATCAAAATAAGTATAAATACACGTTCAAATAAATTTTTCGTCTTCATTGAAATGGATCTAAAATTGTGCTATTTTTTTTTTTCCTTTTCCTGTATTAATATAAGATTTAATTATTGAAACATATTTAATTAATTTTAAATATTTTTTTTTTTTTTTTAAACTTTAAGAGTCACCTCATATATTGAAAAAAAAATAACGCTTAAAGTTCTCTAATCCTTTTCTGATTAGGTTTATGAATGGTGTTAAAGTTCTCTTATCCAATTTTGTTTTTGTTTTTGTTTTCGGTTCACAAAGAATACATCAACGACAAGAACGTCGAGCTTCTTCCCCCGATACACATAGGGGTGTTAAAATTGATAAAATTTCATGGGTCGATCTGATCTGAACTGACTCATTAACCATAATGATTTTACTATTTGGATCCTAATGAGTTGATGATTCAAATGAGTTATGACTCATATGAGTTGAGTTGTAATGGTTTGTGGTTAAACCATTTACCCACTAAATTATCATATTTAGCATCATCATTATCTTTATATTATTTTCATCATATCATCATTGTCATACATATTTCATCATCAACATATCATCATCATTCATCATCATCATACTAAAATTTTCTCACCAAAAACGTTATTCCGTAAAACACGAGTTCGTATTTTTCCTGCCAAAAACAAGTCTGTATTTTTCCGCCAAAAACACGAGTTCACATTTTCCCGCCAAACATATGAATCTACATTTTCCCGCAAAAAACAAGTTTTCACAATTTCTCTCAAAAAATACGACTTTATATATTTTCCGCCAAAAATACGATTTCACAATTTTCCAGCCAAAAATACTAGTTCACATTTTTCCCGCCAAAAATACGAATCCGTATTTTTTTCGTAAAAAACACGAGTTCGTATTTTCTCGCCAAAACCATGAGCCCGTATTTTTCCCGCAAAAAACACGAATCCGTATTATCCAGCCAAAAATGTAATTGCATTATTTTTCCACCAAAAATGTGATTCCGGAATTTTCCCACGAGCACGCATTTCCCCCTCAAAAAATATGTTTCACAAATTTTTGGCAAAAACTAGATTCCATAATTTTTTTTGTCAAAAACTTGATTCCTTAATTTTTCAGCCAAAAACGTGATTTCATAATTTCTCGCCCAAAACCGTGTATCTGTATTTTATGATATTGATGATGATGGCAAAATGATAATATATAATGATAAATTATTATTTATTTATTTTTATATTTATTGTTATTAAATTATTAATTAATTATTTATTTTATTTTTATGAGTCAATTCATTAACCATACTAACCATCAAATTAATTTGATTTATGGGTCAACTCAACCCATTTAACAAATGAGATGGTTCAACTCAAAAACTGATATGCTCAAATTAATACCCTAAAAGTACTAAAGCAGTTGCTGCAGTATATCAGGGGTCAACACAAGAACTCAAGAAAAATCACACAGTAGATAAAAGATGCAGATTGTGCTAAGCAAACAACAATTAATGAGAAAACAAATGATTGAAATAAGATTTGGTCGATTAATATGGGGGGAAACTAGGCTCAGGGAAATTCTCTGGAAATCAATGATGAATAACAATAAATCAGATTAAAGTTCAATTCAATTAAGCGCCGTTCTTGAACTCAAACACGACTGTATAGTTAACCAACTGTCGTTGCGAAAACTAACTAAGTCTAAAATCTAGAATTCCAAATCTCTTTGCAAATCCTACAAATTAAACCAGCAATTAATTCAAGTTTGATATGTTCACAATTCGATTAAACCAAATCTCTTTGCAGATAATCAAATTGCTCACCCTAGGTTTTATCAGATTACTCAATTGCACTGTCGTGCCTAATCGATTAATCTAAGTTCTATGTTCTAGGTGATCAGACTAGAAATAGCTTTGAGAACAACCTATGGTGAAGAACTATTCAGGTTATGAACCCTAACATGTCAATCATCATAAATCAGAGAAATCCATATGAGAAAACCCTAAACCTAAAATGAGACTACTCAGACATGATTGATGAAAAACAAGACATAACTGAATAGATCATGAAATTAAATATAACAAAAGAATAAAAACAAGGGTTCGGGATCTTCTCTATGATGAACAAAGTCTTGGATCCGTCTCCCTCACAAAAGCTCTCAAATCTCAATGGTGGCTCAAGAATAATAGTGAAAAGTAAAGTCTGCCGTCCCCCCTGACCTAATGACTAAAAACTTACTTAAATAGGTCTAAAAACACGAGCTGGGCTTCTTTTGTAAACAAAGGGGATGATTGGGCTTCTTATGGGCTTCCTTGAAAATCTCTTCTGCGCGTTGATTACGTCGGTATCGATCGATACCATGATGGTGTCGATCGATGCTAAAGCTTCAAAACGGGTACTTTCTTCGGGTTGCTCCAAAAAGGCTCCAAATGTCTCCAAAATCTCCAATTTCGTCCCAAACGTGCTAAAACCTGAAAAGACTCTAAAATGATAGAAAAAGCACTAGAAAGACTCGATAAAACGACTTATATCATGGCTAAAAACGGGTAAAATCCATGATATATCAACTACCATTTAAATTTTAACTTATTGAGTTATGAGTTGGTTTGGTTTGGTTTAGTCTGACACCTCTAAATAATACATTGAGCTTGGTTTGAGCTGATGAAATAATGATAACCTGGTTCGGTGAGGGTTACGACATCGTGGCCTGTGTTGTAGACGGCTTTAGGAGAAGAAGAGTCACAGAATTCATACTCCAAAGCGCCGGAGACTTGAGTGACATCGTTGAAGTTGCGATCGTATTCGAAGACAAGAGAATCTCCAACGTGGAACTCTTTACCCTCTGCCCAGTGGTAATAGACGTCGTCCTTAGCCTTCCATCCACTAGAGTCACCGATTCTTTGTAAACAGTAGCCGAACAGGAACCCAAGAGAACTGTGAAGGTTGTTATCACTAGCACGAAGCCGATGATCATGGTGTTGATCTTCTTCTTTGTTGTTATCACTAGCACGAAGCCGATGATCATGGTATATAGCTAGGAAGAAGAATGATAATCGAAGAAGAAAGATTAGCAGATCTTGAACGAGCGAGAGAGAGAGTGAGTATTTGGATTGCTTGATGAGTTGCGTGAATGAGGAAGAAGAGAACTTATCAATCTTTATATATAATTAGCTTTGGCCATCCCTAATCCTTGCCGTTTTAATTAATTTTAAACATATTAATTTTCTTTTTAAAACTTAGATTCACCTCTTATCTTGAAAAAAAAAAACATATTTATTTTCCTTGGCCATCCCTAATCCTTTTCATTTTCTTATCTTAACCGACTCAAGAAGGACCTCTTGTTGTGTTGTGTCTAGCTCCTCTTTTCCCTGAGACAAATGATCGCATCAAGTTACTAAACTTTGTCTGGATTTGACGGCAAAGATCGCTACTAATAGTAGTAGTTCCCATTCAAAAAAAATGAGAAGAATGTTACAGAGGCTTAAGAGAGAAAGAAAGTGTACCATGTGTTTGAGATTGCACCCAATGGTAAGTTCAGCAAAAGATTTTTCCACTCGCGATAAGAACAGTAAGGAGCTTCTTTCCCTAAGAAAACTTTTGTATTTGCCCTCAACGTTTCATTGATTTCATTTGATATTTGAGGAATCTTATCCAAGTCATCGATCTGCAGTGGGATCTTGGATGCTATGGCTCGCCATTGAGCACGTGACTTATTCACAATCACCTGTATATGTTAGTATAGTTCAGGGTCATTCCGATTTCCTTCCATGAAAAATGTATATCAATAAGATTCAAACAAATGAGATAATCAAATGGGCACGACTATTAACTCAACTATCTCAACATCCTCTTGGCTAGACAAGTGCATTATCATGGGTTTTGACTCATAATAGTTAGATACACAATGCATGTCCTTGACGGTTCTGGTTGAGTCATTTACTTGGGGAATATGGTCGACATCCAGCTCTGGTTCTTCGTTTGTTTCATCACTTGGTCGCTGGCCAATTGGTATCATTTCATCACTTCCAAGTATGAAGATAGTAGGTTGGTGGTTCACTTCCTCTTCCACTTGATGCTTATCGGTTGTTCGTTCTTGGTTAAGTGATGTTGCCTTAGCACCTACTCCTTCCTTGACCTGTTTAGCTAAGATCAAGCGCTTAACATGTTCTACCATATGCATAGTATCTTGAATACTAGATTTTAAATCTTTAGTACCTGAATGAAACTCTTGCGTAGGTAGTTTTGAAGTGCCTTGAGTTGCACGGTCTTGATTTCCGTAAGCTTGTTTCTTTGCTGGGCAATCCTTAGCTAAATGTCCCTGGTACTTACACTTATAACACATTAGTTCTAGGGAATATGTTGAGCTAGAGGACTTACCTTGATTACCAAATATCTTGGTTTGCACTTGTTTGCTCGGTATAGTCGTTTTGTGCTCTTGGCTTGCCTCCTTTGCAAGGTGAGGGGTTTTGGTCTTTCGGAGCTGGTTATAAGGTGCAAAGCTCTCCCTCATAAGCTTCTTGAGCTCAGTCCAAGTGGTAATGGTCGGTTCACCATAAAACCAGCAAGCTTCCTTTTATTTGAGCCACCATCTCTTTGCTTCTCCTACAAGCATCCTTAGGCAAAGGCCTAATTTTTCAGCTCTTGGGATGGAGTGAGACTCAAAGTAATCATGCGTGTTTTGCTCCCATTGTATATAAGTTCTTGAATCTCCACTACCTGAAAAGGCAAACAATTTAGGCACATTTATCTTATAGAAATTAGAAACAGTTTGTACCCGCTTTGGTATGGTTGAACTTGTGGAGTTCCATGTGGTCATGGGGCTGGTAATGCTGTGATAAGCTTGGTATGTGGCTGGTGCTTCTGGTCCTAGCTGGTCCGGTTCATGCTCTTCTCCGTAACTGGAGTCGGAAGAGTAATCATACCACATATGGCTTTTGTGTTCATCTGAATTGGAGTGAGGCTCTCGGCCATGGTCTGGTGGCTTTGATTCTGGTCCTTCTGCATCTGGTTCATCCTCACTGTTGGAGTAGTCCTCTCTATGCCACTGCTTTCCAAGGTCACTTTCTTCCTCGAAGGAGTCTTGGTATAAATCACCTCCTTCACTAAATTCGTCTTCGCTGGTATAGTAGTTGTCTTGATCCATATATATAGTTCATTGTGCCTACAATAATATTAAGAAGAAGTGAACGCCCTTTCCAATATTTCTTTTACAAACAAGATGCAAGGATTCAGTTATAGCGACTAAGGGTAATGAGAATGCACAAATGGACTCGTTAATACAACTTGGCAATCAAATTAAGGAAACAATGGATGGCTAGATTAATGAAGGGTGAACGTGTAATGACAGCAAGGTAAGACACAAGAATTCGAATTTAAGCTACCTAAAACAGAGAATGACAAGTTTCCCAAACTGGCTTAAACTTAATTCTCGCCCACACAATATATGGAAACTAGGATATGTGTTGGCAAATGCTCCTTTCTTCCTTTTTTTTTTGAGTTTTAATTATGATGCAAGCAGAAATTAAAGCAAGGAATCACGGAAACTATGAATGCAAGTTATGGGTCGGACAGAGCAATGAGACTGATGCAACAGATTGGGTGCAATTTGTTTTTTGATTTTCGGTTTTTATAAGATGCAACAGAACTAGAATGGAAGCTATCATGAGTTTATGATCAAACAGAAAAGATGCTTGGAGCGTACACTACTCAAACAAATCCTCTTTTGATGCAATTTTTTTTTTTTTTTTTGATTTTCTATGAACGGGATAAACAAAAAAAACGAAATGAGATAAGGGTTGAAATGAAACAACCTGATAGGAGCTTTTAGCTCTGATACCAGATGATGCAGCCTCGGGAATCCACCTTAGGTTTACACTTCTTGGAATTAAGGCCTACGGCTTGATGGGGTTTGGCGGAATGAAGTTGGAGGTGGAAGATGGTTTTGTCGTTGAATCCACAACAACACACGAACTAGATTGTTTAATGAATTCCACACTCAACACGTGACTTACCAACTGCATCCACAAGTCAGTAGCTCACACAATCAAGAGAGCTTGGAATCCACCAGAACTCAAGTGCTCAAGGCTTCAAAGCCTTCTCGGATTTGAAAGGAAAAAAACTTAAAAACTTAAAAATGAGCAGTAACAATGGTGGATTTTCTTCCTCTTTTTTTTTGTTTTGAGTTTTAATTATGATGCAAGCAGAAATTAAGGCAAGTAATCACGGAAACTATGAATGCAAGTTATGGGTCGGACAGGAGCAATGAGACTGATCAACAGACTGGGTGCAATCTTTTTTTTTTGGTTTCAAATATTAACTGTATTTTTCTTCCTCTAGCTATGAACATTCAACTGGAAGAAAAGTTGTTCTTGAGGTTCTTGAAGATCTTATCGAGAAATTCTCACAACCTAAACTTGGCAAGCAGTCAGTTCTTGACCAGCAGTCTCAAATCTTGTTTGTTGAGCTTACTCGTCGCTTGGCAACTGATGATGCTAAAGCATCGCTGTCCAAGATCTGTGATTTGATAAAACTTCTGATAGGTCGCATTAGTAATTATAATTCCAGTCTTGAGCTATGTTTGCAGGAGAACACAGAGGGTAAAAATATCGTTTCTATTTAAGATAATAAAATATTATATTTTTTTGGGTAGTTGTACACACTAATCTCTGCCTTTTTCTCTAGAAAAAATTCTGCTTACAGAAATGGTCATAATCAAATGTGCGATGTTGGAGACGATTAGTTTGATTTATTGGATGAGATTAACTTTGAAAATTTCAACTTCGAAGATCTTTCTATTAACCAACCAGAGTTAGAAAGTGTTTTTGTTTGATGAAATGAGTAATAATGAGAAAGAATTCAAAGACGACTTGAATATTTTAATTTTAAGTAATTTGTTATTTTAGTTAAATTTATTTAAAATTTATAATATAGATTTTTGTTTAAACAAGAACTCTTCATATTTTCATGTTTGGTGTGATTATATATGATTATTACTATTATATATATAACGTTTCAAAAATATTTTCAGTTACTAAAATTTCTTTAAAACAATCATTTCCACTTTTACGTTTCCGTGTAACTTAAGGTTGTAGCCATTTTTATGATTTTTTATATTATGTCAATATATAATCGAATTAACTAAAGAATTTATTATACTGGTTTCCTGAGAAAAAAGTTTTTTGTGTAAAAACTTGAGGAGTTTTCATATTCTAGGAGAGAAAAGAACGCTAGAACTGAATGTGGTTTCAATGGTTTCAATGAATTTTTTTTTTGATTTTTGTTTTTGTTTCAATGGTGGGGCAACAATTTTTGTTACATTCCTCTGCGAATTTTCCATGAAGCTTCCTCTTTCATATTATAAGTCAATGCAGTCAATGTACTATGTCGGTCGGTTTATACACAAAAAGCCTCTTCGTTAATCCTTCTTCCACATATGACAAAGCCCCCTAATCTAAAAAAAACTGTGATCTTGATCCTCTCTCAATCTCACTAATGGATTTTTCTTTTTTCCTTACCAGTGTTGCTGTAACAATAAGCTCCTTCGTGCTTTTTAGAAAACTCTTCCCTCAAGATAGCAAAGAAAATAATTCTTCTACTTCATCACCTCCATCGTCTTTATCTCCGTCATCGTCTTTGTCTCCACCATCGTATTTGTCTCGAAATCGAAAACACCATGTCTTCCCGAGCTTCCACGGGGAAGATGTCCGCAAAGCCTTTCTCAGCCACATCTTGAAGGAGTTCATAAGCAAGGGGATCGACTCATTCATTGACAATAATATCGAGAGGTGTAAGCAGATCGGTCCTGAGCTCATAGATGCAATTAGAGGATCAAAAATTGCGATTGTCTTGCTCTCAAAGAACTACGCTTCCTCAACATGGTGCATGAATGAGTTGGTGGAGATTATGAGGTGCAGAGAAGTGTTGGGTCAAACAGTGATGACCATTTTCTATGAAGTTGATCCAACAGACGTAAAGAAACAGACCGGAGATTTTGGAAAAGTCTTCAGCAAAACTTGTAAGGGTAAATCAAAGGACGACATCGGAAGATGGAAACAGGCTTTGGCGGAAGTGGCCACAATCGCTGGAGAGCATTCAAGCAACTGGTTCGTCTTTTTTTCTTTTCACTACTTGCTCTTTAATTTTAAAACACATTATATATATCTTTGTAGCATTTGGATAATAAACAGCCAAGTAAAAATCATTACTTTTGAATGTTTATGTGAGTTTTTAATTATTATTCATTGACCAGATGTATAAATTGATCTCCCTCTTTGTCAGGGTTGATGAGGCAGCCATGATCGAAAAAATAGCCATTCAAATTTCGAACAAGTTGAATATTGCTACACCACCACATGATTTGGACCGCCTAATTGGGATGGAAGCTCATATGGAATGGATGAAACCATTGTTATGCATAAACTCAGATGATGTGAGGATGATTGGGATTTGGGGTCCTTCTGGGATTGGTAAAAGAACCATCGCCAGATTTCTGTTTGAAGAACACTTCAGGAGTTTCCAACTGAGCGCAATCATGGTCAATATCAGAGAAAGCTATCCAAGAGCTTGTCTAGATGAGTACAGTGCACAACTGAAACTCCAGAACCAAATGTTGTCTCATATATTCAACCAGAAAGATATTGTGGTTCCTCGTTTAGAAGTCGCTCAAGAAAGGCTGCAAGACAAGAAAGTGCTTCTCGTTCTTGGTGATGTGAATCAGTTAGAACAATTAGATGCCTTGGCGAAAGAAATCGGGTGGTTTGGTCCCGGAAGTCGGATTATCATCACAACAGAAGATCTAAGAGTTTTAAAGGCACATGGGATCAACCATATTTACAAAGTGAGTTTTCCATCATTTGATGAAGCTCTTCAAATCTTTTGTATGAATGCTTTTGATCAGAAGTACCCTAAAGATGGCTTTGAGGAGCTTGCTTGGGAAGTCACAAACCTTACCGGTGAACTTCCTCTGGGACTAAAGGTTATGGGCTCACATTTCAAAGGAATGACCAAACTGCAGTGGTCAATGGAACTACCAAGGTTAAGAAATAACCTTAACGAAAAAATTGAGAGCATTTTAAGGTTCAGTTATGATGCCTTACGTGATGAAGATAAAAATTTATTCCTTCATATAGCCTGCTTTTTCAGATATGAATATATTAACGAGGTGGAAGAGTATCTTGAAAAGAAGTTCTCGAATGTGAGGCAAGGGCTTAACGTCTTAGCTCAGAAATCTCTCATATCTATTAATGAACGCGGATACATAGATATGCATAAGTTGTTATCCCAGCTGGGCAGAGATACTGTCCGGCATGAGCCAGGGTACAACAAATCCATTCTCGAGCCTGGACAGCGCCAATTTTTGCATGATAGAGAAGAGATTTGTGACCTATTGACTTATGATGCAGAAGTAAGTTGTTACATTACTCCCTAACTACCAATTGAGTTTATTTGATAACTAACTTTACTTGCTTTTTTGTTCCTTTTTCAGGGTAGTAGAAGTGTCATAGGCATAGATTTTGACTTTGGTCAGATGAAAAAAAATATATATATAAGTGAGAGAGCCTTTAAAGGAATGTATAATCTCCAATTCTTAAGATTCCGTGGAGATTATGATGAAGAAAGATTCCGGGATAAGTTGAAGCTACCGAGTGGCCTAGACAACCTTTCTCGTAAACTTCGATTACTGCATTGGGATGGTTTTCCAATGAAATGTTTGCCTTCGAATGTGAACTTGGAGTTCCTTGTCGAACTAAACATGAAGTATAGCAAACTCGAGAAGCTGTGGGAAGAAATTAAAGTAAGTAATTACGATTTATTTCTCTTCAAAGTTTCAAATTGGTTTCGAATCCATAATTTATGTACAGTTTAATATGAATTAAATATGTATTGCAAGGACATGTGTTTTTATGTTCTTTAAGTGGGTTCTCTTACGTGTTTACTACCAAGTGTATAAACGTGTTTTTGTTATTTGTCTGTACAGCCGCTTCGTAATCTCAGGAGGATGATTTTGTGTGCATCTGTAAACTTGAAGGAGCTTCCTCATCTTTCAACTGCCATTAAACTTTCGGAATTGAATCTTGGAGGTTGCTCAAGTCTGACCAAGCTCCCATCGTCTATTGGAAACACAATTAATCTCAAAATGTTAAATCTAGAAGGATGTTCAAGTCTGGTAGAGCTCCCCTCCTCTATTGGAAATGTCACTAATCTCGAAATATTGGATCTCAGCAATTGCTCAAGCCTAGTGGAACTCCCCTCCTCTATTGGAAATGTCACTAATCTCGAAATATTGGATCTCAGCAATTGCTCAAATCTGGTGGAACTCCCCTCCTCTTTTGGAAACCTTCATCAATTGTGGGATTTAAATCTCAAAGGATGCTCAAATCTGGTGGAACTTCCGATCAACATCAACTTTACTAGTCTAGCGCGACTAGAACTCAGCGGATGCTCAAATCTGGTGGAACTTCCGATCAACATCAACTTTAAATCTCTTACTAGACTTAATCTCAGTGATTGCTCAAGTATGGTAAAGATCCCCTCAACTATTTGGAATGCCACTAATCTCGATACATTAATTCTCGATGGATGCTCAAGTCTGGTGGAGCTCCCTTCTATAGATTGCTCCTTTCGCAATCCGGATATTCGTCTCAACTTCGCTAAGTGCTTCAAACTAAATCAAGAAGCGAGAGATCTCATCATTCAGACATCAACTTATCAAGCGATCTTACCCGGTGAGGAAGTGCCTGCCTACTTCACTTTCCGAGCTTCTGGGAGTTCCTTAACAGTGAAGTTGAATGAGAGGCCTCTTTCTACATCAACAAAATTGAAGGCTTGCATCTTGGTTGATGATGATTGGGAACGAGGGTGGGTGGATTGTAGCATCATGTACAAACAGAATGCTCTCATTTCTTATAGTTCAGATGGACCCCAAATCGTATATCCAGTATTATCGGAGCATCTATACACATTCGAGGTTGAGGCAAGGGATGTAACTTCCACCGAGCTTGTGTTTGAGTTCAATCTCTGCACTTCCGAGTTCAACGGCACGGCCTTGAAGATAAAAGAATGCGGGATACACCAACTCTAGGAGGTCCCTTTGTGAGCACGAGCTATGAGAAATTTAAAAATCATACACTTTTAGATGGGGTAAGCTTCTTATTACAATGAATTAGCTATCTCTCTCAGTACACCAATTTTGCTGATTTTGTTTCTGAGCTTTTAACTAAATGCAGGAGAAGGTGACAAAACAGACTGTTGGTGATGTCTAATGAGCTCATGTGGGATTCCATCGGTTTGGTTTCTGGTGAGTTTAGACAAAATTCATGGTTTAGCCTTGATTGACTGGGGGATCCTCAGCGATTCTAGCCAAAGATTACTAAATTTGGATCCAACATCATCAGGCTAAATAAGGTGATGTCCCATTATTTTTAAGTGAAATTATACAGACTAGTAAATGGGTCTGAAAAATTAAGTATCTTTGTGGTATTGCTAGATTACTACCTCAAGTTCATATACTCTTGGCTGGATGATCTCGATGTCAATAAGGTAAGGAATATGTATACTATTATTCTGGTCTTTCTAATTTAAAATTTTCAATTTCTTTAAATGGTTGTGTTTTTTTCCACACTTCTTGTACAATTGTGTTTGGTGTGTTCATTTTTTTGGCTATTTCATGCATCTGACTTTGATCACATAATCCTTGGACTGGAATAGAGTATAAGGACGCTCATGGGATGAAAATAAGACAATGAACAATGAGAGCTTCAGTCTTCAGAAATCTTCAGAGGTTTGACAAACATCCGGAGAATGGCAGTACAGGGACGAAGCAGAGCAGGTAACATGTGACAACTTATTTTCTGATTCTCTCTTATTGACTTTATGTTCTAATACATTTTGCTTCTCTACTTCTTAAGTATGTAATAAACAAGAAAATATTTCAACCGAGAATCAATAAAGAGCAAAATCACATGAGAAAAACTGTAAAAAAAAAAAAAAAAAAAAGTTACGTAACCAATCCAAAACTAAACACAATCTGCAGTCAGCAAGATGACAACAAACAGAGACTCGTCTTTGTAAATTGGAAATGTCAATGTAAAAACTTCAAGGTAGTCTCATTTCTAGAATTGGTAGGTGGAGAAATGCTGAATATGAAGCAATTTCTCTAGCAAAATTTTGGCTTTGAACTTCAATCATCACCAGAATCTCTTATCAAACAGTAAAAGGGTCCACTTTGCAGAGTCTGATAAGAACTTTGATGTCTTGAATCTAGCCTCCTAGCCAAGTGTTTCTGTACGAAGAGTTGTCACGAAGCGCAGCATCGTGAGGATTGTATTCCATGACATATGCATGAGGAAGTTTCAGATGATCATAAACATTGCCATTCCAGACACTAAAGATATCCATATTGAAGCGGATACTAAGAACTGCTCCACATATGTTATCAGCATCGTTGAAGAAGTAACGAGACACAAAATTGGAATGACATGATCAGGAGAAGGATTTGGCTATGTAACATTTACAAGCAAAGCCAACATGAAATGTTCTCTTGAAATCTAAAAAGTCATCACGATTTTCTGTAATTTCTCAAAAACACAGATTTCTGGACTCTATCTTGCAATCAGTATTCCTTATCTCTCCACCAAATGATCATTCAAAATGTAGAATTGTCCCAGGTGGTACCCAGCGATGCACCGTGCTTCTTTATGATCTTAACCGACTCAAGAAGGACCTCTTGTTGTGTTGTGTATAGCTCCTCTTTTCCCTGAGACAAATTATCGCATCAAGTTACTAAACTTTGTCTGGATTTGCCGGCAAAGATCGCTAGTAATAGTAGTAGTACCCATTCAAAAAAATGAGAAGAATGTTACAGACTTACAGAGACTAAAGAGAGAAAGAAAGTGTAGCATTTGTTTGAGATTACACCCAATGGTAAGTTCAGCGAAAGATTTTTCCACTCGCGATAAGTAACAGTAAGGAGCTTCTTTCCCTAAGAAAACTTTTGTATTTGCCCTCAACGTTTCCTTGATTTCATTTGATATTTGAGGAATCTTATCCAAGTCATCGATCTGCAGTGGGATCTTGGATGCTATGGCTCGCCACTGAGCACGTGACTTATTCACAATCACCTGTATATGTTAGTATAGTTCAGGGTCATTCCGATTTCCTTCCATGAAAAATGTATAGCAATAAGATTCAAAAAAATGAGATAATTAAATGGACACGACTATTAACTCAGTGTGGATGCTTTTAAGTGTGAAATTCTGAAAGTGAGAGCATAAGCTTATGCGATATGAAGATGAATAATGTGAAACAGATAAACTAACCTGACGGGAAAACAGTGAATTGGGTACCAAAACCGGAAATTTCTCAGCATTCAACAAAGATGTTGTCGTAAGACCCATCTCAACAACTTGACCTTCTACAGATCCAGCCTGAAAAGTGGGGGACAAGGAAGACACTATATTTTGAGAAAAAAAAAAATATGAGTGAGAATCGCTAACAGATTTGCTTGCTCTAGGAAACTTAATAAAAGAAGAGAGCAAAAAGCAGGTAACACAAGAAATTTCAAGTTCAGCTAACTTTTATTGTATCTCCCATCGAGAAAGGCCGAGAGAATTGCATGGACAGACCACTCAGCACATTACCAAGGATATCTCTGGCAGCAAATGCCGTGGCAACCCCTGAAAAACTCAAAATAAAATTGATATGTTATGAGCAAATAGTATCTTACAAAATGTTAGCAACCTTGGAAAAGATAAGACTACATGCTTGTGGAGGCCTTCTTTTCTGTTGAATCCTAGCAATTATCATTATAGGCCGTGAAAAACAACTAATTTGAAATAGAGAGCAGTAGACACACCTCCAACTCCACCAACTGTCAAGATAGATTGAACAGCTACCCCACAGGCTTCAGCCGAAGCCATCAAACCGATTGCAAAAAGACCAACTGATTATACTTTGTCTAAAGTCAATACCTTCTCCCTATCTAGCCCACCAAAACTCTTAGCGGACAACATTCGGGTAATCACATTGGTCTTCCACCGATATAGGAACCACACAAGTGATAGAATGACTGCTCCCTTCACTGTCGGGGAAAAGTATTGAGCTGCTATTGTTGTTGGCGCCACCATTGCGGCACTACAACATATCACAATCATCAAGTCCGTTTATTTTCTAAAACATGATATTCAAAAAGATCATGTTACTCATAAACATAATAATTTTTCAAATGCAGAAAGTTAATGCGACTCACATTTGTGCAAAAGCTATGAAGGTCACTAAGTAACGTGCTGGATCCTCCAAAGCTCCCCAAAAGCTTTTCTCATATGGAACATCTTCGTTAGAGAAGCCTCCGGGAAGCAAAGCAGCGGAACTTTGCATTGCATATGTGTGAAACCTCCTCAAAACCCTAGGCATAACAATCCAAGCAAATAAAGTAGCAGTTATAGTGAGACTGATGGGAACTATGACTTGTTTAAGATATGGGTTGGAGTCTAGCAATTGGTGAACATGAGGGATCATCTCATCAGAGGCTACTTTAGTCTTCCTTGCAGTTTCAGTAAGAGCATCTACACTAGTCTGCAACACATCTTTGGCCTTCTGAACCCAGTCACCAGTGCCATCACCAGAGCCACTACCAGCAGGAGCTACAAAACTTGCGAGATTGTCAGGTTTGGAGCTGAAAGGGCGTGCATAAGATGAATGACCTAAGAAAGGGATGGAGTAATTGAAAGGGCGTGCGCAAACTCGAAGAAAAAGAGACAATCGAAGGGGAAGCTTTTGCTTTGTGAGACACTCCATCGAAAGAAGGGTAAGGCTCGGGTTTCTTGCGGAAAGGAGAAAACAGCATAGAAGAAGACGAATTTGCAGGTCGAAGATGAGCATAATCAGCTAGTCTCGAGAAAGGTCGAGGGGAATGAGGGTTAGAAGATGAGTTTATTGATCTGTGAAGTGACTTGAGAAGCGATAACCTAACTCCGGCCATTAACAAACAAATTAAATTAAAATTCTCAATCGGAAATTGAAGTTAATGAGTTTACTTACTACTTGAGATTTTGAAGAGGTTACAGTGCTTATCTCTTTACCTTGGAGAGAATTGAGATTCTTAGGATTCAGCAACCTTCAACTTCTGGTCCATTGGGCCATTGGGCCTTAGTCCTTTTATTGCTTCAAATTTGTTTCTATTGGGCTTAATGCTTCGGCTTTGTAAAAACAATCGGGCTGCTCTTGCCCCACAATGACAATGGTGCTTTTAAACGAAAGAAATAAGGTCAAAGCAGTTGTGTCCGCTTAACGTGTATTCTTGTGATTGAACCGTCGGACGTGTCTACAATAAAACTGGTTTTCTCAATTAATTTCAAATGATTGAGTATATATAGCTTAACATCGACTCTGAATCTGATTAACAAACTAACAACTTAATTAACAAACTTAATTAATGCGTATATTTTAATACTATTTTCTCTCATTACACGAATTATAAATAATTCGTTTGACTTAACTTAGTTATATAATCATTTAAATCTAGTATATAGTTACAATTGTAATATCTTAGGAACAAAATAAAATATTTTTTCTTATTTTCTGTACAAATCTGCTTATAAATGATATACAATCACTAAAAGATATTTATCATGAATATATATACAAACAATGATAGATTGTGATACCGCTCTTTCCACTGTAATCATAAATGTAGACATGTTATTTACCATCTAATTACATATTGTAGTAGTATTGGTTTATTCTTCTTAGCGTTTGTGGAGTAAATAAATGTTCCAAAACAAGAACTTTGACTCTAGTAAAATAGGATATATAAAAGGAGATTTTTTATTAAAAAAAACTCATAACATTAAATATATTAACTACTATATTATCATCAAAAATTGAATTATCAGTAATAACATTCTTTTTAACATTTATCATGTAACTTATTATGGCTGAAAGTTTAAAAAAAAAAAATGTGTAACTTATTATGTAAAAATGTTATTATATTACAATTACTGAATTACCAGTGCAGCATGGAGTGAGGCTCTCGGCCATGGTCCTTCTGCATCTGGTTCATCCTCACTGTTGGAGTAGTCCTCTCCATGCCACTGCTTTCCAAGGTCGCTTTCTTCCTCGAAGGAGTCTTGGTATAAATCACCTCCTTCACTAAATTCGTCTTCGTTGGTATAGTAGTTGTCTTGATCCATATAGTTCATTGTGCCTACAATAATATTAAGAAGTGAACGCCCTTTTCAATATTTCTTTTACAAACAAGATGCAAGGATTCAGTTATAGCGACTAAGGGTAATGAGAATGCACAAATGGACTCCTTAATACAACTTGGCAATCAAATTAAGGAAACAAAGGATGACTAGATTAATGAAGGGTGAACGTGTAATGACAGCAAGGTAAGACACAATTCGAATTTAAGCTACCTAAAACAGAGAATGACAAGTTTCCCAAACTGGCTTAAACTTAATTCTCGCCCACACAATTTATGGAAACTAGGATATGAGTTGGCAAATGCTCCTTTCTTCAACCTTGGTTCGAAAAAATGAGCAGTAACAATGGTGGATTTTCTTCCTTTTTTTTTTTGAGTTTTAGTTATGATGCAAGCAGAAATTAAAGCAAGGAATCACGGAAACTATGAATGCAAGTTATGGGTCGGACAGAGCAATGAGACTTATGCAACAGATTGGGTTTTCTTATGGAATGACATGAAGCTAACATGAGTTTTATGATCAAACAGAAAAAGATGCTTGGGGCGTACGCTACTCAAACAATTCCTCTTTTGATGCAATTTTGTTTTTATTTTATTTTCTATGAACGGGATAAACAAAAAAAAAAAAACGAAAAATCATTTGTCGAAGTTGGATCCATTATTCAATGTGACTATTAAGATTGAAATCTCTAAAGTTTTGCATGCTGTAGCTTATGAACCACTAAATGGAAAGGAGATAAGCTAAAATACTAGACGACCAAAAACATTATTATTTTGAGAAACATATATCTACCGGCCCATAGAGCCCACTAATACTTTTCCGACAAATTATGCTTATACCCGCTAAAATTTTTAGAGATTTCAATCTTAATAGTCACATTGACAATACTTTTTTTGATTCTCAAGAGCTGGTGTCGAAGTTGGATCCATTTGTCAAACTACTTGTTGGGTGCTTGAGCTCTAAGTATGAAGATGTTGTATCTTCATCTGTTAGTTGTTTCACTGCAATGATAAGGTTACCTTTGCCCTCCCTCAAGTCTGAAGCAGGTAAAGTGAAAACCCAAGTGTTAACCATCATTGCTAAGTCTGCATTGAGTTCCAGTAGTCTTCTTGTGCAGTCAGGCAGAAAGCTTTTAAAAGCTCTTCTCGGCAATGAAAATTTCACTTTCTCATCTGGGGAGTTGAATATGCTGATTCAGCTCCCCATGTTTGTTGATCTGGAATCGGATCCATTTGTGGATTCATTGAATGCTTCTCTTTCACTTCTCAAGGCCATTGTGAAAAGGAAAGTTCCGAAGATATATGATGTTGCGGATCAGGTTTCAAAGTTGATGATCACACATGGGGATGATAAATCAGTCTGCAAGAAGTGCAAAGAGTTACTGTTAGATTTTTTGGTCAATTGTACACTTTCTAAGAAACGCCTAGAAGGACATTTTAACTTTCTGCTGAAAATTCTGAGGTATGTATGTGAACTAAGCTTTGTGGAAATATGGCCTCTTATTTTGTTTCAAATATTAACTGTATTTTTCTTCCTCTAGCTATGAACATTCATCTGGAAGAAAAGTAGTTCTTGAGGTTCTTGAAGATCTTATCGAGAAATTCTCACAACCTAAACTTGGCAAGCAGTCAGTTCTTGGCCAGCAGTCTCAAATCTTGTTTGTTGAGCTTACTCGTCGCTTGGCAACTGATGATGCTAAAGTATCGCTGTCCAAGATCTGTGATTTGATAAAACTTCTGATAGGTCGCATTAGTAATTATAATTCCAGTCTTGAGCTATGTCTGGGTTGGTATAAGCAGGAGAACTCACTGGCTAAAAATATCGTTCCTATTTAAGATAATAAAATATTATATTTTTTTGGTAGTTGTCCACACTGATCTCTGTCTTTTCTCTAGAAAAAATTCTGCTTACAGAAATGGTCATAATCAAATGTGCGATGTTCTAACCAAACGTGCGATGTTGGAGACGATTAGTTTGATTTATTGGATGAGATTAACTTTGAAAATTTCAACTTCGAAGATCTTTCTATTAACCAACCAGAGTTAGAAAGTGTTTTTGTTTGATGAAATGAGTAATAATGAGAAAGAATTCAAAGACGACTTGAATATTTTAATTTTAAGTAATTTGTTATTTTAGTTAAATTTATTTAAAATTTATAATATAGATTTTTGTTTAAACAAGAACTCTTCATATTTTGATGTTTGGTGTGATTATATATTATTATTACTATTATATATATAACGTTTCAAAAATATTTTCAGTTGCTAAAATTTCTTTTAAAAAAATCATTTCCACTTTTACGTTTCCGTGTAACTTAGATTGTAGCCATGTTTATGATTTTTTTTTTTTGTAAATGTTGGATTATGTTAATATAATCGAATTAACTAATGAATTTATTATACTGGTTTCCTGAGAAAAAAATTTTTTTGTGTAAAGACTTGAGGAGTTTCTATATTCTAGGACAGGAAATAACGCTAAAACTGAATGTGGTAGTTTATCTTTGAAATTACGTAGTAGTTGATTTTTTTTTTTTTTTTTTGTAGCTTTAGATGAGTAGGATTTGCTTTTCGTTAAATGCATTGTATAGATTTTGGTTTTCTAGTTTTTTTTGCAGATTAATCTGGAATGCATTTTGGTTATGTTTCTACTATGCTCAATAGCTTTTCGTGGGCATTCTCATCAATTGTGGAAAAGTTAGTGTTTGTTTTCATGAAAAATGATGCTTAGCTTGCTTTGTTTGTCAATTGTGCAGTAGACATATTTGTTTAAGTTAGATTTCAGTGAGGCTACAAGAGGATAAGCGATTATTAGTTTGCAAGAGGAACAAGTATGAAAGCAAGGTGTCAATATCATCTTTTTATATATAAAAAAATAAAAGCTAGTGATTGCTTCCACTCAAGACTTTACAAGTCCACTTGCATTTTATTTCTTCGGATATTTTATTTCGTATGAGGTTGAAGAATGGTGGGGCCACTATTTATTCAAACGAATTTTCCATGAAGCTTCCTCTTTCATATTATAAGTCAATGCAGTCAATGTTCTTTGTCGGTATATACACAAAAGCCTCTTCGTTAATTCTTCTTCCACATATGACATAGCTCCCTAATCTTACAAAAACTGTGGTCTTGATCCTCTCTCAATCTCACTAATGGATTTGTCTTTTTTCCTTACCAGTGTTGCTGTAGCAATAAGCTTCTTCGTACTTTTCAGAAAACTCTTCACTCAAGATAGCAAAGAAGATCATTCTTCTACTTCATCACCTCCATCATCGTCTTTATCTCCATCATCGTCTTTGTCTCCACCATCGTCTTTGTCTCAAAATCGAAAACACCATGTCTTCCCAAGCTTCCATGGGCCAGATGTCCGCAAAGCCTTTCTCAGCCACATCTTGAAGGAGTTCAGAAGCAAGGGGATCGACTCATTCATTGACAATAATATCGAGAGGTGTAAGCAGATCGGTCCTGAGCTCATAGAAGCAATTAGAGGATCAAAAATTGTGATTGTCTTGCTCTCAAAGAACTACGCTTCCTCAACATGGTGCATGAATGAGTTGGTGGAGATCATGAGGTGCAGACAAGTGTTGGGTCAAACAGTGATGACCATTTTCTATGAAGTTGATCCAACAGACGTAAAGAAACAGACCGGAGATTTTGGAAAAGTCTTCAGCAAAACTTGTAAGGGTAAATCAAAGGACGACATCGGAAGATGGAAACAGGCTTTGGCGGAAGTGGCCACAATCGCTGGAGAGCATTCAAGCAACTGGTTAGTCTTTTTTTTTTTCACTACTTGCTCTTTAATTTTTGAACACATTACATATAAACATCCAAGTGAAAATCATTACTTTTGAATGTCTATGTGAGTTTTTAATTATTATTCATTGACCAGATGTATAAATTGATCTCCCTCTTTGTCAGGGTTGATGACGCAGCCATGATCAAAAAAATAGCCATACAAATTTCGAACAAGTTGAATATTGCTGCACCATCACATGATTTCGACCGCCTAATTGGGATGGAAGCTCATATGGAAAGGATGGAACCATTGTTATGCATAAACTCAGATGATTGGGATTTGGGGTCCTCCTGGGATTGGTAAAAGAACCATCGCCAGATTTCTGTTTCACGAACACTCCAGCAGTTTCCAGCTGAGCGCAATCATGGTCAATATCAGAGACAGCTATCCAAGAGCTTGTCTCGATGAGTACAGTGCACAACTGAAACTCCAGAACCAAATGTTGTCTCATATATTCAACCAGAAAGATATTGTGGTTCCTCGTTTAGAAGTCGCTCAAGAAAGGCTGCAAGACAAGAAAGTGCTTCTCGTTCTTGGTGATGTGAATCAGTTAGAACAACTACATGCCTTGGCGAAAGAAACCGGGTGGTTTGGTCCCGGAAGTCGGATTATCATCACAACAGAAGATCTAAGAGTTTTAAAGGCACATGGGATCAACCGTATTTAAAAAGTGAGTTTTCCATCAATTGATGAAGCTCTTCAAATCTTTTGCATGAATGCTTTTGATCAAAAGTACCCTAAAGATGGCTTTGAGGAGCTTGCTTGGGAAGTCACATACTGTACTGGTAAACTTCCTCTAGGACTAAAGGTTATGGGCTCACATTTCAAAGGAATGACCAAAGAGCAGTGGTCAATGGAACTACCAAGGTTAAGAAATAACCTTAACGAAAAAATTGAGAGCATTTTAAAGTTCAGTTATGATGCCTTATGTGATGAAGATAAAAATTTATTCCTTCATATAGCCTGCTTTTTCAGATATGAATTTATTAACAAAGTGGAAGAGTATCTTGAAAAGAAGTTCTCGAATGTGAGGCAAGGGCTTAACGTCTTAGCTGATAAATCTCTCATATCTATTGATGTATTCGGACGGATAGATATGCATAATTTGTTATCCCAGCTGGGCAGAGATATTGTCCGGCATGAGCCAGGGTACAAATCCATTCTCGAGCCTGGACAGCGCCAATTTTTGGATGATAGAGAAGAGATTTTTGACCTATTGACTTATGATGCAGCAGTAAGTTGTTACATTACTCCCTAACTACCAATTGAGTTTATTTGATAACTCACTAACTAACTTTACTTGCTTTTTTGTTCCTTTTTCAGGGTAGTAGAAGTGTCATAGGCATAGATGTTGACTTTGGTCGGATGGAAAAAAATATATATATAAGTGAGAGAGCCTTTAAAGGAATGTATAATCTCCAATTCTTAAGATTCCATGGAGGTGATGAGTTAAAGCTATCGAGTGGCCTAGACAATCTTTCTCGTAAACTTCGATTACTACATTGGGATCATTTTCCAATGAAACGTTTGCCTTCGAATGTGAACTTGGAGTTCCTTGTCGAACTAAACATGCAGTATAGCAAACTCGATAAGCTATGGGAAGAAAATAAAGTAAGCAATTACGATTTATTTCTCTTCAAAGTTTCAAATTGATTTCGAATCCATAATTTATGTACAGTTTTATATGAATTAAATATGTATTGCAAGGACATGTGTTTTTATGTTCTTTAAGTTGGTTCTCTTACGTGTTTACTACCAAGTGTATAAACGTGTTTTTGTTATCTGTCTGTACAGCCGCTTTGTAATCTCAGGAGGATGAATTTGTGTAAATCTGTAAACTTGAAGGAGCTTCCTGATCTTTCAACTGCCATTAAACTTTCGGAATTGAATCTGGAAGGTTGCTCAAGTCTGACCAAGCTCCCATCGTCTATTGGAGAAATCACTAATCTCAAAATATTATATCTAGAAGGATGTTCAAGTCTGGTGGAGCTCCCCTCCTCTATTGGAAATGCAACTAGTCTCTGTAATTTAAATCTCAAGGGATGCTCAAGTCTGGTGAAACTTCCCTCCTCTATTGGAAACCTTCATCAATTGCGGAATTTAAATCTCAAAAGATGCTCAAATCTGGTGGAACTTCCGATCAACATCAACTTTAAATCTCTTTCTACACTTGATCTCACTGATTGCTCGTTGTTAAAAAGCTTTCCTGAGATCTCCACAGGCATTAGAAATCTCAAGCTCGTTGGAACATCAATAGAAGAAGTGCCTTTGTCAATCAGGTCATGGTCTAATCTTTGTGAACTGAGAATGTCATACAGTGAAAACCTCAAGGAATTCCCTCACGCTTTTGATAGAATCACAGAGCTTCACTTGAGTGATAAAGGAATACAAGAGATTGGTACATGGGTCGAGGGAATCTCCAGTCTACGGCGACTAAAACTCAGTAGATGCAGAAAGGTTAATTATATCACTCCCACAGCTTCCCGATTCCTTAAGAATCATAGATGCAGAAAATTGTGAGTCCCTTGAGAGAATAGATTGCTCCTTTGGCAATCCGGATAGACGTCTCAACTTCGCTAAGTGCTTCAAACTAAATCTAGAAGCGAGAGATCTCATCATTCAGACATCAACTCGTCGAGCGATCTTACCCGGTGAGGAAGTGCCTGCCTACTTCACTTTCCGAGCTTCTGGGAATTCCTTAACAGTGAAGTTGAATGAGAGGCCTCTTCCTACATCAGCAAAATTTGAGGCTTGCATCTTGGTTGATGATGATTGGGAAGAAGGGTGGGTGGATTGTAGCATCATGTCCAAACCGAATGTTCTAATTTCTTTTGAATCAAATAAATCCCAAATCCTATATCAAGTTTTAACGGAGCATCTATACACATTTGAGGTTGAGGCAAGGGATGTGACTTCCACCGAGCTTGTGTTTGAGTTCAATCTCTGCACTTCCAACGGCACGGCCTTGAAGATAAAAGAATGCGGGATGCACCAACTCTTGGTGGTCCCTTCGTGAGCACGAGCTATGACGAGCTATGAGAAATTTAAAAATCATACACTTTTAGATGGGGTAAGCTTCTTATTACAATGAATTAGCTATCTCTCTCAGTACACCAATTTGCTGATTTTGTTTCTGAGCTTTTAACTAAATGCAGGAGAAGGTGACAAAAGACTGTTGGTGATGTCTAATGAGCTCATGTGGGATGCCATCGGTTTAGTTTCTGGTGAGTTTAGACAAAATTCATGGTTTAGCCTTGATCGACTGGGAGACTTGGCGCCTCTAGCCAAAGATTACTAAATTTGGATCCAACATCATCAGGCTAAATCAGGTGATGTCCCATTATTTTTAAGTGAAATTATACAGACTAGTAAATGGGTCTGAAAAAGTATGTTTCTTTGTGGTATTGCTAGATTACTACCTCAAGTTCATATACTCTTGGCTGGATGATCTCGATGTCAATAAGGTAAGGAATATGTGTACTATTTTTTTTCCACACTTCTTGTACAATTGTGTTTGGTGTGTTCATTTTTTTGGCTATTTCATCCATCTGAATTTGATCACATAATGCTTGGAATGGAATAGAGTATAAGGACGCTCATGGGATGAAAATAAGACAATGAACAATGAGAGCTTCAGTCTCAGACATCTTCAGAGGTTTGACAAACGGTGAAACCCAAGTCAAGACAGAGAAGCATCCGGAGAATGGCAGTACAGGGACGAAGCAGAGCAGGCAATATCACAGGAGCTTGTTCGTGAAGATAATAATATGTGACAACTTACTTATTTTCTGATTCTGTCTCATATTGACTTTATGTTCCGATAGTATAGATTAATGTTATCGTCAATAGAGATGAATAACAATAATGATATTGTTACAGATCTTTACTCTAACCATTCACATATATCAGCTCAAGATCTTGTTAACTTTGTGAACCTTTGAACAAATGAAAGAAAACAGAGAAATCGAAATGAAAGGAGCGAAACAGAGACATAAGAAAATTGTTATCCAGTTCAATCTCGGCGTGATTGGACCGAAATCAGTTCGACAATTCACCATAAACGAGTATTGATTACATCCAAATCTTGAGCTTAACAATAGAGGCTCAAAGCTTTTCTCAGAAACAAGAAGAAGATGTTAGAATGATGAAGTAAGAAATGATATATTATAAAGGTAAAGTCTTCATACTCCTTTTCATACACCAAATAGAAATCCTCCTGGTTAAGCAAACCGACTCCAATCTTCCTTCATCTTCAAATTAAACTAAAACCAATTCCAAATCGGAAATTAGTCTGGTTCAATTAAAAGATAACCTGGTTCAACTTCCATGATCGAACACCAAAGCTTCTTATTCTCAGACCAAAGGTATTGAATCATATTCCAACAATCTCCACCTTCATTCAATCCTCCTTAAAACCTAGTGAATTGCAATATCCTTCAACTTAACCTTCACCTTAAGATGACTTCTTATCCTTACCAGAACAATTTCAGAAAATAAAAACACTAAAATTGCTCCAAAAAATTTCATGAACCAATGTACTTTGATTAAGCACATTCACGGCTCATGCATTAGACGTCATGTTTGATGATCCTCTTGACAAACTTGGTCTGCACAAACCCCGCCAATCAACCACCAACACCTTGTCCACCAAAAGTTACATTTACCACTTCCACTTTGGTTTGTGTGATCTCAAAAAACTATTAAACATGTTACCATTTCTCAAAAAACAAACCATTAACAAGTATAAAAAACTATTAAACATGTTAACCCAACAGAAAACACCACAAGTCAAAGCACTTATGAACTGATTAATCACACTCTCCTCCATGAAGTTCTGTCATCATCATGGTTTCTGAAATCCAAGTTTGATCTCTTGAATTTACTCTTTTTGTGTGTCAAACCTGTAAGAAAAACAGTTCATAAACCACCATACACTTGAGATTAAAGAACCTTACATCCACAATCCATTTATCAGATTGTGCTTGAACCATTCACGGTTCAGTCATTCTGTTTCAATAACAGATTCATACCAGCACCTTTATCTCATTGCTAGTATCCTTACAATCTTTGATCGTCTTCTCATTTGATGTGATCCAGATCCTCCTTTATAGCTTCTCATACATCTCCTTGCTAGCTCAAGATGAACTTTGTTCCACAATGCTCTTATTCATTTCAGCCAGAGCAACTTATCACCTACATCATTTCCAGTTTCAGAATGACTCCACCTCTTCTCTTTCTCTCATCAGATCTTCTTTAGCATGCTTATACTCCTGATGATTCCTCACTTTATCTTCTCTGCAAGTGACTTAAACTTTGAGAAGATCCTCTAAGTCTTCTTAAGATGCAATAGACACAGTCAAATTCCTTTTGATTGTTCTCTTTCAACCACAGTTTGAAATCTCTGCAGTTCCTGTCCTTTTCAGGGACTTATCCTTGAGTTCCTTGCAACTAAACTTGTTTAACATGTTGTAACCTCAGCAAGTTTAACTCCATTTAAGAAATACACATTGAGACTTGCTTGTTTTCCAGCACCAGCCTCTCTTGCTTCTTCTTTCTTTTCAAAATATCAGAACTTACAGAACCTGAAATCTCCAATTACAGAACCCGAAACCTGCAATTACAGAATTTGAAAACCTGCAATTACAGATTCTGAAACCTGCAATTCATATTTGGATGTCTAAATCCACACCAAGCTTCTTTCCTCAAACCTGAGAACCTTTCTTTCATGAGTTTCTCACTTTGAAATATGATTTAGCTCTGAAATGCTGATATTCTCTTGTTCTCGGCTTCATATTCTTCTTTATCACACTGAGATACTCTTAATTGTTTCACCAGTGAACTTATCCTCTGTAACTCTGCTCCAGTAAACCCATAATCAACCTCTCAAACGATTAACAACCTGAACACTGTCTTGAGAAAAACCTTTGAAGTGATCATTGCTCTATCTGCATCCAAATACCATATACAGCACTTGTGGAGACTACTCCACCTTAAACCAGACCCTTCCAACTTGATTTCTTGTTCTGCTTTACTCAATGAGTTACCAGACATTTCATAGTTACTTGATTCTTCCCAAAACAAGGCAGCTCCATACTGAATTAATTTCAGCAAACATCCAAAATTTTAAATCTTACTCTCAGCCTTCTATGTGACACTTCTCACTGAACTCTTGAGAAGAATTCCAGCATCCTCATATTTGAGTTCTGCCCAAATGAAACTAACACAGCTTCTGATGAACAACTTGTTCCACACATGCAGTTTTAAAACCTGCATTTATGTTCTATGCACATAGTAATTCCACTATGCATTTTGAAAAAAACACACACACACACCTTGCATGATGCTTTAAGTCCATGTGAATACTAGGGACTGCTTGTTGCCAACAACCCTTTGGTGAGCAGTTTACACGTGAGAGATTCTCATAATCTGACCTTACTTTTAAAATTGGACCTTACTGTATGCATTCCTCATAAAGATGCAAATATCTTGGTGATCTTCAAAGATGTTTTCCTATGTTGTTTAAGCATTTATCTTATCCATGTCTGACATGCACAAAATTCCCATCTATCCCAAGGTTTATCCCATTAAACAATCAGCCACCAAGCTCTTTACCAAAACAAACACTAAGGCGTCCCCTAGCACCTGACATTCCGAGATTCCTGTGACAGACTATGTGTTTTTGTTATCCATAGGTTTACACCAAAAACTCCACCAAACTTCTAAGAGATAACCATAATATCATACTAGCATATAGTCTCTTGATTATCAAATGAAAGAAAACAGAGAAATCGAAATGAAACGAGCGAAACAGAGACACAAGAAAATTGTTTATCCAGTTCAATACAATCGGCGTGATTGGACCGAAATCAGTTCGGCAATTCACCATAAACGAGTATTGATTACATCCAAATCTTGAGCTTAAGCACAATAGAGGCTCAAAGCTTTTCTCAGAAACAAAAATGATAGTAAAAGTCTTCATACTCCTTTTGATACACCAAATAGAAATCCTCCTGGTTAAGTAAACCGACCCCAATCTTCCTTCATCTTCAAATTAAACTAAAACCAATTCCAAATCGGAAATTAGTCTGGTTCAATTAAAAGATAACCTGGTTCAACTTCCATGGTCGAACACCAAAGCTTCTTATTCTCAGACCAAAGGTATTGAATCATAAACTATCTTTTATATATATTATCTATATATGATTTAAAGAAAATATTTTATGATAATATATTTATACATATATATATATATATTTATATATATGACTTTCAATTAAAGATGCCTATATTTTTTCTAAATAATAGAGTGTACATATATTTAAATTAAATTAGGAAAAACTAGTAGGAAAAAAAAAAAAAGAAGCAAAGCCAACATGAAATGTTCTCTTGAAACCTAAAAAGTCATCACGATTTTCTCTAATTTCCCAAAAACACAGATTTCTGGACTCATCTTGCAATCAGTATTCCTTATCTCTCTACCAAATGATCATTCAAAATGTAGAATTGTCCCAGGTGGTACCCAGCGATGCACCGTGCTTGTTTATGATCTTAACCGACTCAAGAAGGACCTCTTGTTGTGTTGTGTATAGCTCCTCTTTTCCCTGAGACAAATTATCGCATCAAGTTACTAAACTGTCTGGATCATGTGTTTGAGATTGCACCCAATGGTAAGTTCAGCGAAAGACTTCTCCACTCGCGATAAGTAACAGTAAGGAGCTTCTTTCCCTAAGAAAACTTTTGTATTTGCCCTCAACATTTCTTTGATTTCATTTGATATTTGAGGAATCTTATCCAAGTCATCGATCTGCAGTGGGATCTTGGATGCTATGGCTCGCTACTGAGCACGTGACTTATTCACAATCACCGGCATATGTTAGTATAGTACAGGGTCATTCCGATTTCCTTCCATGAAAAATGTTTAGCAATAGATTCAAACAAATGAGATAATCAAATGGACACGACTATTAACTCAGTGTGGATGCTTTTTAGTGTGAAATTCTGAAAGCGAGAGCATAAGCTTATGCGATATGAAGATGAATAGTGCAGAACAGATGAACTAACCTGACTGGAAAACAGTGAATTGGGTACCAAAACCGGAAATTTCTCGGCATTCAACAAAGATGTCGTCGTAAGTCCCATCTCAACAACTTGACCTTCTACAGGATCCAGCCTGAAAAGTGAGGGACAAGGAAGACACTATATTTTGAGAAAAAAAAATATGAGTGAGAATCGCTAACAGATTTGCTTGCTCGAGGAAACTTAATAAAAGAAGAGAGCAAAAAGCAGGTAACACAAGAAATTTCAAGTTCAGCTAACTTTGATTGTATCTCCCATAGAGAAAGGCCGAGAGAATTGCATGGACAGACCACTCAGCACATTACCAAGGATATCTCTGGCAGCAAATGCCGTGGCAACTCTTGAAAAAACTCAAAATAAAATTTATATGTTATGAGCAAAGAGTATCTTACAAAATGTAAGCAACCATGGAAAAGATAAGACTACATGCTTGTGGAGGCCTTCTTTTCTGTTGAATCCTAGCAAATATCATTATAGGCCGTAAAAAAGCAACTAATTTGAAATAGAAAGCAGTAGACACACCTCCAACTCCACCAACTGTCAAGATAGATTGAACAGCTACCCCACAGGCTTCAGCCGAAGCCATCAAACCGATTGCAAAAAGACCAACTGATGATACTTTGTCTAAAGTCAATACCTTCTCCCTATCTAGCCCACCAAAACTCTTAGCGGACAACATTCGGGTAATCACATTGGTCTTCCACCGATATAGGAACCACACAAGTGATAGAATGACTGCTCCCTTCACTGTCGGGGAAAAGTATTGAGCTGCTATTGTTGTTGGCGCCACCATTGCGGCACTACAACATATCACAATCATCAAGTCCGTTTATTTGTCTACAACATACTATTCAAAAAGATCATGTTACTCATATACAAAATAATTTTTCAAATGCAAAAAGTTAATGCGACTCACATTTGTGCAAAAGCTATGAAGGTCACTAAGTAACGTGATGGATCCTCCGAAGCTCCCCAAAAGCTTTTCTCATATGGATACATATGGTGTACTGATACACAGAGTTTTAACCCAATTAAATTACTGCAAGTGCACAGACAATCGCAGTAGTATAAAAGGAATCGAATCCACAGAGACCAAGGTTACACTATGATTTTGTGAGATTTTAAAATAAAGCTAAGACGAAATGTGGATTTGTTTTGGTGACAGAGTTGCAAGCAAGTAAAACAATGTAAATTCAATAATTAAAAGGCACTAGACTAGGGTATTTCTTCGGTATTCAGAGATGAAACTTGAGCAACTATTCAGGATTAAATTCAGCACAAATCTAGAACTCGAATATAAAAATAAGAACGACCCACTCTCGTGGCACAGAACTCTTTATCTAACAGCCTAAATACCTAAACTCTCGCTTGGACCTAGGGATGAAGATAAGCATTAATGTATTGATTCGATATGTTCACAAGCAACCGCACCGACTCTCGTCGCCTACGAATGAATGCTCACCAATGTCGTTTCTAGCAACCTAAAACACTCTCATGAATAGGTTTAACCTAAGATCATAGATTAAGTGATCAGTTTAATCTAGGCATTGAGTCTAACTATTGGCGAAGACAATATATACATGGATCCTATTTGTGCTCAACTTATCAACTCATAAATACCATTGAAAACCCTAATCTAGCTAATGGAACTACTCAGCCATGGAAGAACAAATCACAACAATGGATAAAAAGGAATTCATGAATAATATTGAAATAGAATAAGGTTCAGAATTCTTCTCAAACAAAGTAGTGGTTAATCCTCTGGATCTTACAAGCATGAACCAAAAATCTCCAAAGTCTGATGAAATAGAGAGAAGCAACAGAGAAAAGAAAACGATGGAATAATCAGAGAATTCAATCTTCTAGGTCTGTAGAACCTCGTCCTCTTTTTAATTGGCGGCCCCCTCTCTTTATTTTTCCACGTCAGCACACCCTAAATTAGGTAAAAAGTCGAAACCCTTATTAATTCTTCGGAGCACCCTGGCGAGCATGTGCTCCCGAAACCGGATTGGGTGCTCTGCGTCTGTTTTGTGCTTTATAGCTGCGATTTCGTCCCTTTTTGCTCCAGAAGCTCAATTAGCTCCAGTCCATCAAATTCATGCTCCAAGACTTCGTTTTAACCTGTTAAGACTCAAAAACGACTCGAAAGACACAAAAAGACTAGTTAATATAAGCTAAAATCCTAACATATCAACTCCCCCGGACTTAGACCTTTGTCTGTCCTCAAACAAACTAGGAGAAAGAACAGAGAAGAGGTTTGAAAATCACGGGAACTCACTTAGCTATTGGGGATGCCTGCACTTCATACGGCTCGTCACTGGGTGTTGGAACACGATCCATTCAACCATGGGATTCATCAAACCTTAGTTACTCACAATCCAAAGGAAATTTCGGAATCCCCATTGTTATCTCTTTACATAGATTAATGAAATAGAAAGTGCAGTGGTCTTACCAGGGGGAATAAATCCAAAGGGTGCCAACTTCTTCTAACCAAAGACCTTCTCCCATATAACTTTCCTCTCCCCTCTTTTCCTCTTCCAAAACCACCATCTTTTTGCTTATCTTTCTACAGCCATCACTTTTCTGATGCTCCCTTTTTTTTTTTTTTTTGGTGGGACAAATCTCCATGAGATTGCAAAGGACACACGGGTCTACGCATCGTCCCTTGGTTCACTTCGACTTTTTAGTTTCCCTTACAACAAGCTTTCCATGAGATCACAAAAGATACACGGGTCTACGCATCATTCCTTGGTTCACTTCGGCTTGTTGCTTTGAACTCCTCCTTTTCATTTTTTTTTTTCATGATTGGAAGGGAGTGAGAGAAGAATAGCATACTTTGTGGAGAGTTGCGTGGTCTGTTTTGGCTCGAATAGGTTTTCCCTAATGAACGTCAATCCCCTGACAAAGAAATTGAATATCCAATTAAAGTTCAATAAAGCTTAGAGATAACTTTGGTTCAACCTATTTCCCAATGGAAAGGAGCTTTGGGGAGTGTTTAATCCATCCATGATATTCCGGAACAGAACCTCCACCAATCTGTGAGTCATAACAAGTAATCTCAAGTCCAAATAATCCAATAGATCAAGGTCATAATTCCCTAACAGTTTTGACTCAATGAAGACTCGAACAAACTGACTCAATCAAAGGAAAATAAAAGAATTAATGAAGACCTGATTCGGACCTAAACAAAGACAAAGAAAATAAATTAGTAGCAGACCGCTCTCCCGGACTTAAATCACACCGTCTCGGTGTGAAAAAGATCAAAGGGATTAGTCGGATAAAAACAAAATAGCAATGGATAATACAATGGTGAAAATAAATAGTGGGTAGGATTCACCGGGAGGTAGCGGTGTCCGGATCGTCTTGGCCGGCTCTGCGCTTCTTCCTTTGTAGGCGTTGGCTCTCTCGCGTAAGGTAGACTTTCTTGGCGCGTGTGGAGCACCCTAGCGAGCATGTGCTCGCGACATCTGGTCGGGTGCTCGAGAGATTTTTTTTTTTTTTTTGTATAAAAAGGATCTGAAACTTAGAAAATGAAAACATCAGAAACAAAGAAATGTAATAAAAATATGCACACATACCTGTGGGTTACCTCCCACCAAACGCTTGTTTTATGTCTTCAGCTCGACTAGATTGACCACTAGGCTTGAGGGGGGTCGCTCAAGGTGGCAGATCCACCTTCGTCAATACATGGCTCAGCCAAGTAGGGCTTGAGTCTCTGACCATTCACCACAAACTCTTCTCCTCTAGAGTTTAGCAAAACTACGGCTCCATGCGGCCTAACCTCCTTGATTGTGAAAGGACCGGACCACCTCGACTTCAATTTCCCTGGAAACAACTTAAGGCGAGAGTTAAACAATAATACCTAATCATTAGGGGAGAAACTCCTGGGGATGATCCGTTTGTCATGATATGCCTTGGTCCTTTCCTTGTAAATCCGCGAGTTGTCATAGGCCATGTGCCTAATTTCCTCTAACTCGTGTAGCTGCATAGTCCGCCTTTCAAGTGCTAGTTTGAGGTCGAAGTTGAGCATCTTCACTGCCCAGGCAGCCTTGTACTCTAACTCGACTGGGAGGTGACACGCCTTACCATACACCAAGTGAAACGGTGTAGTTCCCAAAGGGGTTTTATATGCGGTTCTATATGCCCAAAGCGCGTCGTCTAACTTCTTAGACCAGTCCTTCCTCGTTATGCTCACGGTCTTTTGCAATATGTTCTTGATTTCCCTGTTAGAGATTTCGACCTGACCGTTTGTTTGAGGGTGGTAGGGAGTGGATACCTTGTGTTTCACGCCATTCTTCCTTAGGAGGTTTTCAAAAATCTTGTTGATGAAGTGGGAACCTCCATCTCTAATCACTACTCTTAGTACACCAAACAAAAATGACTGATTTAAACATCTTAACCACCACTCGAGCATCATTCGTAGGGCTTGCCAAAGCCTCTACCCACTTGGACACGTAATCCACTGCAACCAAAATGTATTCATTCCCATAGGAGGATGGGAATGGTCCCATGAAATCAATCCCCCACACATCAAAAACTTCAACTTCGAGAATGAAGTTCTGAGGCATTTTATTTCGTTTGCTGATGTTCCCTTGCCTCTGACAGGCATCGCATCTAGATATAAAACGCTGAGTATCTCGGAACATCGTAGGCCACCAAAAACCCGATTGTAGGACCTTTGAAACCGTCTTGAACGTGGCAAAGTGTCCCGCATATGGTGAACTATGGCAATGATGAAGGATCCCTGGTATCTCCTCTTCGGCCACACATCTCCTGAATATCCCATCTGAGCAATGCTTATACAAAAAAGGTTCATCCCAAAAGTACCTTTTTACGTCTCTAAGGAATTTCCTTCTTTTGTTTCCCACGAAATCTTCAGGTTCCTTCTCAGCAGCTAAGAAGTTGGCTATCTCTCCAAACCAGGGAAAATTGGGTTGGTGTCCCCTTTTAATCGAACTGAAGAAACATTCCGGAGCACGTGCTCCGAGCAGGTGCTCCTCCGGGTGCTCGCCAACGATACCGATTCTGATTGCATAAACTGCTTCACCGGGCAGACTCTCATCCATAGGTGTTTCCTCTTCAATATTCATTCTGGACAAATGATCTGCCACGCCATTTTCAGCCCTTTCTTGTCCTTAATCTCCAGATCGAACTCTTGCAACAATAAGATCCACCTCAAAAGTCTAGGCTTGGCATCTTTCTTAGTAAGCAGGTATTCCAAGGCGGCATGGTCCGTATGGACAATCACTTTCGATCCCACAAGATATGATCGAAACTTCTCAAAGGCGAAAACAATGGCTAGGAGCTCCTTCTCGGTTGTGGCGTACTTGCATTGCGCTTCATCCATAGTCCGACTAGCATAGTAGACAACATGTAACTTCTTGTCTATCCTCTGGCCTAACACCGCTCCTACAGCAAAATCACTCGCATCTGTCATGACTTCAAAAGGCTAGTCCCAATTTGGTGGCTGAACAATCGGAGCGCTAACCAAAGCCCCCTTAATAGTGTGAAAGGCCTCTAAGCATGCATCATCGAACTCAAACTTCACCTCCTTACACAATAATCTCGTGAGAGGCCTAACAATCTTGGAAAAATCCTTGATGAAACGGCGGTAGAAACCAGCATGTCCCAGAAAACTGCGGATCTCTTTTACCGAATTCGGCGGCTGCAAGCTCATAATCACCTCGATCTTTGCCTTGTCCACTTCAATGCCCTTTTCAGATATCTTGTGTCCCAGCACTATCCCATCTTGTACCATGAAGTGGCACTTCTCCCAATTTAGAACAAGGTGTTTCTCCTCACACCTTTGCAAAACCCTGCACAAATTCGACAAACAATCAGAAAAAGAACTCCCATACACAGAAACCGAACGGCATATGGCGGTATGCGAAAGTGCCGTAAGGACATGTCAACGTCGTCTTTTCTTGGTCGTCGGGATGGATGGAGATCTGAAAAAAACCTAAATAGCCATCTAAGAAACAGTAGTAGGGGTGATTAGTCAAGTGTACTTTCTCAATTCACACAAAAGCAAGGTAACCTCAACATTATTCAAGTCCGCATTCACTATCACAGGGTATGTAGAGTTAGGGCCGAGAAATGCGTACCTGAGCCCAGCTGGGAGGGTCTTAAGCTCGGGTTTTGGAGCTTTCAGCTCACTCCAAGCACAGTTAATCGAATTGGCCGGAGCATGTGCTCCCGTCAAATTTTTTTCTATCGCCTTTTCATCCTCTTCCAGGCTCATATATGCAACCATCTTCTCTATCCCGTGGCTTGAATCAAGCATTTTTGCAAAACTCTCGGAATCTGCACTCAGAAAACCGTGCTCACCTTCAACTTTAGTTAAGGCTACTTCCAATGGGTCATCCGCCAATAAATCTTCAGCTACTTCCTCAGCTATCTCTGAACCATCGTGAACAACGAATGTCTCTCCATCCATCATTGGCTTCTTGAGAAGCTTGTTCATTTCAAAACTCATGAGCATGTCTCCCAACCGGAGGTTGACAATCCCTTTTACGACATCTATAATTGCGCGTGATGTGCATAAGAATGCACACCCCAAAATCAGAGGGTCTCTTGGTTCCTCATCCAACTCCAGAACCACGAAATCTGCTGGGATGAGTGTATCTCCTATTTGAACATGCAGATCTTCAATTATCCCAACCGGTACCTTGGTAGACCTATCCGCGAACACCAACGATATCTTGGTAGGCTTGAATTTTGTGAACCCCAAGCGCTTTGCCATAGAGTATGGCATCAGGTTCACGCTTGAACCTAAGTCACAAAGAGAGCAAGCAAAGGTCGTTGGTCCGATCTTTACCGAGATCACGAACCTCCCTGGATCACCCTTCTTTGTCAGCACTTTGTTCTGGAGTATTGCATTGCATTCCTTTGTTACCATCATCACACTCTCTTCATCCACAACCTTTCCAGCCACCAGCTCTTTCACGTACCTCTTTAGGGCTGGTACCATCTGCACTGCATCAACCAAAGGAAGCTTCACCATTAAGTCTTTCAACATCTCCCTACACTTGGCATTTTCCAAATCTTTCCGAGTTTTCTTTGGAGGCACTGGATAGGGTACCCTGGGCACGTAGACTCTCTCAGGAGGAGTTTCTGCGGATTTGGCGGGAGCACCCTGTTGGAGCACGTGCTCCCGAGGAGGGTTCTGGTGCTCGCCCGGTTTGACCTGAGATTCAGCTGGCGGAGTCTCATCCTGTATTTCTGAGTGTGAACCTTGTTCCAGAATGTATTCATCGGTGGTGATATCTTTCCCTTGGGTGTTGTGCTTCATAACACTCTCCTTCCCTTTTCTAGTGACTTTGGGATTAGTTGGAGGTGCCAACACTTTCCCACTTCTCAGCTCCACTACGTTGACATATTCATTCCTGGGATTCATCTCTCCTTTCCCAGGAAGAGTCCCACTAGGTCGCTTAATTGCTTCAGCAGTTTGTGCAACTTGTGTGTCTAGCTTCTTCACCTGAGCGGTAACGGCTTCAGACTTCGCATTAAGATCATTATACATGTGATCCACCTTGGCATTGATCTCAGTTGCTGCCTTTTGCTGATTCATCAAGAGCTGATGCATGAGATTTTTTAGTTCATCTTGAGAGTTTGGCGCAGCGTTTGGTTCTTGAGTGTTTACGAAATTGGGCTTTTGTTGAGTCCCTCCTTGGAATCGGTTCTGGTTTTGATTAGGAACGAACTGCTTCCCTTGCTGGTTGCTGGAGTAGAACTTTTGAAAACCCTGGTTCTGTGGCAACTGATTCATACCTCCTCCTTGCTGCGGATAGATTTGGTCTTGTGGGTTTTCCACATTGGTGCTTCGGTAAGAAAGGTTCGGGTGGCTCCTATAGTTTGCATTGAATCCACGGTTCTGAACATACCCTTGCCCACTCACGTTATTAATCTCTTGCATACCAGCATCATCGTCCTCTTCAAAATCTTGGGAGATAGGCACGTTACCACTCTCATCCATAAAATGTACCGATTTGCTTCCCCTAAGTAGTTGATTTACTTTTGCTGTCAGCTCATCGATCTTTTGCGTCTCCATGCTGTTCACTTTCTTGGACCTATCATACTCAGGAGACTTGTTGCTGGAGCTCGAAGCTAAGTTCTCAATCAGCTCAAAAGCGCCTTCCATAGTCTTGGTCATAAAGTCGCCATTGCTGGCCGCATTCAACGCATTTCTATAATCCCACTCAACACCATCATAGAAGATACCTAGGATCTGCTCATCCTTGAACCCATGGTGAGGACACTCTCTTCTGTACTCCTTCAGCCTTTCCCAAGCTTCACAAAAAGCTTCTCCAGAATGTTGTTGGAACGAAGATATCTTGTTCCTCAAAGCGGCAGTTTTCGATTTGGTGTAAAAGTGATCCAAAAATACTGCTCTAACCTCAGCCCATGTCGTCAATGAACCTGATGGCAGGGATTTCAACCAACGTGAAGCCTTGTCTGCAAGTGAAAAAGGAAACAACTTGCATTTGAGAAACTCGCTAGGCATTCCATTAGAACCAGTGGTGCTACAGATTTCTTCAAAATTCTCAATATGGTCCATCGGAATCTCAGCTGGAAGCCCGTGAAAAAGGTGTTGCTTCACCAATGAAATCAACTGAGGCTTGATTTCAAAGTCTTGCCTCTACATGGTAGGAGGCACGATGGCAGCTCGGTTCCAGTAGTATGCATGCGGATTGTCCGCGTCTCCTATACCGGGCTGTGGTTGCGGAGCTTCTTGTCTTTCACTCCGCATCTGCTCTATCTCATCACGGAGCAACTGTACCTGAGCAGCAATTCCGCCTTCTTGCTCGGCCATGTCAGCTGTGAGTCTTCGCTGACGGTTCTCTCGTTCTAGTCTAGCTAACTCGGCGTTTGAAATATTAACTAAGGTCTCGGTGCGATTTCTTCTTGTTCTTCTACTGGTCATGCACCTGAAACATAAGGAAAAAGAAAAGAGCAAAGAAAATTAGTAGTTTCTTAGACTATATCTAAAATCAAAAATCAAAGATAACGCAATTGTTCCCCGGCAACGGCGCCAAAAACTTGATACACAGAGTTTTAACCCAATTAAATTACTGCAAGTGCACAGACAATCGAATCCACAGAGACCTAGGTTACATTATGATTTTGTGAGATTTTAAAATAAAGCTAAGACGAAATGTGGGTTTGTTTTGGTGACAGAGTTGTAAGCAAGTAAAACGATGTAAATTCAATAATTAAAAGGCACTAGACTAGGGTATTTCTTCGGTATTCAGAAATGAAACTTGAGCAACTATTCAGGATTAAATTCAGCACAAATCTAGAACTTGAATATAAAAATAAGACCCCACTCTCGTGGCGCAGAACTCTTTATCTAACAGCCTAAATACCTAAACTCTCGCTTGGACCTAGGGATGAAGATAAGTATTAATGTATTGATTCGATAGTATTTTTACAGAATGAATAGTGTTTGACAGAAATGAGATGTAATGTGACGTGGAGAACATCGAGCTCGATTCACAGCCAAATGGGCGGAGAACGGGTGAATTAATTGAAGGATTAATTATTCGGAATTAATTTGTGTCGTTCGGTTTAAAACGGAATTAATCGGTAATTCCGGGGAATTAGCGGGAATGGAAGAAATATTTTGAGACAGAGGAATGTCTCAAATATTTTGGGAATTTTGACTGAATTCTTAAACCGAGCGAGAGAATTAATTGAGAAAATTAATCATTGCGGTTTAATGAATTCGGTTTGGTTTAATTGGATTAAACCAACATATATATATATACATATACATGTATATGAAAAATATCTCCTTCTCCCACATATATATATGGGTTCTTGAAGCTTCTTCTCCCTTCATTGGGGCAAAGGAAAAATCTAGAGAAGGAGAGAAAGAAAGAGAGGAAGAATGAGAAGAGGAAGGAGAAGAGAAAGCAAGAAGAGGAAGAGAGAAAGAGGTGAGAAAACAGAGTTTTGGAGCTGTGTTGGGAGGTCCGATCGGGATACCAAGAGAGCTCGGTTTGAGCTGAAAATTTATGGGTAAGTTCTTCAATCTTTTTTCTAGTTCTCTACCAAATGTCGTGGGATTATGTTGAGTGGTTTGGGAGATATGATTTTTCTCCCTAGACTACCCTGTTTTCGGGCTGTAGCGACGGGGTGGGTTGGATGGAGTGATTGGGCACTCAATTCTTGTTTGTTTGGGCTGAGATTTGGTAGATAGGTTGTTAAGAGCCTCCTCTTTAGTTCCACCGAAGGAATTTGCAAGATATGGTCTAGGGAAAGAGATATGGTGGAATTACTAAAGCTCTGTTTTGGTTAAGGGAATCCGAAATTGAGGGGTCAGTTTGAAGGGACTATTGGGCTATCAAAACGATCCGGTTTGATCTGAAACGTTTTGGATAAGTTCTCTACCCTCTTTACTAATTACCTACCAAGTTTCATCGAGTTTCTTCCAGTGGTTTAGGAGTTATGAGTTTTCTCCCAAAACTGCTCTGTTTCGGATAAACCGCGACGGGTTGTAGTAAGAGGAATGATTGGGCACTTGAATCTTGTTTGTTTGAGGTGAAACTTGGTAGAGAGATTCTTGAGGGTCTAATCTTGAATCTGACAGAAGGAATTGCCCAAATATCGTCTAGAATAAATGTTATGATCGGACTAATAAAGCTCTGTTATGGAAATGAATCCGAGAATTGGGGTTATTAGGGATCCCAGTTAGAGCTTGTGATCCATCAATTGAGAGTGTGCTTGGTGATGTTTTGACAGGGAATTTGTAGTCATCTTGGTGATACCTTGGTGTTTGGTTAAGTAAAAGCCAAAGGAAAACAAGCTAGAAGTGTGAAGGAATCTTTGTTTCTAACCGTCAAAGCAAAGGTGAGTGCGTGACCGTGGTTAGACTATGTGATCATTGCTTTTTCGTGATTGTTGTGTGCTTAGGAACTAGACCAATTGGGTGTGATTCATGGCTTGGCCATGTTGTGTGTTGTGTTTGTAATGGAGCTCTATTACGGTATATATTTGGTTGTTCGTTAAGTGCATTTCGATTACGTTTAATCTTTGATCATATGGGTGTATAACCGGTGGGACGGGAGGACCGCCTCACTAAGCATTTCCAATGCTTACGCACCTCTTCTGGTGCAGGTAAAGAAAAGTCTTAGGTTATGGAGCGCGTGGAACCAAGGCCGAGGAGAAGAGATGATCTCGGGGTAGAAGGTTTTTGGTTTTGATTCCTTGTGTTCTTGTGTTTTGGAAACTTGATAGTGTGCTTAAGTGGTTTATGTAAGATTATTTTGAATGCAAGGAATGGTCATGTTTTGTGGTGTAAGTGAAGTGAATTGTCTTGCTGATTGTGGTTTGCTTAGAGTTGTTTTGAGGTTGCAGGACAGGGGTGAAGATCGACCGATCCAAGTAGGATCGATCGATCCTATGGGATCGTTCAGGTGTAGGACGCATGTAAACCGTTCCTAGGGCTCGAGATCGATCGATCCTAAGGAGTCGTTTTTGGCCAGAGAGCTCACGGGGTAAATCGAGATCGACCGATCCATAACGGATCGATCGATCTTCTGTCGCACGATCGATCGATCTAAGGAGACTCGATCGATCCTGCAGGGTCAATTTTGGGCAGAGTTTAGTAGGAAATCGAGATCGATCGATCCTAAGGGGTCGATTTGGGACAGAGGCCTCTGGCCTGTTTTGAGGGGCCATGATCAATCGGTCCTAGGTGAGAACGATCGATCCAAAGGTTCACGATCGATCGATCTGGGTAAGATCGATCGATCCTCATTGTATTCCGTTTTAAGAAAAGTTTTTAAAAATTCAGGTTTTTATGATTTCCGCGCATTTTTCGTTTTGTACTTGGGATGGGGCGTGTCATAAATACCATTGAAAATCCTAATCTAGCTAATAGAACTACTCAGCCATGGAAGAACAAATCACAACAATGGATAAAAGGGAATTCATGAATAATATTGAAATAGAATAAGGTTCAGAATTCTTCTCAAACAAAGTAGTGGTTGATCCTCTGGATCTTACAAGCATGAACCAAAAATCTCCAAAGTCTGATGAAATAGAGAGAAGAAACAGAGAAAAGATAACGATGGAATAATCAGAGAATTCAATCTTCTAGGTCTGTAGAACCTCGTCCTCTTTTTAACTGGCGGCCCCCTCTCTTTATTTTTCCACGTCAGCACACCCTAAATTAGGTAAAAAGTCGAAACCCTTATTAATTCTTCGGAGCACCCTGGCGAGCATGTGCTCCCGAAATCGGACTGGGTGCTCTGCATCTGTTTTGTGCTTTATAGCTGCGATTTCGTCCTTTTTTGCTCCAGAAGCTCAATTAGCTCCAGTCCATCAAATCCATGCTTCAAGACTTCGTTTTAACCTGTTAAGACTCATAAACGACTCGAAAGACACAAAAAGACTAGTTAATATAAGCTAAAATCCTAACATATCATGTACATAAACCTGAAAATTAAACACAAAAATTCAGATAATAACCAAACTGTAACCAGACAAACTGAAACACAAACAAAACAATTTACCTGTGTGAGAGTGAGAAATGGCTGACCGTTTGGCAATCCTTACCATAGCAAGCCTTCTTACAGTCTCTAACATAACCACAAATGGCTTTTCTCTTGCCTTGTTGATTGTCTTGTTAAATGACTCCGTAGAGTTATTTTCAACATCCTCACAGAAGTTGCCCATCTTGTAGAATGCTCTGCACCAACTCTTGGGTTTAGCCTTCATGACATCTTCATACACACCACTGTCATATGCATGGATCCTCTCCAATCTCTCCTCAAACTCGCTTTCATTGTAGCTCTAAGCCAAGCTCCATATCAGTGGCTTCATTTGTTTTTTAGAACCATGATTTTTCTTCAAATTGGCATAAATATGTCTAATACACATTCTATGCTCCATCTTTGGTAACTCCAACTCAACAGCCTTTATCAAACCCTGGAAATAAACAAACATAATCACATTTTATCACACATAGTCACATAAGCAAACATGATCAACAATGGATCCATCATTTAACCCTAGGTCAGTTTTCAACCTCTTCACAAACCACATCCAATTCTCTGTGTTCTCAACTTGAACAACACTCCATGCTATTGGATAGATAGTATTGTCAGCATCTCTACCTAATGCAACCAGTAATTGTCCCCTGACCTTATCTTTTAAGAAGCATCCATCAATCCCTATTAGTGGTCTACAAGTCTCTTTCCATGTTTTTCTTAGAACATCAAAGCAAACATAGAAGCGATTGAACATATCTTGACCATCATCATTCTTTAGAGTATCAATTTGAACCACATAATCCTTATTTGCTTCTAATATCTCAGCCGCATAGTCTCGGAGACGTGCAAACTAAAGGTCATACTCTACCTATATCCATTTCAATGCCATATTCCTAGCAGCTTGACATTGAGGCCTAGTCACTGATATCTTCCACCTTTCCATAATAATTTCTGCAAGCTTCATAGGCATGTAATACTCCGGCTCCTCTCTTATCTTATCAACAAACAACCTAGCTATAACCGACACCTCAAACATCTCACATTCTCCATTTGGGATACAGCTATGCTTACTCAAGTACTTACTAATTTTCCACAATGGATCCTTTGGAAGAGATGATGCATAAACTAGCCATTCACACTTCCCTTCACCACCAACACATTTAAACCCAATTTTATCTTTATCGTACCTGTATTGCTTCAGATTATAACATGTCCTTAGGCCGTAATCGGTGACACACTCCTTCAACTCGATCCCATTGAAGAATGTCTTGTCGTGAAACAATGCACCATCACCTCGTGTGATGTGTGTAAATCTCTCATCACCATCTTCTTCTTCATCTTCGTCGTCACTCTCTGGCAACACATCATGGCGAATCGATTCCTCCGCTTCGGTAAAGTCGAAAGCAAGCTTCTCGATATGAAAAGCATCGCCATCTTCACCTTCTTCATCGTAATTTCGGTCGGCCTGGTCATCTCGGACGATTAAAGCTGTTTGCGACATTATCCTTCTTCGATTGCTTCGATTTCGTGTCGATTTCAGGTTTTTGATTTTCGATTTGGGATTTTAGGGTTCTTACGATTTTCAATTTGGGATTTTTTTTTTGTGAAAAGAGGAAATCGGGTTTCTATCTATTTGGGTTGTTAATTTCGGGCTTAATTTTAGGTTTTCGGTTAAGCATATGGTTTTGTATCGGTTCTGTATCGGGTTTTGTTTTGTGTTTAACACGAAAACAAGATTGTGGGAAAATAGATTGTTTTGTGGGGAAATAGGTGAGAACTTTAAATTTGTGAGGATTAAGGTCTAAAAGTATAATTTCGTGGAGAAATGGATCGAGGCCAAAGTTTCATGGGGATCTGTCATGATATGGTTACTGTTGGTGGGAAAATAGATCGTCGTCCTTATTAATTATTGAAACATATTTAACTAATTTTAAACATATTTATTTTTCTTTTTAAAACTTAAAGTCACCTCTTATACTGGAAGATAATAACGATTAAAGTTCTCTAATCCTTTTCGGATTAGGTTTATGTATGATCGTTAAAGTTCTCTTATCCATTTTTTTTTTTTTTTGGTTCACAAAGAATATTTTGATTAAGTTAGCACTCATATTGAACTGGGTTTTGCTGTACATAGAAATTGTTAATATAATCGCAAACAAAAACTAGTAGGGAAAAAAAAGAAGGGAAATATGCAAAAAATAACTCCAAATTGGCTCTACAATACTAAAATAACCCCAAATTGAGTATATAGCAAAAATAACTCCTTAGAGAAATACAGTTACAGTTCTACCCTCTTCTTATTTTGACTGCTAAAAATGAAAAATTACTGTGGTACCCTTGTCTAAGATGCTAAAGCAGATATATAAAATCGTTTTTCGTCTGCTATGTCTTTTTATTAATATTTTTATAAATCCATTTTAATAAGGAGAATTTTTTTGTCAATAAAATAAATTTAGTAAAATATGATAATGCATGACCCGTCTTTCACCAAAAAAACCCATCCAAATTTCATCCCAATATTTTTGTAAAATTATTTCAAATTTTTGCGTAGTTTAGATTATTTTGAACATATACAAATAAAAAGCAGAGATATATAGACTAAGTCATCCGTAAAGAACTTAATAAGTCAGCCATACGTCAGTCATAAGTCAGTCATAAGCTACCTAATTAGATAAATCAGCCAACAAAGGGAATAAATCAGCCAGAATAAGTTCATAAATCGGCCGGAATAAGTTCATAAATCAGCCATAATAAACAATTAGTCAGCCGTAAAAAACACAATAAGTCAGCCATAACAATAAGTCAGCCGTAAAAAACATAATACGTCAGCCATAAAAAACACAATAAGTCAGTAAAGAACACAATAAGTCCAGAAACCAAAGCAGATTTATAGAATCAGGTTAAGTTTGCTTTGGTTTTCCATTAAAACATTGTAAAATCAATTTCAAAATGAAAATATTATATTTTCGACAAGTAATAATTTTATAAAATGTGATAATGTATGGACCGTCTATCACCAAAAAATCTCATCCAAATGACATAGCAATAATTTACTAAAATTATTTCAATTTTAATGCGTATGTTAGAGTAGGCCAGTGTTGTACATATACGAAGCAGTGTTGTACGGATACAAAGCAGAGTTAAAGAAGGGTTTAAAATCTGCTTTGGTTTTGGAATTTAAATTTGTAAAATCTATTTTAATATGAAAAAAATTATATTTTCGACTAGAATTAATTTACTAAAATGTGATAACATATGGAGCGCCTATCACCTAAAAATTCCATCTAAATGACATGGCTATAAATTTCTAAAATTATTTAAACATATTAGCGTGAACATTCAAGAAACCAAAGCAGATTTATAGAATCGGGTTAAGTCTGCTTTGTTTTCCAGTAAAACTTTGTAAAATCAATTTAAAAATGAAAATATTATATTTTTGACAAGTAATAATTTAATAAAATATGATAATGTATGGACCGTCTATCATCAAAAAATCTCATCCAAATGACATCGCAATAATTTACTATAATTATTTCAACTTTAATGCGCATGTTAGAATAGGCCAGTGATGTACGAATACGAAGCAGAGTTACTGAAAGGCTTAAAGTCTGCTTCGGGTTTATGTAATTATATAGGTTAGGGCTGACTTATTGTGTTGTTTACGGCAGACATATTGTGTTCTTTACGGCTGACTTATTGTGTTCTTTACGGCTGACTTATTGTGTTCTTTACGGCTGACTTATTGTTATGGCTGACTTATTGTTACGGCTGACTTATTGTGTTCTTTACGACTGACTTATTGTGTTCTTTACGGCTGACTTATTGTGTTCTTTACGGCTGACTTATTGTTTATTATGGCTGATTTATGAACTTATTCCAGCCGATTTATGAACTTATTACGGCTGATTTATTCCCTCTGTTGGCTGATTTATCTAATTAGGTAGCTTATGGCTGACTTATTACTGACGTATGGCTGACTTATTAGGTTCTTTACGGCTGACTTAGTGTTTAGTATGTCTGATTTATGAACTTCTTATGGCTGATTTATGAACATGATGCGTAAGTAAATTTGTCTCGAGAAATTATTGCGATGTCATTTGGATGAGATTTTTTGGTGATAGACGGTCCATACATTATCACATTTTATTAAATTATTACTTGTCGAAAATATAATATTTTCATTTTAAATTGATTTTACAAAGTTTTACTGGAAAACCAAAGCAGACTTAACCCGATTCTATAAATCTGCTTTGGTTTCTTGACTGTTCACGCTAATATGTTTAAATAATTTTAGAAATTTATTGCCATGTCATTTGGATGGAATTTTTAGGTGATAGGCGCTCCATACATTATCACATTTTAGTGAATTAATTCTAGTCGAAAATATAATTTTTCATATTAAAATAGTTTTTACAAATTTAAATTCCAAAACCAAAGCAGATTTTAAGCCCTTCTTTAACTCTGCTTCGTATCCGTACAACACTGCTTCGTATCCGTACAAAACTGGCCTACTCTAACATGCGCATTAAAATTGAAATAATTTTAGTCAATTATTGCGATGTCATTTGGATGAGATTTTTTGGTGATAGACGGTCCATACATTATCATATTTTAATAAATTATTACTTGTCGAAAATATAATATTTCATTTTTAAATTGATTTTATAATGTTTTAAAGGAAAACCAAAGCAGATTTAACCCGATTCTATAAATCTGCTTTGGTTTCTGGACTTTTTGTGTTCTTTACGGCTGACTTATTATGTTATTTACGGCTGACTTATTGTTTATTATGGCTGATTTATGAACTTCTTTATGGCTGACTTATAGTTATTGACTTAACTATGCTTCATTAACTCAGGGACACTTTGGGCATAAAACGGTGGCAATTTCGTAATTATTTTGGCGTCCAAGGTTAAACAGGATCAGAAATTTTATTCTCTCACCTAAAGGAAGGGGTTATTTTTGCTCTAAATGGTCAAAAAAGGTTCAAAAATCGTACTCCCCCAAAAAAGAAAGCAAAGCCAACATGAAATGTTTTCTTTTGAACCCTAAAAAAGTCATCACGATTTTCTGTAATTTCCCAAAAAACACACAGATTTCTGGACTCTATCTTGCAAACACTACAGGAAATTGAGGCATTTATAGTAGTGCGTTATAGCGTTTATTGTTGTTTTGCTATTATTTAGTTTTTTCGGATTCTGTAAACGCTATAGAATATATAATGAAATAAAAAAAACGTGGAGACGCTTAGAATATATTGCATTAGTAATTGTAAAACGCTGTCAAATGTGAAAGTGGGAGAGTAAATTACTTTTGGCTCTTAAACACTTAGGGAAAATTTCAGAATCCCTCCTCTCTTTTTCACTCTTTTCCTCGACTCACTCTCCCGCCATTCTCACTCTCCCTCCATTTTCACTCTCCCTCTGATTCTTAGATTTTTCGAGCTGTTCTTCTAATCTCACTTCTTCTAATCTAAATTCTTCTACACTCCATTTTTCTCTGAGTACATGTTCTTCTATCGCCAACGATTTCCAAATCTGTCGGCTTCCTGGACCTCGATTTGTCTGTAGCTGAGGAAAATCTTTTCGATTGAAGGTTAGATTTTGTTCTTGCTGCTCGATTTCATATACATTTAGGGTTTATAAACTATTATCGGTGATTGCTGCTCGATTTCGTTTCAATTTGGGCGAAATTGCTTAGGGTTATCGTTTCAATTAGGGGTTTTCGATTTTGTTTTGTTTGTATCAATTAGTGGCTATATTTGTTAGCTTGATGACTTTGTTTCCGTGTCTGATTTCACGTTCCCTGATTTGTGTGTCTGATTTCGTTTCAATTTGGGGGAAATTGCTTAGGGTTATCGTTTCAATTAGGGATTTTCGATTTTGTTTTGTTTGTATCAATTAGTGGCTATATTTGTTAGCTTGATGACTTTGTTTCTGTGTCTGATTTCACGTTCCCTGATTTGTTTTTGGTCTGGGAGCTGGTGCGGTGTTGTAATATGGACAAGTCTTGGGTTTGGCTTCCGAGGTATGTTCTTCTGTTTTACTTTTATCAAAATATAAAACACAGCTTTGAATCTAATGCTAATCTAACTTTAATCAATTGATGTAAATTACAGGGCAAGTGTCGAGTATGAGGAAGGTGCACGTTCTTTTGTGTATGCATCAGCAGAGAGGTTCAATTTGACAGAAAAATTTCAAAAAGATAGTGTGTTTAAGCAGATGGGGAATATATGGAGGTCTGCAAAATCAAGGACTGTGCGTCTTGTGCGAGCTATAGGGAGTAAGGAACAACTTATTAACTTAAAACCAAACAATATTAACTCTGTGACAGCTTGGATGAATTGGGTGAAGATGAAGAAAGGCAAAGATTTTAAGGTATGTGTGTGTATTCAATTATATTTTAAATACGTTAATCTAACAATTTTGTTTTACTTTGAAGGTCATTAGTGACAAATTCAGAAAACTGAGGAGAAATCAGATTCCCCACACCACTAGCCGCAAAGGGATGGTTCGCTTGGCTCATGAAATGGTATTTTTGTGTTAACTTTATTATTAATGATAAGTCAACAGATTATATAAAGATCTAATATCATATCCTTGTTTTAATTGTAGAAAAGGAAAAGTTCAGACCCAAGCCAGGTCACTAGGAGTAAGGATTGGATAGCAGGACACACACACTCTGATGGGCGACCTGTGAGGTCAGAGTTTGAAGAAACAATTGTAAGTATTTAGCACCTTTTTAGCTAGTCTCATAGCCTTTTTGCTACTCCTAATTGATATCACAAATTTGATGTCAGGAAAAAATCAAATCAATTGATAGTGAAATGGAATCCACTGCCAGTATGAATATAAAAGAAGATGCTGTGAGTCAGGTCTTAAGAAAAGACAAACCAGGAAGAGTTAGAGGAATGGGCAGGGGGATAACTGCTACCAAGCTTGCATTCATGACTGCTAGAGACTCACATGTACAGAAGCTCGAAGCTCAACAAGCTGAATTACAAAAAGAAGTTCTTAGTTTGAAGGATGTAGTTCGTGGCTTAGCTTCATCAAAAAGTAGTGTAAGTTAACATCAAGCTAGTTTGTTATTGTAAGTTAGCTAGTTCAATTTAGTATAATTGCTATTAACTTTTCCTTCTCTTTTTTTTTCTTTATTTCAGCGACATGATGATGTCTCTAACACTGAGAATAGTGACCTCTGGAAATGAGGACATAGGTGTCAGATCTTAGACTAGTGTTCACGGGAGGATGTTGTCATCGGAGAAGGAGAATTCATCTCAGCTGAGCCAACATATAAGATTGGTCGGTGATATATCATGGTTTTTACCCATTTTTAGCCATGATATAAGTTGTTTTATCGAGTCTTTCTAGTGTCTTTTGTATCGTTCCGGAGTCTTTTCAGGTCTTAGCACGTTTGGGACGAAATTGGAGATTTTGGAACCATTTGGAGCCTTTTGGAGCAAACCGAAGAAAGTACCCGTTTTGAAGCCTGAGTATCGATCGACACCATCCCGGTATCGGTCGATACCGACGACTGACGCGGGATAGAGAGATATCCAAGGAAGAGAATTCTCACCATAGGAAGCCCAATACTTTCCCTTATTTACAAAGAGACCCAGCTCGTGTTTTTTTTAGACCTATTTAAGCATACTTTTAGTCATTAGGTTTTGGGGGGCAGACTTTACTTTTGAATTTGGATTCTTGAACCACGATTGAGATTTGAAGAGCTTTTGTAAGGGCAACGGATCCTAGACTTTGTTAATCATAGAGAAGATCCCGAACCCTTGTTTTTATTTCTTGAGTTATATTTAATTTCATGATCTATTCAGCTATGTTATTTGTTCCATCTATCATGTCTGAGTAGTCTCATTTTAGGTTCAGGGTTTTCTCATATGGATTTCTCTGATTTATGATGATTGATTTGTTAGGGTTCTTAACCTGAGTAGTTCTTCACCATAGGTTGTTCTTAAAGCTATTTCTAACCTGATCACCTAGAACATAGAACTTAGATTAATCGATTAGGCACGACAGTGCAATTGAGTAATCTGATAAAACCTAGGGTGAGCAATTAGATTATCTGCAAAGAGATTTGGTTTAATCGAATTGTGAACATATCAAGCTTGAATAAATTGCTGGTTTACTGTGTAGGATTTGCAAAGAGATTTGAAATTCTAGATTTTAGACTTAGTTAGTTTTCGCAACGACAGTTGGTTAACTATATTATCGTGTTTGAGTTCAAGAACGGCACTTAATAGAATTGAACCTTAATCTGATTAATTGTTATGTATCATTGATTTCCTGAGAATTTCCCTGAGCCTAGTTTCCATCCATATTAATCGACCAAATCTTATTTCAATCACTTATTTTCTCATTAATTATTTTCTGCTTAGCACAATCTGCATCTTTTATCTACTGAGTGAGTATTCTTGAGTTCTCGTGTTCGATCCCTAACTTTACTGCAGCAACTGCTTTAGTATCATTATAGGGTATTAATTTGAGCATATCAAATTTGGCCCCGTTGCTGGGGACTCTAAAAATTCACCATTAGAATTTTAGTTGTCGATTTTGTCTAAGTTCGTCGTCAGTATCGATCGATACTCCATTGGTATCGATCGACACCGAACGTCTATTTTTGAATTTCGGTTACTTATTTTCTCGTCTTCTGATTTTTCAGGTGTATGCATCAGCGTGCTACCAGGAGATCGAAGGACACACCACTGATCAATCTCTCCAACACAGAGTTAGCAGAGCTTGAACGTACAAATCGGACAAAGAAAAGGACTACAGTTGAGATGGATCTTCCACATGGTTTGGTGCATGATGAGGAAGGTGAACGTTGATATGCTCAAATTAATACCCTATGATGATACTAAAGCAGTTGTTGCAGTAAAGTTAGGGGTCGAACACAAGAACTCAAGAAAACTCACTCAGTAGATGAAAGATGCAGATTGTGCTAAGCAAACAGTGAATGACGAGAAAACAAATGATCAAATTAAACTTAGGTTGAATTAATATGGATGGGAGCTAGGCTCAGGGAAATTCTCAGGAAATCAATGATAGATAATAATTAATCAATTAAGGTTCAATTCAATTAAGCGCCGTTCTTGAACTCAAACACGATAATATAGTCAACCAACTGTCGTTGCGAAAACTAACTAAGTCTAAAATCTAGAATTCCAAATCTCTTTGCAAATCCTACAAATTAAACCAGCAATTAATTCAAGTTTGATATGTTCACAATTCGATTAAACCAAATCTCTTTGCAGATAACCGAATTGCTCACCCTAGGTTTTATCAGATTACTCAATTGCACTGTCGTGCCTAATCGATTAATCTAAGTTCTATGTTCTAGGTGATCAGACTAGAAATAGCTTTGAGAACAACCTATGGTGAAGAACTATTCAGGTTATGAACCCTAACAAATCAATCATCATAAATCAGAGAAATCCATATGAGAAAACCCTGAACCTAAAATGAGACTACTCAGACATGATAGATGAAACAAATAACATAACTGAATAAATCATGAAATTAAACAAAGGAATAAAAACAAGGGTTCGGGATCTTCTCTATGATGAACAAAGTCTTGGATCCGTCTCCCTCACAAAAGCTCTCAAATCTCAATGGTGGCTCAAGAATAATAGTGAAAAGTAAAGTCTGCCTCCCCCCTAACCTAATGACTAAAAGTTTGCTTAAATAGGTCTAAAATACGAGCTGGGTCTCTTTGTAAATAAGGGAAAGTATTGGGCTTCTTATGGTGAGAATTCTCTTCCTTGGATATCTCTCTATCTCCGCGTCAGTTACGTCGGTATCGATCGATACCGAGATGGTGTCGATCGATACTCAGGCTTCAAAACGGGTACTTTCTTCGGTTTGCTCCAAAAGGCTCCAAATGGTTCCAAAATCTCCAATTTCGTCCCAAACGTGCTAAGACCTGAAAAGACTCCAGAACGATACAAAAACACTAGAAAGACTCGATAAAACAACTTATATCATGGCTAAAAATGGGTAAAAACCATGATATATCAACTCCCCCAGACTTAGCCTTTTGCTTGCCCTCAAGCAAAACAGAAAACTAAGTTAGAGAAAGAGGTTTGAAAAACCTTAGAGACCTGACCTGTTACCGAAATCGCTGTAATGACCCTTTTTCCCAAGCGCCCACTGCTGCCTGATCAGCTCCAGATCTAACCACCATGTACTTCTCCGTAGGAACCCCAACTTCCCAAGACTTCACTTATTATCTCACACCAATATTCATCTAAGCTCTCATCGCCAGTTTCATCGCTGCAATCAGTGTTCAAGAACTTTCTAGATTCTTGCCCATACAATATCATAGCTAAAGAACCATTTATTCAACAACATTTATTGCTTTCCGGTATTCTTTATCTCCCCTAGACTTATTTCATAATCAGTTCTCATTAGATTTCAACAGCGCAGGTTTATCTGAACAGCATATACAAATCAAGGTCCGAAACGCGAGTATTGATAGTGTTTGCTACCGAATCCCCGGTTCTTACCCTCTCAATGTATCAAAAGTCTTAGGTGAATAATGGGGTCATAGGAAATTTTCCTACCCCTCACTTCAGGCCTTTGTGTGATCATTCCTTATCCAAGTAGAATAATGGGGTCATAGGAAATTTTCCTACCCCTCTACTCGGCGGAAATCATTTCATCTTTTATATAGATTTTACCTGTTTTAACGCAAATATGTATCCAACAATTTTCACGGGAGAGATATACCACAATTTTCAAGCATGATGGGTTCCTTAGCCAGATATGAATGATGAATCAAGCTCTAAGAACACTAACCGCGTAGATGAAGTGCAAAATTTGGCTAAAGCTTGTGAAGAACCTTGCTGGAGACATGAGTGATTTCTAGCTGGCTGGTTATCCCTTGGATTTTTCATTAGTCGAACTGAAACTAATCCTGTAACAGTGGTCACTCAAAAGCAAAATCAGAACAACAAATTCAAGCAAAAGACAGATCTTCAAGTGGTTTTGACTCAATAAAAACATATAATAAATAAGAAAACAAAAAGTCAATGTCAGTGACTACCTCCCCCAGACTTAAGCAACACTGTCCCCAGTGTTTATCAAGCCCAGAGAAGGTGAAAGAAATCAAAGGACAAAACGAAATAGGTCAAGAACAAGAGGTGTTACCATAGAGCGGTGGTGTCGATCGATACCAAGGTGGTGTCGATCGATACGGAACAAAAACGACCATCCTTCTTCCGACCTGATTCGCAAGACACAACAAAACACAAAAACAAAAACTCATATTTATAGACTTACCAGTGGGTTGCCTCCCACTAAGCGCTTGTTTAATGTCACGAGCTTGACTTTGGCTAAGATATCAGTCAGGACAAGGTGGAGAACTCACTCCGAAATAAGCTCCACAACCAGACATCTCCAGCTTCAAAGTTGTGCTCATCATATCCTCTTCTTTCTCTTTCATCTCCGTAGGAATGAGAATTCTAGCCTTAGAGAAAGGTTTCGAGGTTCCCTTGCACTTCACCTTATATTCGATCGAATCTCCATCACACTTCTGAGGAATCAAAGTGAAATTAGCAGCACCGTTGATCTTCTTGCTCGTCGCCTTCCTCTTTGTTGCCTTGGTCTTCTCCACAACTTTCTTGGGGTGTTGGGGGGGTTCATTTGAAACAACTGCGACTTTTGGTTCATCATAAGACTCATCGAGCAGATCGATCATCAGAGTCTCGCCCGAGGCAATGGTGATGCACGAGACATGTCTGGGTGCTCCTCCAGAAGGAATGGCATCGTAGAAGACGTCTCCGTCAATGCAAGAGAAAGAGATTCTCTTATTAGGCGTGTCCATGATCGCGCCAACAGTAGCCATAAATGGTCTTCCCAAAATCAAGGGCACCTTGGATCCTTGGCTCATCTCCACAACCTGAAAATCAGTAGGAATCAGACAATCTCCTATTTTAACAGGTAAATCAAGAATTGTAGCGTAAGGGAGTGAGCTAGAAGAATCCGCGTATGTGAGAAGCGTGTTAGGAGATCTCATATCAGCTTTCAATCTCTCTGCAATCGCCCTCGACATGACGTTGACACTAGACCCTGAGTCAACGAGAGACTCCTTGAAGTTTACTCTAGAGATGGAGCATGGAACTGAGAATTTCCCTGGGTCTTCCCTCTTTGTCAACTGTCTCAGCGGTGGTGGTGTATCAGCAACGGGAGGTCCTGCAACCATTTTTTTTGACAAAAACTTGCTTCTAGCAGCCGCCCACTCCTCTCTTGTCAGCTTGGGAAGAACAGGGTAAGGTAGCTTTGGTTTGTATACCCGTTCCTCAACCATCTCTGTCCTTTTCTCAGTTATTGATTCAGCCTGCGAAGGGTATCGACCGATACCAGATGAGTGTCGATCGATACTGGAGTTTTGTATCGTCTCTGCAGGTTGGTGTCGATCGACACAGGTAGGGGTGTCGATCGATACGCGTGGAATGTCAGAATTCTTATCTTCATCTTCAGCAACCTTCGAATCTACAGCAGGTCTCGGGAAGTATCGATCGATACCAGGCAGGTATCGGTCGATACTAGTATCACTGGATACGAACACAGTCATCTCAGGCTCAAAATCCTCTTCTCTAGCGCTCGAGGTGATTGCATTGACATGTCCATGCTGTGGTTGAACTATCTTTCCCTTGACAGCTGCTGATGTCTGAGCTATTTGATTTTCCAGCATCTTCTGATGGATTTCGAGAGCGTCGATTCTCCCATTCAGATCAGTGTATAAATTATCCAGCTTTCTATTAAAATCTCCAGTCATCTTTTCTTGTCCCTGCAGAATTTGTTCCAAGAGGATCTCCGTCTTACTCTCTGTAGACCTCGGAGAATGCGGTTGGTAAGCTGAATTACCGTATTGGCGAGTAAAATCACCGCCTTGAAGTGGTTTTTGGGCGAATTGAGTGGCACCAAAACCAGATTGGTTACCTCCAGACTTGTAACCACCTTGCTGATTGTTGTTGAAGCTTCGGTTGTTGTTGTAACCAAATCGCTGACCCTGAAAACCAGAACCACCAATGTAGTTAACATCCTCTGCCTCATCTTCAATGTTCTCTACTTCCTCAGCAAAATGTACAGCCTTCTTCGTCTTTCCCACTAAGAGGTTGTGCATCGTGTCCAGCTTCGCCTGAACCTCAGCAATCTGCGAACCGTCAGCAACACTAGCGAGCCTTTTCCGCTCAAAATCAGCATTCTTGGTGCTATTGCTAGACGCCAAGTTCTCAATCAGCTTCACAGCATCGGTTGGAATCCTAGTGTTGAAGTTCCCGTTGCTTGCAGAATCCAGTGCCATCTGATACCGCCAATCAATCCCTCTGTAAAAGATCCCGAGCAGCTGAACTTGACTGAAACCGTGATGCGGACAGTCTCTCTGGTAGGATCTGAATCGCACCCAAGCAGCCTTGAGTGCTTCTGTTGGACCCTGAGAAAATTGAGAGATCTTGTTCCTGAGCTCCTCCGATCTCGCATCGTCATAGAAATTGTTCAGGAATGCGTTCTTGGTCTCGTTCCAAGTAGCGAGAGATCCGGGAGGTAACTGCTTCAGCCAGTAAGCTGCCTCTCCACCAAGAGAGTATGGAAAGAGCTTACAAAAGAGGTATTCATGTGGTACTCCATTGTACTTCATACTGGTGACCAAGTCCTCGAATTTCTCGATGTGATCCATAGGGTGCTCATGAGAGAGACCGGTGAAGGGGTGCTGTCCAACAAGAGCGAAGTAAGCAGGCTTCAGCTCAAAGTCATTCCTCTGGAAAGTCGGAATACGGATTGCTGCACGATTTGCATAGAATTGATCCGGTCGGTTGTACTCGCCAAGCGTCCGTTCAGCCTCGGCGTGAGGTTGCTGAGGTTGACGTCCAGCCTCGGCAGGAAGTTGGCGTCCACCTTCCTCATCATGCACCAAACCATGTGGAAGATCCATCTCAACTGTAGTCCTCTTCGTTGTCCGATTTGTGCGTTCAAGCTCTGCTAGCTCTGTGAGGGAGAGATTGATCAGTGGTGTGTCCTTCTTTCTCCTGGTAGCACGCTGATGCATACACCTGAAAATCAAAAGACGAGAAAATAAGTAACCAAAATTCAAAAACAGACGTTCAGTGTCGATCGATACCAATGGAGTATCGATCGATACTGACGACGAACTTAGACAAAATCGACAACTAAAATTCTAATGGTGAATTTTTAGAGTCCCCGGCAACGGCGCCAAATTTGATATGCTCAAATTAATACCCTATGATGATACTAAAGCAGTTGCTGCAGTAAAGTTAGGGGTCGAACACAAGAACTCAAGAAAACTCACACAGTAGATAAAAGATGCAGATTGTGCTAAGCTAACAGTGAATGACGAGAAAACAAATGATCAAATTGAACTTAAGTCGATTTATATGAGGGGAAACTAGGCTCAGGGAAATTCTCAGGAAATCAATGATTGATAACAATTAATCAATTAAGGTTCAATTCAATTAAGCGCCGTTCTTGAACTCAAACACGAAAGTATAGTTAACCAACTGTCGTTGCGAAAACTAACTAAGTCTAAAGTCTAAAATTCCAAATCTCTTTGCAAATCCTACACAGTAAACCAGCAATCAATTCAAGTTTGATATGTTCACAATTCGATTAAACCAAATCTCTTTGCAGATAATCCAATTGCTCACCCTAGGTTTTATCAAATTACTCAATTGCACTGTCGTGCCTAATCGATTAATCTAGGTTCTATGTTCTAAGTGATCAGGTTAGAAATAGCTTTGAGAACAACCTATGGTGAAGAACTATTCAGATTTTGAACCCTAACAAATCAATTATCATAAATCAGAGAAATCCATATGAGAAATCCCTAAACCTAAAATGAGACTACTCAGACATGATTGATGAGAAACAAAGCATAACTGAATAAATCATGAAATTAAACAAAAGAATAAAAACAAGGGTTCGGGATCTTCTCTATGATGAACAGAGTCTTGGATCCGTCTCCCTCACAAAAGCTCTCCAAATCTCAATGGTGGCTCAAGAATAATAGTCAAAAGTAAAGTCTGCCCCCACCTAGTGACTAAAAGTTTGCTTAAATAAACCTAAAATCACGAGCTGGGCTTCTTATGTAAATAAAGGGGATGATTGGGCTTCTTATGGGCTTCTTTGAAAATCTCTTCTGCGCGTTGATTACGTCGGTATCGATCGATACCATGATGGTGTCGATCGATGCTAAAGCTTCAAAACGGGTACTTTCTTCGGGTTGCTCCAAAAAGGCTCCAAATGTCTCCAAAATCTCCAATTTCGTCCCAAACGTGCTAAAACCTGAAAAGACTCTAAAATGATAGAAAAAGCACTAGAAAGACTCGATAAAACGACTTATATCATGGCTAAAAACGGGTAAAATCCATGATATATCAAAAACCATTTAAATTTTAACTTATTGAGTTATGAGTTGGTTTGGTTTGGTTTAGTCTGACACCTCTAAATAATACATTGAGCTTGGTTTGAGCTGATGAAATAATGATAACCTGGTTCGGTGAGGGTTACGACATCGTGGCCTGTGTTGTAGACGGCTTTAGGAGAAGAAGAGTCACAGAATTCATACTCCAAAGCGCCGGAGACTTGAGTGACATCGTTGAAGTTGCGATCGTATTCGAAGACAAGAGAATCTCCAACGTGGAACTCTTTACCCTCTGCCCAGTGGTAATAGACGTCGTCCTTAGCCTTCCATCCACTAGAGTCACCGATTCTTTGTAAACAGTAGCCGAACAGGAACCCAAGAGAACTGTGAAGGTTGTTATCACTAGCACGAAGCCGATGATCATGGTGTTGATCTTCTTCTTTGTTGTTATCACTAGCACGAAGCCGATGATCATGGTATATAGCTAGGAAGAAGAATGATAATCGAAGAAGAAAGATTAGCAGATCTTGAACGAGCGAGAGAGAGAGTGAGTATTTGGATTGCTTGATGAGTTGCGTGAATGAGGAAGAAGAGAACTTATCAATCTTTATATATAATTAGCTTTGGCCATCCCTAATCCTTGCCGTTTTAATTAATTTTAAACATATTAATTTTCTTTTTAAAACTTAGATTCACCTCTTATCTTGAAAAAAAAAAACATATTTATTTTCCTTGGCCATCCCTAATCCTTTTCATTTTCTTATCTTAACCGACTCAAGAAGGACCTCTTGTTGTGTTGTGTCTAGCTCCTCTTTTCCCTGAGACAAATGATCGCATCAAGTTACTAAACTTTGTCTGGATTTGACGGCAAAGATCGCTACTAATAGTAGTAGTTCCCATTCAAAAAAAATGAGAAGAATGTTACAGAGGCTTAAGAGAGAAAGAAAGTGTACCATGTGTTTGAGATTGCACCCAATGGTAAGTTCAGCAAAAGATTTTTCCACTCGCGATAAGAACAGTAAGGAGCTTCTTTCCCTAAGAAAACTTTTGTATTTGCCCTCAACGTTTCATTGATTTCATTTGATATTTGAGGAATCTTATCCAAGTCATCGATCTGCAGTGGGATCTTGGATGCTATGGCTCGCCATTGAGCACGTGACTTATTCACAATCACCTGTATATGTTAGTATAGTTCAGGGTCATTCCGATTTCCTTCCATGAAAAATGTATATCAATAAGATTCAAACAAATGAGATAATCAAATGGGCACGACTATTAACTCAACTATCTCAACATCCTCTTGGCTAGACAAGTGCATTATCATGGGTTTTGACTCATAATAGTTAGATACACAATGCATGTCCTTGACGGTTCTGGTTGAGTCATTTACTTGGGGAATATGGTCGACATCCAGCTCTGGTTCTTCGTTTGTTTCATCACTTGGTCGCTGGCCAATTGGTATCATTTCATCACTTCCAAGTATGAAGATAGTAGGTTGGTGGTTCACTTCCTCTTCCACTTGATGCTTATCGGTTGTTCGTTCTTGGTTAAGTGATGTTGCCTTAGCACCTACTCCTTCCTTGACCTGTTTAGCTAAGATCAAGCGCTTAACATGTTCTACCATATGCATAGTATCTTGAATACTAGATTTTAAATCTTTAGTACCTGAATGAAACTCTTGCGTAGGTAGTTTTGAAGTGCCTTGAGTTGCACGGTCTTGATTTCCGTAAGCTTGTTTCTTTGCTGGGCAATCCTTAGCTAAATGTCCCTGGTACTTACACTTATAACACATTAGTTCTAGGGAATATGTTGAGCTAGAGGACTTACCTTGATTACCAAATATCTTGGTTTGCACTTGTTTGCTCGGTATAGTCGTTTTGTGCTCTTGGCTTGCCTCCTTTGCAAGGTGAGGGGTTTTGGTCTTTCGGAGCTGGTTATAAGGTGCAAAGCTCTCCCTCATAAGCTTCTTGAGCTCAGTCCAAGTGGTAATGGTCGGTTCACCATAAAACCAGCAAGCTTCCTTTTATTTGAGCCACCATCTCTTTGCTTCTCCTACAAGCATCCTTAGGCAAAGGCCTAATTTTTCAGCTCTTGGGATGGAGTGAGACTCAAAGTAATCATGCGTGTTTTGCTCCCATTGTATATAAGTTCTTGAATCTCCACTACCTGAAAAGGCAAACAATTTAGGCACATTTATCTTATAGAAATTAGAAACAGTTTGTACCCGCTTTGGTATGGTTGAACTTGTGGAGTTCCATGTGGTCATGGGGCTGGTAATGCTGTGATAAGCTTGGTATGTGGCTGGTGCTTCTGGTCCTAGCTGGTCCGGTTCATGCTCTTCTCCGTAACTGGAGTCGGAAGAGTAATCATACCACATATGGCTTTTGTGTTCATCTGAATTGGAGTGAGGCTCTCGGCCATGGTCTGGTGGCTTTGATTCTGGTCCTTCTGCATCTGGTTCATCCTCACTGTTGGAGTAGTCCTCTCTATGCCACTGCTTTCCAAGGTCACTTTCTTCCTCGAAGGAGTCTTGGTATAAATCACCTCCTTCACTAAATTCGTCTTCGCTGGTATAGTAGTTGTCTTGATCCATATATATAGTTCATTGTGCCTACAATAATATTAAGAAGAAGTGAACGCCCTTTCCAATATTTCTTTTACAAACAAGATGCAAGGATTCAGTTATAGCGACTAAGGGTAATGAGAATGCACAAATGGACTCGTTAATACAACTTGGCAATCAAATTAAGGAAACAATGGATGGCTAGATTAATGAAGGGTGAACGTGTAATGACAGCAAGGTAAGACACAAGAATTCGAATTTAAGCTACCTAAAACAGAGAATGACAAGTTTCCCAAACTGGCTTAAACTTAATTCTCGCCCACACAATATATGGAAACTAGGATATGTGTTGGCAAATGCTCCTTTCTTCCTTTTTTTTTTGAGTTTTAATTATGATGCAAGCAGAAATTAAAGCAAGGAATCACGGAAACTATGAATGCAAGTTATGGGTCGGACAGAGCAATGAGACTGATGCAACAGATTGGGTGCAATTTGTTTTTTGATTTTCGGTTTTTATAAGATGCAACAGAACTAGAATGGAAGCTATCATGAGTTTATGATCAAACAGAAAAGATGCTTGGAGCGTACACTACTCAAACAAATCCTCTTTTGATGCAATTTTTTTTTTTTTTTTTGATTTTCTATGAACGGGATAAACAAAAAAAACGAAATGAGATAAGGGTTGAAATGAAACAACCTGATAGGAGCTTTTAGCTCTGATACCAGATGATGCAGCCTCGGGAATCCACCTTAGGTTTACACTTCTTGGAATTAAGGCCTACGGCTTGATGGGGTTTGGCGGAATGAAGTTGGAGGTGGAAGATGGTTTTGTCGTTGAATCCACAACAACACACGAACTAGATTGTTTAATGAATTCCACACTCAACACGTGACTTACCAACTGCATCCACAAGTCAGTAGCTCACACAATCAAGAGAGCTTGGAATCCACCAGAACTCAAGTGCTCAAGGCTTCAAAGCCTTCTCGGATTTGAAAGGAAAAAAACTTAAAAACTTAAAAATGAGCAGTAACAATGGTGGATTTTCTTCCTCTTTTTTTTTGTTTTGAGTTTTAATTATGATGCAAGCAGAAATTAAGGCAAGTAATCACGGAAACTATGAATGCAAGTTATGGGTCGGACAGGAGCAATGAGACTGATCAACAGACTGGGTGCAATCTTTTTTTTTTGGTTTCAAATATTAACTGTATTTTTCTTCCTCTAGCTATGAACATTCAACTGGAAGAAAAGTTGTTCTTGAGGTTCTTGAAGATCTTATCGAGAAATTCTCACAACCTAAACTTGGCAAGCAGTCAGTTCTTGACCAGCAGTCTCAAATCTTGTTTGTTGAGCTTACTCGTCGCTTGGCAACTGATGATGCTAAAGCATCGCTGTCCAAGATCTGTGATTTGATAAAACTTCTGATAGGTCGCATTAGTAATTATAATTCCAGTCTTGAGCTATGTTTGCAGGAGAACACAGAGGGTAAAAATATCGTTTCTATTTAAGATAATAAAATATTATATTTTTTTGGGTAGTTGTACACACTAATCTCTGCCTTTTTCTCTAGAAAAAATTCTGCTTACAGAAATGGTCATAATCAAATGTGCGATGTTGGAGACGATTAGTTTGATTTATTGGATGAGATTAACTTTGAAAATTTCAACTTCGAAGATCTTTCTATTAACCAACCAGAGTTAGAAAGTGTTTTTGTTTGATGAAATGAGTAATAATGAGAAAGAATTCAAAGACGACTTGAATATTTTAATTTTAAGTAATTTGTTATTTTAGTTAAATTTATTTAAAATTTATAATATAGATTTTTGTTTAAACAAGAACTCTTCATATTTTCATGTTTGGTGTGATTATATATGATTATTACTATTATATATATAACGTTTCAAAAATATTTTCAGTTACTAAAATTTCTTTAAAACAATCATTTCCACTTTTACGTTTCCGTGTAACTTAAGGTTGTAGCCATTTTTATGATTTTTTATATTATGTCAATATATAATCGAATTAACTAAAGAATTTATTATACTGGTTTCCTGAGAAAAAAGTTTTTTGTGTAAAAACTTGAGGAGTTTTCATATTCTAGGAGAGAAAAGAACGCTAGAACTGAATGTGGTTTCAATGGTTTCAATGAATTTTTTTTTTGATTTTTGTTTTTGTTTCAATGGTGGGGCAACAATTTTTGTTACATTCCTCTGCGAATTTTCCATGAAGCTTCCTCTTTCATATTATAAGTCAATGCAGTCAATGTACTATGTCGGTCGGTTTATACACAAAAAGCCTCTTCGTTAATCCTTCTTCCACATATGACAAAGCCCCCTAATCTAAAAAAAACTGTGATCTTGATCCTCTCTCAATCTCACTAATGGATTTTTCTTTTTTCCTTACCAGTGTTGCTGTAACAATAAGCTCCTTCGTGCTTTTTAGAAAACTCTTCCCTCAAGATAGCAAAGAAAATAATTCTTCTACTTCATCACCTCCATCGTCTTTATCTCCGTCATCGTCTTTGTCTCCACCATCGTATTTGTCTCGAAATCGAAAACACCATGTCTTCCCGAGCTTCCACGGGGAAGATGTCCGCAAAGCCTTTCTCAGCCACATCTTGAAGGAGTTCATAAGCAAGGGGATCGACTCATTCATTGACAATAATATCGAGAGGTGTAAGCAGATCGGTCCTGAGCTCATAGATGCAATTAGAGGATCAAAAATTGCGATTGTCTTGCTCTCAAAGAACTACGCTTCCTCAACATGGTGCATGAATGAGTTGGTGGAGATTATGAGGTGCAGAGAAGTGTTGGGTCAAACAGTGATGACCATTTTCTATGAAGTTGATCCAACAGACGTAAAGAAACAGACCGGAGATTTTGGAAAAGTCTTCAGCAAAACTTGTAAGGGTAAATCAAAGGACGACATCGGAAGATGGAAACAGGCTTTGGCGGAAGTGGCCACAATCGCTGGAGAGCATTCAAGCAACTGGTTCGTCTTTTTTTCTTTTCACTACTTGCTCTTTAATTTTAAAACACATTATATATATCTTTGTAGCATTTGGATAATAAACAGCCAAGTAAAAATCATTACTTTTGAATGTTTATGTGAGTTTTTAATTATTATTCATTGACCAGATGTATAAATTGATCTCCCTCTTTGTCAGGGTTGATGAGGCAGCCATGATCGAAAAAATAGCCATTCAAATTTCGAACAAGTTGAATATTGCTACACCACCACATGATTTGGACCGCCTAATTGGGATGGAAGCTCATATGGAATGGATGAAACCATTGTTATGCATAAACTCAGATGATGTGAGGATGATTGGGATTTGGGGTCCTTCTGGGATTGGTAAAAGAACCATCGCCAGATTTCTGTTTGAAGAACACTTCAGGAGTTTCCAACTGAGCGCAATCATGGTCAATATCAGAGAAAGCTATCCAAGAGCTTGTCTAGATGAGTACAGTGCACAACTGAAACTCCAGAACCAAATGTTGTCTCATATATTCAACCAGAAAGATATTGTGGTTCCTCGTTTAGAAGTCGCTCAAGAAAGGCTGCAAGACAAGAAAGTGCTTCTCGTTCTTGGTGATGTGAATCAGTTAGAACAATTAGATGCCTTGGCGAAAGAAATCGGGTGGTTTGGTCCCGGAAGTCGGATTATCATCACAACAGAAGATCTAAGAGTTTTAAAGGCACATGGGATCAACCATATTTACAAAGTGAGTTTTCCATCATTTGATGAAGCTCTTCAAATCTTTTGTATGAATGCTTTTGATCAGAAGTACCCTAAAGATGGCTTTGAGGAGCTTGCTTGGGAAGTCACAAACCTTACCGGTGAACTTCCTCTGGGACTAAAGGTTATGGGCTCACATTTCAAAGGAATGACCAAACTGCAGTGGTCAATGGAACTACCAAGGTTAAGAAATAACCTTAACGAAAAAATTGAGAGCATTTTAAGGTTCAGTTATGATGCCTTACGTGATGAAGATAAAAATTTATTCCTTCATATAGCCTGCTTTTTCAGATATGAATATATTAACGAGGTGGAAGAGTATCTTGAAAAGAAGTTCTCGAATGTGAGGCAAGGGCTTAACGTCTTAGCTCAGAAATCTCTCATATCTATTAATGAACGCGGATACATAGATATGCATAAGTTGTTATCCCAGCTGGGCAGAGATACTGTCCGGCATGAGCCAGGGTACAACAAATCCATTCTCGAGCCTGGACAGCGCCAATTTTTGCATGATAGAGAAGAGATTTGTGACCTATTGACTTATGATGCAGAAGTAAGTTGTTACATTACTCCCTAACTACCAATTGAGTTTATTTGATAACTAACTTTACTTGCTTTTTTGTTCCTTTTTCAGGGTAGTAGAAGTGTCATAGGCATAGATTTTGACTTTGGTCAGATGAAAAAAAATATATATATAAGTGAGAGAGCCTTTAAAGGAATGTATAATCTCCAATTCTTAAGATTCCGTGGAGATTATGATGAAGAAAGATTCCGGGATAAGTTGAAGCTACCGAGTGGCCTAGACAACCTTTCTCGTAAACTTCGATTACTGCATTGGGATGGTTTTCCAATGAAATGTTTGCCTTCGAATGTGAACTTGGAGTTCCTTGTCGAACTAAACATGAAGTATAGCAAACTCGAGAAGCTGTGGGAAGAAATTAAAGTAAGTAATTACGATTTATTTCTCTTCAAAGTTTCAAATTGGTTTCGAATCCATAATTTATGTACAGTTTAATATGAATTAAATATGTATTGCAAGGACATGTGTTTTTATGTTCTTTAAGTGGGTTCTCTTACGTGTTTACTACCAAGTGTATAAACGTGTTTTTGTTATTTGTCTGTACAGCCGCTTCGTAATCTCAGGAGGATGATTTTGTGTGCATCTGTAAACTTGAAGGAGCTTCCTCATCTTTCAACTGCCATTAAACTTTCGGAATTGAATCTTGGAGGTTGCTCAAGTCTGACCAAGCTCCCATCGTCTATTGGAAACACAATTAATCTCAAAATGTTAAATCTAGAAGGATGTTCAAGTCTGGTAGAGCTCCCCTCCTCTATTGGAAATGTCACTAATCTCGAAATATTGGATCTCAGCAATTGCTCAAGCCTAGTGGAACTCCCCTCCTCTATTGGAAATGTCACTAATCTCGAAATATTGGATCTCAGCAATTGCTCAAATCTGGTGGAACTCCCCTCCTCTTTTGGAAACCTTCATCAATTGTGGGATTTAAATCTCAAAGGATGCTCAAATCTGGTGGAACTTCCGATCAACATCAACTTTACTAGTCTAGCGCGACTAGAACTCAGCGGATGCTCAAATCTGGTGGAACTTCCGATCAACATCAACTTTAAATCTCTTACTAGACTTAATCTCAGTGATTGCTCAAGTATGGTAAAGATCCCCTCAACTATTTGGAATGCCACTAATCTCGATACATTAATTCTCGATGGATGCTCAAGTCTGGTGGAGCTCCCTTCTATAGATTGCTCCTTTCGCAATCCGGATATTCGTCTCAACTTCGCTAAGTGCTTCAAACTAAATCAAGAAGCGAGAGATCTCATCATTCAGACATCAACTTATCAAGCGATCTTACCCGGTGAGGAAGTGCCTGCCTACTTCACTTTCCGAGCTTCTGGGAGTTCCTTAACAGTGAAGTTGAATGAGAGGCCTCTTTCTACATCAACAAAATTGAAGGCTTGCATCTTGGTTGATGATGATTGGGAACGAGGGTGGGTGGATTGTAGCATCATGTACAAACAGAATGCTCTCATTTCTTATAGTTCAGATGGACCCCAAATCGTATATCCAGTATTATCGGAGCATCTATACACATTCGAGGTTGAGGCAAGGGATGTAACTTCCACCGAGCTTGTGTTTGAGTTCAATCTCTGCACTTCCGAGTTCAACGGCACGGCCTTGAAGATAAAAGAATGCGGGATACACCAACTCTAGGAGGTCCCTTTGTGAGCACGAGCTATGAGAAATTTAAAAATCATACACTTTTAGATGGGGTAAGCTTCTTATTACAATGAATTAGCTATCTCTCTCAGTACACCAATTTTGCTGATTTTGTTTCTGAGCTTTTAACTAAATGCAGGAGAAGGTGACAAAACAGACTGTTGGTGATGTCTAATGAGCTCATGTGGGATTCCATCGGTTTGGTTTCTGGTGAGTTTAGACAAAATTCATGGTTTAGCCTTGATTGACTGGGGGATCCTCAGCGATTCTAGCCAAAGATTACTAAATTTGGATCCAACATCATCAGGCTAAATAAGGTGATGTCCCATTATTTTTAAGTGAAATTATACAGACTAGTAAATGGGTCTGAAAAATTAAGTATCTTTGTGGTATTGCTAGATTACTACCTCAAGTTCATATACTCTTGGCTGGATGATCTCGATGTCAATAAGGTAAGGAATATGTATACTATTATTCTGGTCTTTCTAATTTAAAATTTTCAATTTCTTTAAATGGTTGTGTTTTTTTCCACACTTCTTGTACAATTGTGTTTGGTGTGTTCATTTTTTTGGCTATTTCATGCATCTGACTTTGATCACATAATCCTTGGACTGGAATAGAGTATAAGGACGCTCATGGGATGAAAATAAGACAATGAACAATGAGAGCTTCAGTCTTCAGAAATCTTCAGAGGTTTGACAAACATCCGGAGAATGGCAGTACAGGGACGAAGCAGAGCAGGTAACATGTGACAACTTATTTTCTGATTCTCTCTTATTGACTTTATGTTCTAATACATTTTGCTTCTCTACTTCTTAAGTATGTAATAAACAAGAAAATATTTCAACCGAGAATCAATAAAGAGCAAAATCACATGAGAAAAACTGTAAAAAAAAAAAAAAAAAAAAGTTACGTAACCAATCCAAAACTAAACACAATCTGCAGTCAGCAAGATGACAACAAACAGAGACTCGTCTTTGTAAATTGGAAATGTCAATGTAAAAACTTCAAGGTAGTCTCATTTCTAGAATTGGTAGGTGGAGAAATGCTGAATATGAAGCAATTTCTCTAGCAAAATTTTGGCTTTGAACTTCAATCATCACCAGAATCTCTTATCAAACAGTAAAAGGGTCCACTTTGCAGAGTCTGATAAGAACTTTGATGTCTTGAATCTAGCCTCCTAGCCAAGTGTTTCTGTACGAAGAGTTGTCACGAAGCGCAGCATCGTGAGGATTGTATTCCATGACATATGCATGAGGAAGTTTCAGATGATCATAAACATTGCCATTCCAGACACTAAAGATATCCATATTGAAGCGGATACTAAGAACTGCTCCACATATGTTATCAGCATCGTTGAAGAAGTAACGAGACACAAAATTGGAATGACATGATCAGGAGAAGGATTTGGCTATGTAACATTTACAAGCAAAGCCAACATGAAATGTTCTCTTGAAATCTAAAAAGTCATCACGATTTTCTGTAATTTCTCAAAAACACAGATTTCTGGACTCTATCTTGCAATCAGTATTCCTTATCTCTCCACCAAATGATCATTCAAAATGTAGAATTGTCCCAGGTGGTACCCAGCGATGCACCGTGCTTCTTTATGATCTTAACCGACTCAAGAAGGACCTCTTGTTGTGTTGTGTATAGCTCCTCTTTTCCCTGAGACAAATTATCGCATCAAGTTACTAAACTTTGTCTGGATTTGCCGGCAAAGATCGCTAGTAATAGTAGTAGTACCCATTCAAAAAAATGAGAAGAATGTTACAGACTTACAGAGACTAAAGAGAGAAAGAAAGTGTAGCATTTGTTTGAGATTACACCCAATGGTAAGTTCAGCGAAAGATTTTTCCACTCGCGATAAGTAACAGTAAGGAGCTTCTTTCCCTAAGAAAACTTTTGTATTTGCCCTCAACGTTTCCTTGATTTCATTTGATATTTGAGGAATCTTATCCAAGTCATCGATCTGCAGTGGGATCTTGGATGCTATGGCTCGCCACTGAGCACGTGACTTATTCACAATCACCTGTATATGTTAGTATAGTTCAGGGTCATTCCGATTTCCTTCCATGAAAAATGTATAGCAATAAGATTCAAAAAAATGAGATAATTAAATGGACACGACTATTAACTCAGTGTGGATGCTTTTAAGTGTGAAATTCTGAAAGTGAGAGCATAAGCTTATGCGATATGAAGATGAATAATGTGAAACAGATAAACTAACCTGACGGGAAAACAGTGAATTGGGTACCAAAACCGGAAATTTCTCAGCATTCAACAAAGATGTTGTCGTAAGACCCATCTCAACAACTTGACCTTCTACAGATCCAGCCTGAAAAGTGGGGGACAAGGAAGACACTATATTTTGAGAAAAAAAAAAATATGAGTGAGAATCGCTAACAGATTTGCTTGCTCTAGGAAACTTAATAAAAGAAGAGAGCAAAAAGCAGGTAACACAAGAAATTTCAAGTTCAGCTAACTTTTATTGTATCTCCCATCGAGAAAGGCCGAGAGAATTGCATGGACAGACCACTCAGCACATTACCAAGGATATCTCTGGCAGCAAATGCCGTGGCAACCCCTGAAAAACTCAAAATAAAATTGATATGTTATGAGCAAATAGTATCTTACAAAATGTTAGCAACCTTGGAAAAGATAAGACTACATGCTTGTGGAGGCCTTCTTTTCTGTTGAATCCTAGCAATTATCATTATAGGCCGTGAAAAACAACTAATTTGAAATAGAGAGCAGTAGACACACCTCCAACTCCACCAACTGTCAAGATAGATTGAACAGCTACCCCACAGGCTTCAGCCGAAGCCATCAAACCGATTGCAAAAAGACCAACTGATTATACTTTGTCTAAAGTCAATACCTTCTCCCTATCTAGCCCACCAAAACTCTTAGCGGACAACATTCGGGTAATCACATTGGTCTTCCACCGATATAGGAACCACACAAGTGATAGAATGACTGCTCCCTTCACTGTCGGGGAAAAGTATTGAGCTGCTATTGTTGTTGGCGCCACCATTGCGGCACTACAACATATCACAATCATCAAGTCCGTTTATTTTCTAAAACATGATATTCAAAAAGATCATGTTACTCATAAACATAATAATTTTTCAAATGCAGAAAGTTAATGCGACTCACATTTGTGCAAAAGCTATGAAGGTCACTAAGTAACGTGCTGGATCCTCCAAAGCTCCCCAAAAGCTTTTCTCATATGGAACATCTTCGTTAGAGAAGCCTCCGGGAAGCAAAGCAGCGGAACTTTGCATTGCATATGTGTGAAACCTCCTCAAAACCCTAGGCATAACAATCCAAGCAAATAAAGTAGCAGTTATAGTGAGACTGATGGGAACTATGACTTGTTTAAGATATGGGTTGGAGTCTAGCAATTGGTGAACATGAGGGATCATCTCATCAGAGGCTACTTTAGTCTTCCTTGCAGTTTCAGTAAGAGCATCTACACTAGTCTGCAACACATCTTTGGCCTTCTGAACCCAGTCACCAGAGCCATCACCAGAGCCACTACCAGGAGGAGCTACAAAACTTGCGAAATTGTCAGGTTTGGAGCTGAAAGGGCGTGCATAAGATGAATGACCTAAGAAAGGGATGGAGTAATTGAAAGGGCGTGCGCAAACTCGAAGAAAAAGAGACAATCGAAGGGGAAGCTTTTGCTTTGTGAGACACTCCATCGAAAGAAGGGTAAGGCTCGGGTTTCTTGCGGAAAGGAGAAAACAGCATAGAAGAAGACGAATTTGCAGGTCGAAGATGAGCATAATCAGCTAGTCTCGAGAAAGGTCGAGGGGAATGAGGGTTAGAAGATGAGTTTATTGATCTGTGAAGTGACTTGAGAAGCGATAACCTAACTCCGGCCATTAACAAACAAATTAAATTAAAATTCTCAATCGGAAATTGAAGTTAATGAGTTTACTTACTACTTGAGATTTTGAAGAGGTTACAGTGCTTATCTCTTTACCTTGGAGAGAATTGAGATTCTTAGGATTCAGCAACCTTCAACTTCTGGTCCATTGGGCCATTGGGCCTTAGTCCTTTTATTGCTTCAAATTTGTTTCTATTGGGCTTAATGCTTCGGCTTTGTAAAAACAATCGGGCTGCTCTTGCCCCACAATGACAATGGTGCTTTTAAACGAAAGAAATAAGGTCAAAGCAGTTGTGTCCGCTTAACGTGTATTCTTGTGATTGAACCGTCGGACGTGTCTACAATAAAACTGGTTTTCTCAATTAATTTCAAATGATTGAGTATATATAGCTTAACATCGACTCTGAATCTGATTAACAAACTAACAACTTAATTAACAAACTTAATTAATGCGTATATTTTAATACTATTTTCTCTCATTACACGAATTATAAATAATTCGTTTGACTTAACTTAGTTATATAATCATTTAAATCTAGTATATAGTTACAATTGTAATATCTTAGGAACAAAATAAAATATTTTTTCTTATTTTCTGTACAAATCTGCTTATAAATGATATACAATCACTAAAAGATATTTATCATGAATATATATACAAACAATGATAGATTGTGATACCGCTCTTTCCACTGTAATCATAAATGTAGACATGTTATTTACCATCTAATTACATATTGTAGTAGTATTGGTTTATTCTTCTTAGCGTTTGTGGAGTAAATAAATGTTCCAAAACAAGAACTTTGACTCTAGTAAAATAGGATATATAAAAGGAGATTTTTTATTAAAAAAAACTCATAACATTAAATATATTAACTACTATATTATCATCAAAAATTGAATTATCAGTAATAACATTCTTTTTAACATTTATCATGTAACTTATTATGGCTGAAAGTTTAAAAAAAAAAAATGTGTAACTTATTATGTAAAAATGTTATTATATTACAATTACTGAATTACCAGTGCAGCATGGAGTGAGGCTCTCGGCCATGGTCCTTCTGCATCTGGTTCATCCTCACTGTTGGAGTAGTCCTCTCCATGCCACTGCTTTCCAAGGTCGCTTTCTTCCTCGAAGGAGTCTTGGTATAAATCACCTCCTTCACTAAATTCGTCTTCGTTGGTATAGTAGTTGTCTTGATCCATATAGTTCATTGTGCCTACAATAATATTAAGAAGTGAACGCCCTTTTCAATATTTCTTTTACAAACAAGATGCAAGGATTCAGTTATAGCGACTAAGGGTAATGAGAATGCACAAATGGACTCCTTAATACAACTTGGCAATCAAATTAAGGAAACAAAGGATGACTAGATTAATGAAGGGTGAACGTGTAATGACAGCAAGGTAAGACACAATTCGAATTTAAGCTACCTAAAACAGAGAATGNAATTCTAGATTTTAGACTTAGTTAGTTTTCGCAACGACAGTTGGTTGACTATATTATCGTGTTTGAGTTCAAGAACGGCCCTTAATTGAATTGAACTTTAACTGATTAATTGTTATTTATCATTGATTTCCTGAGAGTTACCCTGAGCCTAATCCTTCCCTGAATTGAATTAAAACAATCATATTTCGATCACCTATTTTACTGTTTAACTGTGATTTGCTTAGCTTAATCCTCACTAAGTTATTTTTTGTGTGAATTTCTTGAGTTTTTGTGTTCGACCCCTGATATACTGCAGCAACTGCTTTAGTACTTTTAGGGTATAATTTGAGCATATCAAATTTTCCCCTAAAGATTAAACAGACACGTCATAGTAAGGAGAAAGGAAGGTTTCCTTTTTTTACTCAAAACAGGCCGACTGTTCCGGTACAGCTAGCTGACGTACAGAATTGAGGGGCTCTCGACAATCTTGGGATTCAGCCGATAATGCATAGTTTTGCCTCGATAATTCCTCATAAAATGGTCACGTTGTTGTGGAATCTCAAAGCTAAGTCGAGTAAAAACATCTTCGGTTCGATGGTCTTGAAGTTGGTATGTCCCGGATGGGTCATCGTGATGTGTAATTTGTATTTGTATGTTGTAACCTAGGTTGCACGAAAACTCTGTTCTTTATGCGTTTTCCATTTACGAAATATTTTCAAAACCGAAACACATGGAAACCATTAAAAACGGTTTGGAAACACATTTTCTAAAAATCGTTTCCATTTTTAAAAATATCGTTTCTATTTAAGATAATAAAATATATATTTTTCATTGGTAGTTGTCCACACTAATCTTTGTCTTTTCTCTAGAAAACATTTTGCTTACAAAAATGGTCATAATCAAATGTGCGATGTTGGAGACGATTAGTTTGATTTATTGGATGAGATTAACTTTGAAAATTTCAACTTAGAAGATGGTTTTGTTTGATGAAATGACTAATAATGAGAATTTAAAGACTACTCGAATATTTTAATTTTAAGTAATTTGTTATTTTAGTTAAATTTATTTAAACTTATAATATAGATTTTTGTTTAAACAAGTACTCTTAATATTTTGATGTTTGGTTTGATTATATATTATTATTATTACTATTATATATATAACGTTTCAAAAGTGTTTTCAGTTGCTAAAATTTATTTAAAAAAATTATTTCCACTTTTACGTTTCCGTGTAACTGAGGGTGTAGCCTTGTTTATGAACTTTTTTTGTAAATGTTGGATTATGTCAATATAATCGAATTAACTAATGAATTTATTATACTGTATAGTTGCAAATTCTGGTTTTCTAGTTTTTTTTGGGATTAATCTGGAATGCATTTTGGTTATGTTTCTACTATGCTCAATAGCCTTCGTGGGCATTCTCATCAATTGTGGAAAAGTTAGTGTTTGTTTTCATGAAAAATGATGCTTAGCTTGCTTTGTTTGTCAATTGTGCAGTAGACAAATTTGTTTAAGTTAGATTTCAGTGAGGGTACAAGAGGATAAGCGATTATTAGTTTGCAAGAGTTCAATATCATCTTTTTATATATATAAAAAATAAAAGCTAGTGATTGCTTCCACTCTAAGACTTTACAAGTCCAATTGCATTTTTTTTTCTTCGGATATATTATTTCGTATGAGGTTGAAGAATGGTGGGGCCACTATTTATTCACACGAATTTTCCATGAAGCTTCCTCTTTCATATTATAAGTCAATGCAGTCAATGTTCTTTGTCGGTATATACACAAAAAGACTCTTCGTTAATTCTTCTTCCACATATGACATAGCTCCCTAATCTTAAAAAAACTGTGGTCTTGATCCTCTCTCAATCTCACTAATGGATTTGTCTTTTTTCCTTACCAGTGTTGCTGTAGCAATAAGCTTCTTCGTGCTTTTTAGAAAACTCTTCCCTCAAGATAGCAAAGAAAATCACTGTTCTACTTCATCACCTCCATCGTCTTTATCTCCATCATCGTCTTTGTCTCAAAATCGAAAACACCATGTCTTCCCGAGCTTCCACGGGGCAGATGTCCGCAAAGCCTTTCTCAGCCACATCTTGAAGGAGTTCAGAAGCAAGGGGATCGACTCATTCATTGACAATAATATCGAGAGGTGTAAGCAGATCGGTCCTGAGCTCATAGAAGCAATTAGAGGATCAAAAATTGCGATTGTCTTGCTCTCAAAGAACTANCCATCGTCTTTATCTCCATCATCGTCTTTGTCTCCACCATCGTCTTTGTCTCGAAATCGAAAACACCATGTCTTCCCGAGCTTCCACGGGGCAGATGTCCGCAAAGCCTTTCTCAGCCACATCTTGAAGGAGTTCAGAAGCAAGGGGATCGACTCATTCATTGACAATAATATCGAGAGGTGTAAGCAGATCGGTCCTGAGCTCATAGAAGCAATTAGAGGATCAAAAATTGCGATTGTCTTGCTCTCAAAGAACTACGCTTCCTCAACATGGTGCATGAATGAGTTGGTGGAGATCATGAGGTGCAGAAAAGTGTTGGGTCAAACAGTGATGACCATTTTCTATGAAGTTGATCCAACACACGTAAAGAAAACAGACCGGAGATTTTGGAAAAGTCTTCAGCAAAACTTGTAAGGGTAAATCAAAGGACGACATCGGAAGATGGAAACATGCTTTGGCGGAAGTGGCCACAATCGCTGGAGAGCATTCAAGCAACTGGTTCGTCTTTTTTTTTTTTTTTTTTTTCACTATTTGCTCTTTAAGTTTTAAACACATTATATATATCTTTGTAGCATTTGGATAATAAACAGCCAAGTGAAAATCATTTCTATGTGAGTTTTTAATTATTATTCATTGACCAGATGTATAAACTGATCTCCCTCTTTGTCAGGGTTGATGACGCAGCCATGATCAAAAAAATAGCTATTCAAATTTCGAACAAGTTGAATATTGCTACACCACCACATGATTTCGACCGCCTAATTGGGATGGAAGCTCATATGGAAAGGATGAAACCATTGTTATGCCTAAACTCAGATGATGTGAGGATGATTGGTGTTTGGGGTCTTCCTGGGATTGGTAAAAAAACCATCGCCAGATTTCTGTTTGAAGAACACTTCAGGAGTTTCCAACTGAGCGCAATCATGGTCAATATCAGAAGAAGCTATCCAAGACCTTGTCTCGATGAGTACAGTGCACAACTGGAACTCCAGAAACAAATGTTGTCTCATATATTCAACCAGAAAGATATTGCGGTTCCTCGTTTAGAAGTCGCTCAAGAAAGGCTGCAAGACAAGAAAGTGCTTCTCGTTCTTGGTGACGTGAATCAGTTAGAACAACTAGATGCCTTGGCGAAAGAAACCGGGTGGTTTGGTCCCGGAAGTCGGATTATCATCACAACAGATGATCTAGGAGTTTTAAAGGCACATGGGATCAACCATATTTACAAAGTGAGTTTTCCATCAATTGAAGAAGCTCTTCAAATCTTTTGCATGAATGCTTTTAATCAAAAGTACCCTAAAGATGGCTTTGAGGAGCTTGCTCGGGAAGTCACATACCGTACTGGTAAACTTCCTCTGGGACTAAAGGTTATAGGCTCACATTTCAAAGGAATGACCAAACAGCAGTGGTCAATGGAACTACCAAGGTTAAGAAATAACCTTAACGAAAAAATTGAGAGCATTTTGAAGTTCAGTTATGATGCCTTATGTGATGAAGATAAAAATTTATTCCTTCATATAGCCTGCTTTTTCACACAAGAAGATATTAACGAAGTGGAAGAGTATCTTGAAAAGAAGTTCTCGAATGTGAGGCAAGGGCTTAACGTCTTGGCTAATAAATCTCTCATATCTATTGATTACTACGGATTGGTAAAGATGCATAATTTGTTATCCCAGCTGGGCAGAGATATTGTCCGGCATGAGCCAAGGGACAAATCCATTCTCGGGCCTGGACGGCGCCAATTTTTGCATGATACAGAAGAGATTTGTGACCTATTGACTTATGATGCAGCCGTAAGGTGTTACATTACTCCCTAACTACCAATTGAGTTTATTTGATAACTAACTAACTAACTTTACTTGCTTTTTTGTTCCTTTTTCAGGGTAGTAGAAGTGTCATAGGCATAGATTTTGACTTTCGTCGGATGGAAAAAAAAATTAAATATAAGTGAGAGAGCCTTTAAAGGTATGGATAATCTCCAATTCTTAAGATTCCGTGGAGATGATAAAAAAGAAAGATTCCATGATAAATTGCACGATCGCGATAAGTTGAAGCTATCGAGTGGCCTAGACAATCTTTCTCGTAAACTTCGATTACTACATTGGGATCATTTTCCAATGAAATGTTTGCCTTCGAATGTGAAATTGGAGTTCCTTGTCGAACTAAACATGCAGTATAGCAAACTCGAGAAGCTGTGGGAAGAAATTAAAGTAAGTAATTACGATTTATATCTCTTCAAAGTTTCAAATTGATTTCGAATCCATAATTTATGTACAGTTTTATATGAATTAAATATGTATTGCAAGGACATGTGTTTTTATGTTCTTTAAGTGGGTTCTCTTACGTGTTTACTACCAAGTGTATAAACGTGTTTTTGTTACCTGTCTGTACAGCCGCTTCGTAACCTCAAGAGGATGATTTTGGTTAACTCTGTAAACTTGAAGGAGCTTCCTGATCTTTCAACTGCCATTAAACTTTCGGAATTGAATCTGGAAGGTTGCTCAAGTCTGACCAAGCTCCCATCGTCTATTGGAAACACAACTAATCTCAAAATATTAAATCTCAAAGGATGCTCAAGTCTGACCAAGCTCCCATCCTCTATTGGAAATGTCACTAATCTCAAAAATTTATATTTAGAAGGATGTGCAAGTCTGGTGGAGCTCCCCTCTATTGGAAATTTCACTAATTTCAAGGAATTAAAACTTCAAGATTGCTACAGTATAGTAACAATTCCCTCATCTATTGGGAAACTCACTAATCTCAACCAATTAAGTCTCTCTGGTTGCAAAAATCTAGTGGAACTCCCTTCCTCTATTGGAAACCTTCATCAATTGTGGAATTTAAATCTCAAAGGATGCTCAAGTCTGGTGGAACTTCCGATCAACATCAACTTGAAATCTCTTGATACACTTGATCTCAGTGATTGCTCGTTGTTAAAAAGTTTTCCTGAGATCTCCACAAGAATTACAAATCTCGAGCTCGTTGGAACATCAATAGAAGAAGTGCCTTTGTCAATCAGGTCATGGTCTTCTCTTCGTGAATTGATAATGTCATACAGTGAAAACCTCAAGGGATTCCCTCACGCTTTTGATAGAATCACAGAGCTTCACTTGAGCGATAAAGGAATACAAGAGATTGGTCCATGGGTCGAGAGAATCTCCAGTCTACGGCGATTAAAACTCAGTGGATGCAGAAAGGTTATATCACTCCCACAGCTTCCCGATTCCTTAAGAATCATAGATGCAGAAAATTGTGAGTCCCTTGAGAGAAAAGATTGCTCCTTTTGCAATCCGTATATTCGTCTCAACTTCGCTAAGTGCTTCAAACTAAATCAAGAAGCGAGAGATCTCATCATTCAGACATCTACTCAAGCGATCTTACCCGGTGAGGAAGTCCCTGCCTACTTCACTTTCCGAGCTTCTGGGAATTCCTTAACAGTGAAGTTGAATGAGAGGCCTCTTTCTACATCAACAAAATTTAAGGCTTGCATCTTGGTTGATGATGATTGGGAACGAGGGTGGGTGGATTGTAGCATCATGTCCAAACAGAATGCTCTCATTTCTTATAGTTCAAATGGACTCCAACCCCTAGAACCAGTTTTAACGGAGCATCTATACACATTCGAGGTTGAGGCATGGGATGTGACTTCCACCGATCTTGTGTTTGAGTTCAATCTCTGCACTTACGATATCAACGGCACGGACTTAAAGATAAAAGAATGCGGGATACACCAACTCTTGGAGGTCCCTTCGTGAGCACGAGCTATGAGAAATTTAAAAATCATACACTTTTAGATGGGGTAAGCTTCTTGTTACAATGAATTAGCTATCTCTCTCAGTACACCAATTTGCTGATTTTATTTTCTGAGCTTTTAACTAAATGAAGGAGAAGGTGAGAAGACAAAACAGACTATTAGTGATGTCTAATGAGCTCAAGTGGGATTCCATCGGTTTGGTTTCTGATGAGTTTAGACAAAATTCATGGTTTAGCCTTGATCGACTGGGAGACTTGGCGATTCTAGCCAAAGATTACTAAATTTGGATCGAACATCATTAGGCTAAATCAGGTGATTTTTGATTGCGATGGTGTTGAAATAAAGGACAAGAAAACCAGAACAGTGTTGATAAAGGGAAGAAGGCAGCATGATCTGTATATTTTGGATGACCCTAAGGCTCAATTATTTTTCTCAAGTCGTCAACAAACTGCATCGGATGAAGTATGGCATTGGAGGTTAGGGCATCCAAATGATAAAGTCCTGCAACATCTATCTCAAGTTAAGGCAATTAGCATCAATAAGCTTACCAAGAGGATTTGTGAATCATGTCAACTTGGCAAAAGCAGTCATTTATCGTTTTCTCCTTCAAGTTATTCGGCTTCTCAACCATTAGAACGAGTTCATTGCGATCTATGGGGCCCTGCTCCTATTGTTTCAGGACAAAGGTTTCGTTTTTATGTAATTTTCATCGACAATTACTCGAGATTCTGTTGGTTCTGCCCTTTGAAGAATAAATCAGATTTCTATTCCATATTTCGACAATTTCAGAGCCTGGTTGAAACTCAATTTAACAAGAAAATCCAAGTTTTTCAATGTGACGGAGGAGGAGAATTTATAAGTAAAGAGTTCTTAAGTCACTTGCTACAATCTGGTATTCGTCAATACATTTCTTGTCTGTATACGCCTCAGCAAAATGGATTAGCTTAGCGCAAACATCGTCACATAGTCGAGCTTGGTCTATCAATGATGTTTCATGCAAAATTGCCTCATGTTTATTGGCTGGAAGCATTTTTCACAGCAAATTTCTTGAGTAATATTATGCCATCATCGGTGCTTAGTGAGACACAAAGTCCTTTTGAGAAACTTCTTGGTCAGCAACCTGTTTATACCGCCTTGAGGACCTTTGGCTGTGCTTGTTATCCTACATTAAGAGACTATGCAAACAGCAAGTTTGATCCAAGATCTATCAAGTGTGTGTTTCTCGGATACAGCGACAAATATAAAGGTTACCGCTGTTTATATCCACCAACAAATCGAGTTTACATTAGCAGACATGTGATCTTCAATGAAAGCTCTTTTCTGTTCTCTGACGTCTACAGTCACTTTCATCAATCTGTTCAGACACATCTTATGACAGCTTGGGTTAAGGGCTTTGCTGCAGACACAATTCAGAATACTGAGACAAATCAGTCTTCCTCTCATGATTCAACATCTCTTCATTCATCTACTAATGCCACAGACACTTCAATATCCATTCACGAACCTGCAACAGTTAGTTGTGCACCAGTTGTGCCTGTTACAGTTCCGCTTCAACTTATTGATAATACCCAGTTCCAAGAACAGAGTGATGTTTCTACAAGAGATTCTAGTGATTCTATCACATGTGAGGGAGTAATTCCTGGGTGTACGACGGACTTTGATTCCGCTTCTATAGGCAACAGATTACAACCCTCACCATGTGTAGAAGTATCTAGTTCTTCTCAGACTACTCACCAACCAGCTCAAGCCTCCACCAATATTCACCCTATGATTACAAGGTCCAAATCCGGTATTAGTAAACCAAATACACGGTACGTTCTACTAACTCAAAAGGTAGCGTATCCAGAACCAAAAACAGTTACCTTAGCTCTAAAAGATGAAGGTTGGAAGAAAGCCATGATGGACGAACTTAACAACTGTGAAAAGACTCACACATGGACCTTAGTACCTTACTCCTCAGATAAGCGTGTTTTGGGTAGCAAGTGGGTGTTTAGAACCAAAATTAATGCTGACGGGTCTCTCAACAAATTGAAAGCAAGGTTAGTGGCACAAGGATTCAATCAAGAAGAGGGCATTGACTACTTAGAAACGTATAGCCCGGTTATTCGTACGGCAACAGTCCGTATAATTCTTCATGTTGCAACAGTTTGCAATTGGGAAGTGAGACAGATGGATGTAACCAATGCGTTTCTACATGGAGACCTGACTGAGACTGTTTATATGAAGCAACGTCCTGGTTTTATAAACAAAGCCAGACCTGATGATGTGTGTTTATTACACAAGTCTCTTTACGGTTTAAAACAATCACCACGAGCTTGGTTCGATAAGTTTAGCAATTTTTTTTGCTAGAATTCGGCTTTGTTTGTAGCACTAGAGATCCTTCACTATTCATCTTCACCAAAGGTAAAGATATTATTTTACTCCTTCTATATGTGGATGATATGCTTGTAACAGGAAACAACTCCTCTTTGTTCAATAACCTGTTATGTGAGCTGAACAAACAATTCATGATGAAAGACATGGGCCAGCTGCATTATTTCTTGGGAATTCAGGCTCATTTCTACGGTGAAGGACTATTTCTTTCTCAGCAAAAATATGCTGAAGATCTCCTAGCCGTTGTAGGAATGAGTTCATGTGCTCCTGCTCCAACACCATTACCTATGAATCCCGATAAGTACCCTGATCACACAATGCCCTTTGAAAATCCCACCTACTTCCGTAGTTTAGCTGGTAAATTGCAGTATATGACTCTAACACGACCGGATCTTCAATACGCCGTCAATTTCGTGTGTCAAAAGATGCATTCACCTTCCACATCTGATTTTCTGCTACTAAAAAGGGTCCTGCGGTATGTGAAAGGTACAACTGAGATGGGGATTTCGTTTATAAAGAACTCTGACTCAACACTTTGTGCCTACAGTGACAGCGATTGGGCCGGTTGTAAATTGACAAGGAGATCAACCGGTGGTTTTTGCACATTTCTCGGTCAAAATCTTGTTTCTTGGTCATCACAGAAGCAGCCTACGGTTTCTAAAAGTTCTACGGAAGCAGAGTATCGCACCTTATCGGACACAGCACAAGAGTTGACATGGATCAGTTTTATTCTTAAGGAGCTTGGTCTTCCTCAGTTCACAACACCAAAGCTGTTTTGTGACAATCTTTCTGCAGTATACCTAACTGCAAATCCAGCATTTCATTCAAAAACAAAACACTTTGAGTTGGATCATCACTATGTGCGTGAAAGGGTAGCTCTTGGAGCTTTGGAAGTCAAACACATTTCAGCAAATATGCAGTTAGCCGATATTTTTACAAAGGCTTTACCCCCAGCTGCGTTTATTGAGCTCCGCTTCAAACTCGGCGTGTCTGTGCCACCCACTCCAAGTTTGAGGGGGACTATTGAGATGAAGAAGAACTCTGCATCAGATGAAGCTACTCTGTATCATACTTCAAGAGATAAAGTTAAGAAGGCGGTGGAAATAACAAATATAAACGATGTCGGAGAGGAAAGAGTTGTAAATAAAAAGGAGAAAGGCCTCGATTATAACAGGCCCAAGAAGGAAGAAATACTAAAGACGAAGACAGAGCCCAAAGCGCAGCCAAAACCTGCAAGTCGACAAAATCAGTCTTCCTCCCCTGCGACAAAAAATCGATAGAGCTATCAAAGGTACAAGCTTCAAGATAGAAATGACTAACCGTTTTGATTCGCTTGACTACACAGAAACCTAGAAGGATAGACAGCTGTATTTCTCATTTTGTCCTCACGTTAAAAGCAGTCTCTATAAGATATCTTGTATAACGATTTTTTTGAAAACATGAAAGAGTGAAAATCAAAATACAGAAAATGTTCATCTTCTTCCATTGTTTCTAAAGATTTTCAATGTCCCATTATTTTAAAGTGAAATTATACAGACTAGTAAATGGGTCTGAAAAAAGTATGTTTCTTTGTGGTATTGCTAGATTATTACCTCAAGTTCATATACTCTTGGCTGGATGATCTCGACTCAATAAGGTAAGGAATATGTGTACTATTATTCTGGTCTTTCTAATTTAAAATTTTCAATTTCTTTAAATGGTTGTGTTTTTTTTGGCTATTTCATGCATCTGAATTTGATCACATAATGGTTGGACTGGAATAGAGTATAAGGACGCTCATGGGATGAAAATAAGACAATGAACAATGAGAGCTTCAGTCTTCAGACATCTTCAGAGGTTTGACAAACGGTGAAGCCCAAGTCAAGACAGAGAAGCATCCGGAGAATGGCAGTACAGGGGCGAAGCAGAGCAGGCAATATCACAGGAGCTTGTTCGTGAAGATAATAATATGTGACAACTTACTTATTTTCTGATTCTATCTCATATTGAAAAGTAGATTGTCTCCTACATGAAACTGTTTGCCCTCACTCCACTCTTGAGGAATGCTCCATCCTTGGGAGTCGCCGACTTTGTAGATCTTTCCAGACGGAAGGCTCTTGCTCGTTGGAGGTGTAGGAATGGGACGTAATGGGTCATGGACGACAAGAACGTCTAGCTTCTGTCCCGATACACATTGAGCTTGGTTTGAGCTGATGAAGTAATGATAACCTGGTTCGGTAAGGGTTACGATCGTTAAATAAAAATAACGCTTAAAGGTCTCTAATCCTTTTCTGATTAGGTTTATGTATGATCGTTAAAGTTCTCTTATCCAATTTTGTTTTTGGTTCACAAAGAATATTTTGATTAAGTTACCACTCAGATTATGAGCTCACAGAGATGGCGCGGGAAGGCCTGTCACATCATCAAGTCCAACAAAGTTTCCAAATTTCTTATTAAGAAAAAAAGATAAATATGATCTTTATTAAGCTGAATTATTGATCATGCACTGGGAAACACATCAAAAGAGCAATCTCCTTCTTAACATATTGAACTGGGTTTTTGCTGTACATAGAACTTGTCGGAACCCTCTAATTCCTACCTATTGAATATAATCGCAAACAAGAACTAGTAGTAAAAAAAAAAAAAAAGAAGCAAAACCAACATGAAATGTTTTCTCTTGAAACCTAAAAAGTCAAAACGATTTTCTGTAATTTCCCAAAAACACAGATTTCTGGACTCATCTTGCAAAATAGCTCCCAGATCAGTATTCCTTATCTCTCTACCAAATGATCATTCAAGATGTAGAATTGTCCCAGGTGGTACCCAGCGATGCACCGTGGTTCTTTATGATATTAACCGACTCGAGAAGGACCTCTTGTTGTGTTGTGTATAGCTCTTCTTTTCCCTGAGACAAATGATCGCATCAAGTTACTAAACTTTGTCTTGATTTGACGGCAAAGATCGCTAGTAATAGTAGCAGTACCCATTAAAAAAAAAATGAGAAGAATGTTACAGAGACTAGAGAGAGAGAAAATTACCATGTGTTTGAGATTGCACCCAATGGTAAGTTCCGCGAAAGATTTTTCCACTTGCGATAAGTAACAGTAAGGAGATTCTTTCCCTAAGAAAACTTTTGTATTTGCCCTCAACGTTTCCTTGATTTCATTTGATATTTGAGGAATCTTATCCAAGTCATCGATCTGCAGTGGGATCTTGGATGCTATGGCTCGCCACTGAGCACGTGACTTATTCACAATCACCTGTATATGTTAAGTATAGGTCAGGGTCATTCCGATTTCCATCCATGAAAAATGTTTAGCAATAAGATTCAAACAAATGAGATAATCAAATGGACACGACTATTAACTCAGTGTGGATGCTTTTAAGTGTGAAATTCTGAAAGCGAGAGCATAAGCTTATGCGATATGAAGATGAATAGTGCGAAACAGATAAACTAACCTGACTGGAAAACAGTGAATTGGGTACAAAAACCGGAAATTTCTCGGCATTCAACAAAGATGTTGTCGTAAGTCCCATCTCAACAACTTGACCTTCTACAGATCCAGCCTGAAAAGTGAGGGACAAGGAAGACACTATATTTTGAGAAAAAAAATATGAGTGAGATGTTAGTTAATCACCAAATGTACGACCAAGTCTACTCTTCTAGAATATCTCATAAGTTTATTGAGATAAAGTTAGTATAGACTTGATAAGATTAGGTTGATCTAGGAGCTATCTAGACCGACAGCTTATAGGGATTTGGTGAGTTATACCAACTCTATAAAATACACTTTGATGAGATGTATCAAAGGTATCACAAAAAAACAAAAGGTGTTTAGTTTTGAGTTATATTTTTCTAAACATCAATAAGAGAGCAATTCTTTAATCGTGTGTTCTTCTTCTTTGAGTCGTGTTGTTCAATACTCTTGTTTGTGTTAAAACAAACTATATTTGGTATCAGAGCATCAAGGTGTAACGATCTAAAACTCGACCTAGTCTAGAAGGAGATAATGAGTGAGACTGAATCAACCAGAGATGGTGGTGGTTCAACGAAGACGAAGGAGCCGAGTCCTTCAGCAATCCAGTGTCCGATGCTTTCATCAATCAATTACTCTGTCTGGTCAATGAGAATGAAGGTGATGTTAAAAGTCTATAAGGTATGGGAGACAATAGATCCTGGTTCAACAGAAACGGCCAAAAACGACATGGCTATTGCCTTGTTATTTCAAGCCATACCGGAGACGTTAATATTACAAGTTGGTGATCATGAGAAGGCAAAAGACATATGGGAGTCAATCAAATCTCGTCATCTTGGAGCTGATCGGGTGAAGGAAGCACGTTTGCAAACCTTAATGACCGAGTTCGACAAACTTCAGATGAGAGACAATGATACTATTGATGGTTTTGCGGGAAAACTATCGGAAATATCATCAAAAGCAACATTCTTGGGAGAAAGCATTGAGGAGTCTAAGATGGTGAAAGAGTTTCTCAAAAGCTTGCCAAGAATGAAGTATATTCACATCACGGCGGCACTTGAACAAGTTCTTGATCTAAATAAAACTGGTTTTGAAGAGATTGTTGGAAGACTTAAGGCATACGAAGAACGTATCAAAGATGATGATGCTCACGGTGAAAATCAAAGCAGGTTATTTTTCACCAACGCTGAGTCACATGACAATTCTGGTGGATCAAGGGGTAGAGGTCGAGGTGGAAGAGGTCGTGGTGGAAGAGGAAACCGTGGGAGAGGACGAGGAATGTTCGTTCCACAAGAACAACAACAAACAAATCAAGATCGTTCTAAGGAGAAGAAGGATCGATCAAAACTGATTTGTTATCGATGTGATAAACCGGGTCACTATGCAAGCAAGTGTCCCGAACGAGTTCAAAAACTACAAGAAGCAAACATGGCTGAGACGAAAGAAGCGGAACCAGCCTTGTATATGCATGAGGTAGTATTTTTGAATGAAGAGAACCTCATACCGACTAAGTACGAAACAAAAGAAGAAGTAGAAGGTATTTGGTACTTAGATAACGGAGCGAGTAACCACATGACCGGTAACAAGACATAATTTTCAGAGCTGAATGAACAAATCAAAGGCAAAGTGAAGTTTGGAGACGGGTCATGTATCGATATTGGTGGAAAAGGATCAATCATCTTCGAAGGAAAAACCGGAGAACAAAGACTACTCACTGATATCTACTATATTCCCGAACTTAAAAGCAACATTTTGAGTCTCGGACAGGCAACGGAATATGGTTGTGATGTTAGAATGAAGGAGAACTATCTAACTCTACAGGATCCAAGTGGAAGGTGATATGTCTGCATTTTATATGGTTTTAGCTTGCATTATTCATTCATTTAGCCTTTTTTAATAGCTTGTTCTTAGCATTTATCTCTAGTTTTGCATACTTAGAGTGTTTTGCATTAGGATCGCATGCATTTTGCATTTTGGACTTGTTTCAGGTGCATTCAAGGGATGTTGGAGATGTTGAAGTCAAATGAAGAAAAAGGAGAGTTTAACTCGACCAGGAACTCGAAGGAGACTGACTCTAGCACCCAGCTCGAGCAAGATGGTCGAGCTAGTGCATTCTGCACCAAAAACTGCACTTTGAGACTGACTCTAGCAAGCCTGATCGAGCCCATGATCGAGCTAGGCATAAAGATGCAATCTTGAAGTTTCTAAGACCCAGCTCGACCTCCTCTGATCGAGCCCATGATCGAGCTGAAGATAAAAATCAAACCTTGAAGTTTTCGGACCCAGCGCGACCCCCTGTGATCGAGCTCAAGATCGAGTCTGGTGAATAAAAATGCAATCTTGATTTAAACCCAGCTCGACCACCCAGCTCGACCCCCATGGTCGAGCTGGACCTTATCCGCACATTTTTTACTATTTTGCCCATGGCGTTTTTAGGGTTTTAAGACTTAGTATAAATACTCTCTAAGATGTTTAAAAGAGGTAACTCGGTTTTTAGGCAAAAATTAGGTTTTCTTAAGTGTTTTTCATCTGTTCTTGCTTTCTGGATCCTATATCTTTGATTCTACTGAGTATTTGTGTTTGAATCTTTCTATTCTATCTCTTCTCTTCCTTATCTTTCTACTTATGCAATTTATTTTGATTTCTGGGTTTGTGATTATGCTGTTCTTCATGGTTTCTGAGTAGTCATTAGGGTTCTTAAGGATGGGTTAGATTAGGTGTAGAATCTTAATCTTCTAGGTGGTTTAAGAGTAGATTGTTTGATTTCCCTTCTAAATCAGTGTTCTTAATGCTAATTTCTCTCTGATCAATTGAGATTAGAACTTAGGTGTTTTTCCGCCCAGAAGGTGTTTGATAAAATGCTTGACTGAACTGATGTTAGAGATTTGCATACCTAGCCTAAGGGATTAGTTGCCTAGGGTGTTTATTGACAATATTGAACTGAATCTTAATGCCTGCTAGGGTAGATTTCGCTAATCGGATTGGGTTTGGAACTGGTCTACCTTGAGGTTACTTATCACGGGAGTGGACTTAACTGGTTGTGATGTTTGATGTCTAGGGAATAGCTTGATTGAGTTTGTTAAACCATCTAGTTAGATTAAGAGGATGCACCAAGTCAATTACCCCATCCTTAGGACCTGCTCCTTCCTTGATTGATTTCTATTGCTCTGTTTTTGCTCTGTTTTCGTTCTGTTTTGCTAGGAGTCTCTGTTTTGCTATTTCGCTAGTTACTGCTAGTCTCTGTTTTTAGTTTTCTGTTTAGGTTGATAGCTTCATATCTCACTGCTTAGCTTGACTTAAACTGTTTGATTGCATCCTTCTTGGTTAATATCGCACCCATTTGGATTGATACCTTTCTGTATTACAATGACATGTTAGTGCATTAAGGCATTTGACAGATAGCATAAACCGAAAATTTGGCTATTTCAAATTGGCGCCGTTGCCATTTGGGTGTTGTTTGTTACAATTAGGATTTCATATCGTTTTCGATCAAGTTCTTATTCGATTTACTCTGTTCCTGACTTAGTTTTTTCTTTCTGTCTCTTTGTATTTCAGGTACGACCTGACTCGATTAGCTCAGCTCGACCAAGCTAGATCGAGCTAGCCTAGCTCGATCACTCTTGCTCGAGTCTGCCATCGAGTTCGCCTCCCCCTGCATGCACACGAGATCTAAAGGAAGTCAGAACCTCATCCGCTACGTCGACAATATTCACAGGCTACCACAACAGTTGAGAGAGCCGAGTGAACTTCTCAACACAGGTCTCCAGGATCCAATAAATATGGCTGACCATAATCCACCACCAGAGCCTGCACCTATGCCTCCTCAGAGAAGGCCGCGTCTGATTGGTGCAGGAGATGCTCCAAACACTCACACCAACAGACAAGGGATTGTACCTCCTACAGTCCAGAACAACAACTTTGAGATCAAGAGTGGCTTAATAGCTATGGTATAGAGCAACAAATTCCATGGGCTGCCTATGGAAGACCCTCTTGATCATCTAGATGAGTTTGATAGGCTCTGTAGCCTCACCAAGATTAATGGCGTCAGCGAAGATGGTTTCAAGCTGCGACTCTTTCCATTCTCTCTTGGTGACAAAGCCCATCTCTGGGAGAAGAATCTACCTCATGGCTCTATTACTTCATGGGATGATTGCAAGAGAGCTTTCCTTGCCAAGTTCTTCTCCAATGCCCGAACCGCTCGCCTCAGGAACGAAATATCCGGATTTTCTCAGAAAGATGGGGAAAGTTTCTGTGAATGCTGGGAACGATTCAAGGGTTACACAACTCAATGTCCTCACCATGGCTTCAGCAACGAGTCCCTACTCAGCACACTTTACAGAGGGGTTCTCCCAAAGGTCCGCATGCATCTCGATACAGCCACCAATGGTAATTTCCTCAACAAAGATGTTGATGAAGGATGGGAGCTTGTAGAGAACCTTGCTCAATCAGATGGAAACTACACTGCGGAGTATGATAGATGTGTAAGGAGTAATGTTGATTCAGAGGAGAGGCATAGAAAAGAGATGAAAGCTATGAATGCCAAGTTAGATCAGATCCTACACCAGCAGAAGCATGTCCACTTTGCAAATGAAGATACGGTTTTTCAGGTTCAAGATGGGGAGGATGATGGTTTAGAGGAGGTCAGCTATGTGCAGAATCAGGGTCAGTACAACAAAGGTTTCATCAACTACAAGAACAACCCGAATCTCTCTTACAGAAGCACCAATGTTGCCAACCCTCAGGATCAAATTTACCCGCCTCAGCAACCACCGCACCAGTCCAAGCCTTTTGCTGCTTACAACCAGAATCAGAGTTTTGTCCCTAAGCAGCATTACCAGACCAGCTATCCACAACAGGGAGTCATGGATGCCCCACCTGGTTTCACATCTCACCAAGCTCAGCTTTCTACTGCTCCAGATCATCAGATGATACAAATGCTGCAACAGCTTCTTCAGGGTCAAGCAGCTAGTGCAATGGAAAATGCTAAGAAATTTGGTGAAATCAAAACCCAGATGGACTTCACATACAATGACCTCAACAGCAAGATTGAGTCATTGAACTCCAGAATCAAATACTTGGAGGGCAAAACTGCATCTACTTCCTCCACAACACCTATTGGACAACTTCTAGGAAAGGCAATTCAGAACCCCAAGGAGTATTGCAATGCCATCTTTTCAATGGAATCAAGTCTCATTGCTAATCATGAAGCTGCAGTTAGAGAAACTGAGACTTTGCTTTATGGTTCAGATGCTCCCTCCAATGTAATCAGAACAGCGCTCCCAGCAAGCGTCGGCACTACTCTAGTCACTGTGGACAGTGAGGTTGAAGATGGGGAGGATTTGAGCTGCAAAGAAGGCAAAGAAATTCGTCTAGAGGCTGACTCTAGCAACCAGCTCGACCACCCTGGTCGAGCTAGCCCTCCACCTGCTGCAAAACCTGCTGTTTCAGAGAAAAAGAAAGCACCCTCTGCCCCCCTCCTTATAAACGTAAACTTCCATTTCCAGGAAGATTCAAGAAAGATAAGGACGTAACCATGGTTGAATACAAGGGTAGTGTCGATTGTATTGATTCACCCAGCACGACAAAGATTGAGCTTAAGTCTCTCCCCAAGCTTGGTAATCCTGGTATGTTCTCCATAGCCTGCTCTCTTGGTGATCTGGAAATTAAGGATGCTCTTTGTGACTCTGGTTCAAGTGTGAATGTCATGTCCCGTGAGATGTTAGAAAATTTAGGGATAAGACACCTCACTTATCACCCATCACCCATCACTTTTGGAGACGCTCATTCACGAAAGCCACTTGGTCTTCTGGAAGATTATCCACTTAAAGTTGGGGATTGTCTAGTCCCAACGGACTTCGTTATTATGGAAATGAAGAAGGCAAACAAGCTCCCACTCCTCCTTGGAACTCCCTTCCTCAACACTACTGGTGCAAACATAGACTTCAAGAACCAAAGGGTAGTTCTTATGAATGTGGATGACAAGGCCTATTACCCACTAAAAGCTTCTCCAAATGAGCTATGTGGCACAATGACTATCAAAGATGATGGCTACCGTGATGAGATAGTACAGTGTATTGGCACAATTGAGAAAGCTCCACCCTCAAAGATTTATAAACAGAAAGGGAAGTCTCTGGAACAAAAGGATAGAGCTGAGAGCACAATGAATGAGCAAGGGGTCAAGCCATTCATACATGGTCAGATCATTGCAGAGGAGACCTCAGTTCCTCTCCATGAACCACCATAGACCTAAGAAAAAGGAAGTCAAGCTTAGAGACTTTAAACAAGCTCACTTGGGAGGAAGTCCCATGTCTATCCCTGTACATAATGCTTTAATTTTGTTTTAAATCGTCGTTTAAATATGCTAATTCGTGTTTTTGGCTTGCTGGTATGATTGCAGGAGAGAATGAGCATTAAATCATGAAGAAAAGAAGGAGAAAAAAAAACAAAGTGTGTCTGACTGGACCAACCAGCTCGACCAGGGTGGTAGAGTCAGTGGTCGAGTCAAGCTCCCACGCTGCTTACACTCAGGAGAGCATGGAGGATTCAATCTCCTCCTTCTTCTCCAACCCTTGAGGTACCTGTTCTATCCATTCTTGTATATATCATTTGCATTTCTTTCTTGCTTTTTGTTGTTTCTTAAACCTTCTTTCCAAATTTTTATTACACAAGGGACTGTGTAATTTAAGTTTGGGGGGAAGGCTTAAGATGTGTTTAACTTGTTTTCTGTGTTCTTATTTTTCAATTTTATGCATACTTGAGTCTGCATGCATCTAAGGCATAGAAAAACCAAACAAATTTGAAAAAAATTTCGAAGAAAAAAATTACAAAAACAGAGTGTTCATGTAGCTGCACTTACATTTTAGGATTGAGTCTAGATTGTTTTCATATAGAGCTGTTGCATATGCATAGGGGATTATGATGATTTAAACCTTGTAAGCTTGCTGATTCAATTGTATGATTTCAATACCCTCGTTTCTAGTTGTTTAATGCTTTGTTAATGAAATTGAAGTAAGACTGCACCATACTCTGAATGCACAACTAGATTAAGTCTTAACTGAAGCATGTTGTGATTTTCTGTCTTCCCCTATCTATTTGAACCTGAATTTTGACTCATAATTATCAAGCCTATGTACTGCATTTGAACTCACGGATACTATATACATACTTGGATTTTCTTTCGTCTGTTTATACCACTCTTTGCTGATCCAAGTAGTTGTTCTCATCATTAGAACAGTTTTACCATGCCTTTAGCCTAGCCTTCTTTCAAGCCATGATATTGTTTTCTTGGGTGTGTGAGGCCTATTTCTGAATGAGCTTGGTAGAAAGTGTTAGGTTTGAGCCGACAAGGATAGAATCTCATGTAGTTCTGGTTTGCAATTTTCGAATCAGATAGGACTAGGTGGGATCTTGATCATTGGGTATTGGGTTTGGTTCTGTGAAAATAAAAGAATGAAAAACTTGGAAAAAGTTGAAAGAAAAAGGATAAGAGTTCTTAGGAGGGGAATGATCTGAATGTTTAAGTATCTAGTAAAGGATTAGGGGATGTGCATAATAAAAGAAAAGAAAAGGCAGAAAGCTTAAAAGTCTGAAAAATATAAAAATGCCTAAGCTAGTTAAGAAAAACCCCCAATCCGCTAGATGTATATGTGTATAACCCCTCCTAGAACCAAAAATAAAAAGAAAAGATGAAAATGATCCAAGAAATCAAAAGGGAAGACCTAAGGGTCAAGGATAGAATTAGGATGACTTTCTGGGTTTAGACTTAAAGGTTAAGAACACTTGTGTAGGACTGGGTAGATGGGAGTCTATTCTTGTATGCATAGGTTGGTTCTTACCTTTAGCATTCTACTAAAGCTCATTCCATTTCATTGAGAGATCCTTGTTCTGAATTAACAAAACCTTACTGAAGGGACTATCTTTGTCTCTTGACCTTACCCTTAGCCAAATGAGTTCATAGAATGTGCATAGCTTGATTCATGGTTTCTGCTTAATTGAATGTTAAAGGGATTGATAGATTTGAATGCATGTCTAGATTGAGATTTAATTGAAATTGTGCTGAGAAGAGTATGGCTAAAGTTTTTAAGTAGAGTTCATATACTTTGCATTCTAGAACTAGTAACTTGGACATTGAGGTCATCTGTTATATCTGCAAGCTTTGGTTCTGAATCCCCAATGTTCAAACCTCTTCTCCATTTTTATTCTTCTGTTTGCTTGAGGGCAAGCAAAGACTAAGTTTGGGGGAGTTGATATGTCTGCATTTTATATGGTTTTAGCTTGCATTATTCATTCATTTAGCCTTTTTTAATAGCTTGTTCTTAGCATTTATCTCTAGTTTTGCATACTTAGAGTGTTTTGCATTAGGATCGCATGCATTTTGCATTTTGGACTTGTTTCAGGTGCATTCAAGGGATGTTGGAGATGTTGAAGTCAAATGAAGAAAAAGGAGAGTTTAACTCGACCAGGAACTCGAAGGAGACTGACTCTAGCACCCAGCTCGAGCAAGATGGTCGAGCTAGTGCATTCTGCACCAAAAACTGCACTTTGAGACTGACTCTAGCAAGCCTGATCGAGCCCATGATCGAGTTAGGCATAAAGATGCAATCTTGAAGTTTCTAAGACCCAGCTCGACCTCCTCTGATCGAGCCCATGATCGAGCTGAAGATAAAAATCAAACCTTGAAGTTTTCGGACCCAGCGCGACCCCCTGTGATCGAGCTCAGGATCGAGTCTGGTGAATAAAAATGCAATCTTGATTTAAACCCAGCTCGACCACCCAGCTCGACCATGGGGGTCGAGCTGGACCTTATCCGCACATTTTTTACTATTTTGCCCATGGCATTTTTAGGGTTTTAAGACTTAGTATAAATACTCTCTAAGATGTTTAAGAGAGGTAACTCGGTTTTTAGGCAAAAATTAGGTTTTCTTAAGTGTTTTTCATCTGTTCTTGCTTTCTGGATCCTATATCTTTGATTCTACTGAGTATTTGTGTTTGAATCTTTCTATTCTATCTCTTCTCTTCCTTATCTTTCTACTTATGCAATTTATTTTGATTTCTGGGTTTGTGATTATGCTGTTCTTCATGGTTTCTGAGTAGTCATTAGGGTTCTTAAGGATGGGTTAGATTAGGTGTGGAATCTTAATCTTCTAGGTGGTTTAAGAGTAGATTGTTTGATTTCCCTTCTAAATCAGTGTTTTTAATGCTAATTTCTCTCTGATCAATTGAGATTAGAACTTAGGTGTTTTTCCGCCCAGAAGGTGTTTGATAAAATGCTTGACTGAACTGATGTTAGAGATTTGCATACCTAGCCTAAGGGATTAGTTGCCTAGGGTGTTTATTGACAATATTGAACTGAATCTTAATGCCTGCTAGGGTAGATTTCGCTAAGGGATTGGGTTTGGAACTGGTCTAGCTTGAGGTTACTTATCACGGGAGTGGACTTAACTGGTTGTGATGTTTGATGTCTAGGGAATAGCTTGATTGAGTTTGTTAAACCATCTAGTTAGATTAAGAGGATGCACCAAGTCAATTACCCCATCCTTAGGACCTGCTCCTTCCTTGATTGATTTCTATTGCTCTGTTTTTGCTCTGTTTTCGTTTTGTTTTGCTAGGAGTCTCTATTTTGCTATTTCGCTAGTTACTGCTAGTCTCTGTTTTTAATTTTCTGTTTAGGTTGATTGCTTCATATCTCACTGCTTGGCTTGACTTAAACTGTTTGATTGCATCTTTCTTGGTTAATATCGCACCCATTTGGATTGATACCTTTCTGTATTACAATGACATGTTAGTGCATTAAGGCATTTGACAGATAGCATAAACCAAAAATTCGGCTATTTCAGAAGGCTCTTGATAAAAGTGGTGAGATCGGCGAACAGACTTTACAAAATAAGTCTAAAAATTGGAAAACCAATATGTTTGTATTCAAAGATTGAGGATGACACATGGCGATGGCATGCAAGGTTGGGGCATATTGGCTTCCACTCGATGAAGGTAATGTCAACAAAAGAAATGGTTCTTGGCTTACCTAAAATCGAACTCGAGAAGGAGGTGTGTGAGTCTTGCTTGGTGGGCAAGCAAACAAGACAATCGTTTCCGCAAGCTACAACTTTTCGAGCGTCACGACCGTTGGAGCTCTTGCACGGTGATTTATGTGGCCCAATCTCTCCATCGACCACTGCTCATAACAAATATATCTTTGTAATCATTGATGATTATTCTAGATATATGTGGTCTATACTCTTGAAAGAAAAAGGTGAAGCGTTTGAGAGGTTTAAGCGCTACAAGCTGATGGTTGAGAAGGATATGGGGGTCACCATAAAAACTCTAAGAACTGATAGGGGGGGGGGGAGTTTACCTCGAGAGAGTTTCAAGATTACTGTGAAGAAAATGGAATATCTCGACATTTAACAGCTCCCTATACGCCACAGCAAAACGGAGTTGTAGAACGTCGGAATCGCACATTAATGGAGATGACTAGGAGTATTCTTAAAGCTATGAAGGTACCCAATTACTTATGGGGGGAGGCAGTACGTCATGCAACGTATGTAATTAATCGTGTACCTACAAGAGCTCTAAAGGATCAAACTCCATACGAAGCCTTGCGGAACAAGAAACCTTGCGTCGATCACTTGAGAGTTTTTGGGTGTCTCGCCTATGCTAAGATCGAAGCTGTCGGTCTTAAGAACCTTGATGACAGATCAGAAGTACTTGTTCATCTTGGAATCGAGCCCGGATCCAAAGCATATAGGCTCTATAGTCCATCAACAAGAAGAGTTGTCGTGAGTAGAGATGTGATCTTTGATGAGCGAACCGGATGGAAGTGGGGAATGTCTAACGAAGAGGAGAGAAACCCATGCATGTTTCAAATGATACGAGGAGGAATCATTGATGCTGGAACAGGTCCATTCGTAGTGACAGAGCACATAAGTGAAACTGGATCCGAGAACAATAACCAGGAAGATGGTGGTTTTGATCACGATGGTGATGATCTTGATCATGATGGTGAAGCTAATACTCGGAACGACTCAATCGATTCTCATCCCCAAGTTCACTCAAGCAGCATGCATAGTTCTAATGTAGCAAACTCGAACCAAGGAGGGGAAGTTCAATTCGAGATAAGAAAATCAAGTCGCCAAGTACAACGGCCTAAGTATTTGAGTGACTACGTACTTCTAGCGGACATTGAATGTGAGAGATTGCTAATAAACATCAATGATGAACCAAGTTGCTATGAAGAAGCAAAGAACTCGGTTGAATGGAAAAGCGCATGCAAAGAAGAGATTGATTCGATTAACAAAAATAATACTTGGACGTTGGTTGACGAGAAGAAGGGTAAGAAGATCATTGGTTTGAAATGGGTGTTCAAACTAAAGAAGAATGCAGATGGTTCAATTAACAAGTTCAAAGCTCGTTTAGTTGCAAAGGGTTATGTTCAAAAACAAGGGATCGACTTCGATGAAGCGTTTGCACCGGTAGCGCGTATCGAGACTATACGCTTGTTAATTGCGCTGGCAGCTTCTCATAGTTGGGAAATACATCATCTTGATGTCAAAACAGCATTCCTACATGGAGAACTACTAGAAGAAGTGTATGTAACACAACCCGAAGGCTTTGTGAAGAAAGGAGAAGAACACAAAGTATATAGGCTTTCAAAGGCATTGTACAGCTTGAGACAAGCTCCAAGGGCATGGAATACAAAGTTGGATCAAATCTTGAAAGGGATGAAGTTTCATAAGTGTTTCAAGGAGAACTCCGTGTATCGCAAGGTTGAGGGAGAAAACTTTCTCATTATTGCTGTCTATGTCGATGATCTTTTTGTCACAGGAAATACAATGAAGATCATCAACGATTTCAAGAAAGGGATGTCAACAAATTTTGAGATGACTGATCTAGGTAAATTGACATATTACCTTGGGATGGAAGTCTCTCAAGGTACAGATGGAATTGAGATCAAGCAAGAAGCCTATGCTCGTCTAATCTTAGAAGAAGCTAGATTGGATACATGTAACCCGACACACATTCCGATGGAGCCTGGGCTAAAGTTATCAAAGGCGCAAGATGAATCTGAAATCGAAGCTACGTTATATCGAAGAAATGTTGGATGTCTTCGGTATCTTCTCCACACACGTCCAGACTTGGCATTCTCAGTTGGAGTTGCTAGCCGCTACATGCAGGATCCACGTGAGTCTCATGGAATTGCAATGAAACACATCTTACGATACCTTCGAGGAACGGTGGCTCATGGTCTGAAATTTGAACGAGTTGGTTCAAAACAAATTGTTGGTTATAGTGACAGCAGTCACAATGTTGATCAAGACGACGGGAAGAGTACAACCGGCCACATTTTTTACTTTGGAAACTCACCAATTACTTGGTGTTCACAAAAGCAAGAAACGGTGGCATTGTCTTCATGTGTGGCAGAGTTTATGGCAGCCACAACAGCAGCATGTCAAGCCATATGGCTTCAAGATCTCTTGAATGAAGTCACTGGTTGGGATCGCAAGAAGGTGGTGTTACGAGTGGACAACAAATCCGCAATCGCCCTCACTAAGAATCCAGTTTTCCATGGTAGAAGTAAGTATATACACAAGCGTTATCACTTTATACGAGAGTGTGTTGAACACAACCAAGTGGAGATGGAACACGTACCCGGAATCGAGCAGAAAGCTGATATACTAACAAAGCCGTTGGCCAAGTTCAAGTTTCGAGAAATGCGAGACAAGATTGGAGTCAAAGACCTTACAAAATCTCATTTGGAGATTAAGGGGGTCAATGTTAGTTAATCACCAAATGTACGACCAAGTCTACTCTTCTAGAATATCTCATAAGTTTATTGAGATAAAATTAGTATAGACTTGATAAGATTAGGTTGATCTAGGAGCTATCTAGACCGACAACTTATAGGGATTTGGTGAGTTATACCAACTCTATAAAATACACTTTGATGAGATGTATCAAAGATATCACAAAAAAACAAAAGGTGTTTAGTTTTGAGTTATATTTTTCTAAACATCAATAAGAGAGCAATTCTTTAATCGTGTGTTCTTCTTCTTTGAGTCGTGTTGTTCAATACTCTTGTTTGTGTTAAAACAAACTATATGAGAATCGCTAACAGATTTGCTTCCTCGAGGAAACTTAATAAAAGAAGAGAGCAAAAAGCAGGTAACACAAGAAATTTCAAGTTCAACTAATTTTAATTGTATCTCCCATAGAGAAAGGCCGAGAGAATTGCGTGGACAGACCACTCAGCACATTACCAAGAATATCTCTGGCAGCAAATGCGGTGGCAACTCCTGCAAAACTCAAAATAAAATTGATATGTTATGAGCAAACAGTATCTTACAAAATGTTAGCAACCTTGGAAAAGATAAGACTACATGTTTGTGGAGGCTTTCTTTTCTGTTGAATCCTCTAGCAATTATCATTATAGGCCGTGAAAAACAACTAATTTGAAATAGAGAGCAGTAGACACACCTCCAACTCCACCAACTGTCAAGATAGATTGAACAGCAACCCTGATATATCATGGATTTTACCCGTTTTTAGCCATGATATAAGTCGTTTTATCGAGTCTTTCTAGTGCTTTTTCTATCATTTTAGAGTCTTTTCAGGTTTTAGCACGTTTGGGACGAAATTGGAGATTTTGGAGACATTTGGAGCCTTTTTGGAGCAAACCGAAGAAAGTACCCGTTTTGAAGCCTGAGTATCGATCGACACCATTCTGAGTATCGATCGACACCATTCTGAGTATCGATCGACACCATTCCGAGTATCGATCGACACCATTCCGGTATCGATCGATACCGACGACTGACGCGGGATAGAGAGATATCCAAGGAAGAGAATTCTCACCATAAGAAGCCCAATACTTTCCCTTATTTACAAAGAGGCCCAGCTCGTGTTTTTAGACCTATTTAAGTAAGTTTTTAGTCATTAGGTCAAGGGGGGGAGACTTTACTTTTCACTATTATTCTTGAGCCACCATTGAGATTTGAGAGCTTTTGTGAGGGAGACGGATCCAAGACTCTGTTCATCATAGAGAAGATCCCGAACCCTTGTTTTTATTCTTTTGTTATATTTAATTTCATGATCTATTCAGTTATGTTATTTGTTTCATCTATCATGTCTGAGTAGTCTCTTTTTAGGTTCAGGGTTTTCTCATATGGATTTCTCTGATTTATTATGATTGATTAGTTAGGGTTCAAAATCTGAATAGTTCTTCACCATAGGTTGTTCTCAAAGCTATTTCTAACCTGATCACTTAGAACATAGAACCTAGATTAATCGATTAGGCACGACAGTGCAATTGAGTAATCTGATAAAACCTAGGGTGAGCAATTGGATTATCTGCAAAGAGATTTGGTTTAATCGAATTGTGAACATATCAAACTTGAATTGATTGCTGGTTTACTGTGTAGGATTTGCAAAGAGATTTGGAATTTTAGACTTTAGACTTAGTTAGTTTTCGCAACGACAGTTGGTTAACTATACTTTCGTGTTTGAGTTCGAGAACGGCGCTTAATTGAATTGAACCTTAATTGATTAATTGTTATCTATCATTGACTTCCTGAGAATTTCCCTGAGCCTAGTTTCCCCTCATATAAATCAACCTAAGTTTAATTCGATCATTTGTTTTCTCATCAATCATTTGTTTGCTTAGCACAATCTGCATCTTTCATCTATTGCGTGAATTTTCTTGAGTTCTTGTGTTCGACCCCTAACTTTACTGCAGCAACTGCTTTAGTATCATTATAGGGTATTAATTTGAGCATATCAAATTTGGCGCCGTTGCCGGGGACTCTAAAAATTCACCATTAGAATTTTAGTTGTCGATTTTGTCTAAGTTCGTCGTCAGTATCGATCGATACTCCATTGGTATCGATCGACACTGAACGTCTGTTTTTAAATTTTGGTTACTTATCTTCTCGTTTTCTTTTGATTTTCAGGTGTATGCATCAGCGTACCACCAGGAGAACGAAGAACACACCACTGATCAATCTCTCCAACTCAGAGCTAGCAGAGCTTGAACGCACGAGTCGAACAAGGAAAAGAACTACAGTTGAGATGGATCTTCCACAAGGTTTGGTGCATGATGAGGAAGGTGGACAACTACCTCCTCCACAACAACCCCAAGCTGTTGCTGAACGGACACTTGGCGATTACAACCGACCGGATCAATTCTATGCAAATCTTGCAGCAATCCGTATTCCGACTTTCCAGAGGAATGACTTTGAGCTGAAGCCTGCTTACTTCACTCTTGTTGGACAGCACCCTTTCACCGGTCTTTCTCATGAGCACCCTATGGATCACATCGAGAAATTCGAGGACTTGGTCACCAGTATGAAGTACAATGGAGTACCACATGAATACCTCTTTTGTAAGCTCTTTCCATACTCTCTTGGTGGAGAGGCAGCTTACTGGCTGAAGCAGCTACCTCCTGGATCTCTCGCTACTTGGAACAAAACCAAGAACGCATTCCTGAACAATTTCTATGACGATGCGAGATTGGAGGAGCTCAGGAACAAGCTCTCTTAATTTTCTCAAGGTCCAACAGAAGCACTCAAGGCTGCTTGGGTGCGATTCAGATCCTACCAGAGAGACTGTCCGCATCACGGTTTCAGTCAAGTTCAACTGCTCGGGATCTTTTACAGAGGAATTGATTGGCGGTATCAGATGGCACTGGATTCTGCAAGCAACGGGAACTTCAACACTAGGATTCCAACCGATGCTGTAAAACTGATTGAGAACTTGGCGTCTAGCAATAGCACCAAGAATGCTGATTTTNCATCACGGTTTCAGTCAAGTTCAACTGCTCGGGATCTTTTACAGAGGAATTGATTGGCGGTATCAGATGGCACTGGATTCTGCAAGCAACGGGAACTTCAACACTAGGATTCCAACCGATGCTGTGAAACTGATTGAGAACTTGGCGTCTAGCAATAGCACCAAGAATGCTGATTTTGAGCGGAAGAGGCTCGCTAGTGATGCTGACAGTTCGCAGATTGCTGATGTTCAGGCGAAGCTAGACACAATGCACAACCTGCTAGTGGGGAAGACAAAGAAGGCTGTACATTTTGCTGAGGAAGTAGAGGAGATTAAAGATGAAACAGAAGATGTTAACTACATTGGTGATTCTGGTTTTCAGGGTCAGCGATTTGGTTACAACAACAACAGAAGCCTCAACAACAATCAGCAAGGTGGTTACAAATCTGGTGGTAACCAATCTGGTTTTGGTGCCACACAATTCGCCCAAAAACCACTTCAGAGCAATGACTTTACTCGCCAATACGGTAATTCATCTTACCAACCGCATTCTCCGAGGTCTACAGAGAGTAAGAAAGAGATCCTCTTGGAACAAATTCTGCAGGGACAAGAAAAAATGACTGTGGATTTTAATAGAAAGCTGGATAATGTTTACACTGATCTGAATGGAAAATCAACGCTCTCGAAATCCATCAGAAGATGCTGGAAAGTCAAATAGCTCAGACATCAGCAGCTGTCAAGGGAAAGATAGTTCAACCACAGCATGGACATGTCAATGCAATCACCTCGAGCGCTAGAGAAGAGGATTTTGAGCCTGCGATGACTGTGTTCGTATGCAGTGATACTAGTATCGACCGATACCTGCCNCTGAGTATCGATCGACACCATTCCGAGTATCGATCGACACCATTCCGGTATCGATCGATACCGACGACTGACGCGGGATAGAGAGATATCCAAGGAAGAGAATTCTCACCATAAGAAGCCCAATACTTTCCCTTATTTACAAAGAGGCCCAGCTCGTGTTTTTAGACCTATTTAAGTAAGTTTTTAGTCATTAGGTCAAGGGGGGGAGACTTTACTTTTCACTATTATTCTTGAGCCACCATTGAGATTTGAGAGCTTTTGTGAGGGAGACGGATCCAAGACTCTGTTCATCATAGAGAAGATCCCGAACCCTTGTTTTTATTCTTTTGTTTAATCTCATGATTTATTCAGTTATGTTATTTGTTTCATCTATCATGTCTGAGTAGTCTCATTTTAGGTTTAGGGATTTCTCATATGGATTTCTCTGATTCATGATGATTGTTTTGTTAGGGTTCAAAATCTGAATAGTTCTTCACCATAGGGTGTACTCAAAGCTATTTCTAACCTGATCACTTAGAGCATAGAACTTAGATTAATCGATTAGGCACGACAGTGCAATTGAGTAATCTGATAAAACCTAGGGTGAGCAATTCTATTATCTACAAAGAGATTTGGTTTAATCGAATTGTGAACATATCAAACTTGAATTGATTGCTGGTTTACTGTGTAGGATTTGCAAAGAGATTTGGAATTCTAGATTTTAGACTTAGTTAGTTTTCGCAACGACAGTTGGTTAACTATATTATCGTGTTTGAGTTCAAGAACGGCACCTAATTGAATTGAACCTTAATCTGATTAATTGTTATGTATCATTGATTTCCTGAGAATTTTCCTGAGCCTAGTTTCCTTCCATATAAATCAACCTAAGTTTAATTTGACCATTTGTTTTCTCGTCATTCACTATTTGCTTAGCACAATCTGCATCTTTTATCTACTGAGTGAATATTCTTGAGTTCTCGTGTTCGATCCCTAACTTTACTGCAGCAACTGCTTTAGTATCTTTATAGGGTATTAATTTGAGCATATCAAATTTGGCGCCGTTGCCGGGGACTCTAAAAATTCACCATTAGAATTTTAGTTGTCGATTTTGTCTAAGTTCGTCGTCAGTATCGATCGATACTCCATTGGTATCGATCGACACTGAACGTCTATTTTAAAATTTTGGTTACTTATCTTCTCGTTTTCTTTTGATTTTCAGGTGTATGCATCAGCGTACCACCAGGAGAACGAAGAACACACCACTGATCAATCTCTCCAACTCAGAGCTAGCAGAGCTTGAACGCACGAGTCGAACAAGGAAAAGAACTACAGTTGAGATGGATCTTCCACAAGGTTTGGTGCATGATGAGGAAGGTG
>JACCIV010006537.1:2702764-2806890 GCA_015832515.1 Boechera retrofracta | reverse complement strand
AAGTGAAATCTTGGGAAGTTGGGGTTCCTACGGAGAAGTACATGGTGGTTAGATCTGGAGCTGATCAGGCAGCAGTGGGCGCTTGGGAAAAAGGATCATTACAGCGATTTCGGTAAGAGGTCAGATCTCTAAGGTTTTTCAAACCTCTTTCTCTAACTTAGTTTTCTGTTTTGCTTGAGGGCAAGCAAAAGGCTAAGTCTGGGGGCGTGATATATCATGGATTTTACCCGTTTTTAGCCATGATATAAGTCGCTTTATCGAGTTTTTCTAGTGCTTTTTCTATCATTTTAGAGTCTTTTCAGGTTTTAGCACGTTTGGGACGAAATTGGAGATTTTGGAGACATTTGGAGCCTTTTTGGAGCAAACCGAAGAAAATACCCGTTTTGAAGCCTGAGTATCGATCGACACCATTTTGAGTATCGATCGACACCATTCTGAGTATCGATCGACACCATTCCGAGTATCGATCGACACCATTCCGGTATCGATCGATACCGACGACTGACGCGGGATAGAGAGATATCCAAGGAAGAGAATTCTCACCATAAGAAGCCCAATACTTTTCCTTATTTACAAAGAGGCCCAGCTCGTGTTTTTAGACCTATTTAAGTAAGTTTTTTGTCATTAGGTCAAGGGGGGGAGACTTTACTTTTCACTATTATTCTTGAGCCACCATTGAGATTTGAGAGCTTTTGTGAGGGAGACGGATCCAAGACTCTGTTCATCATAGAGAAGATCCCGAACCCTTGTTTTTATTCTTTTGTTTAATCTCATGATTTATTCAGTTATGTTATTTGTTTCATCTATCATGTCTGAGTAGTCTCATTTTAGGTTTAGAGATTTCTCATATGGATTTCTCTGATTCATGATGATTGTTTTGTTAGGGTTCAAAATCTGAATAGTTCTTCACCATAGGGTGTACTCAAAGCTATTTCTAACCTGATCACTTAGAGCATAGAACTTAGATTAATCGATTAGGCACGACAGTGCAATTGAGTAATCTGATAAAACCTAGGGTGAGCATTTCTATTATCTACAAAGAGATTTGGTTTAATCGAATTGTGAACATATCAAACTTGAATTGATTGCTGGTTTACTGTGTAGGATTTGCAAAGAGATTTGGAATTCTAGATTTTAGACTTAGTTAGTTTTCGCAACGACAGTTGGTTAACTATATTATCGTGTTTGAGTTCAAGAACGGCACTTAATTGAATTGAACCTTAATCTGATTAATTTTTATGTATCATTGATTTCCTGAGAATTTCCCTGAGCCTAGTTTCCTTCCATATAAATCAACCTAAGTTTAATTTGACCATTTGTTTTCTCGTCATTCACTGTTTGCTTAGCACAATCTGCATCTTTTATCTACTGAGTGAATATTCTTGAGTTCTCGTGTTCGATCCCTAACTTTACTGCAGCAACTGCTTTAGTATATTTATAGGGTATTAATTTGAGCCCCACAGGCTTCAACCGAAGCCATCAAACCGATTGCAAAAAGACCAACCGATGATACTTTGTCTAAAGTTAATACCTTCTCCCTATCTAGCCCACCAAAACTCTTAGCGGACAACATTCGGGTAATCACATTGGTCTTCCACCGATATAGGAACCACACAAGTGATAGAATGACTGCTCCCTTCACTGTCGGGGAAAAGTATTGAGCTGCTATTGTTGTTGGCGCCACCATTGCGGCACTACAACATATCACAATCATCAAGTCCGTTTATTTTCTACAACATAATATTCAAAAAGATCATGTTACTCATATACATAATAATTTTTCAAATGCAAAAAGTTAATGCGACTCACATTTGTGCAAAAGCTATGAAGGTCACTAAGTAACGTGCTGGATCCTCCAAAGCTCCCCAAAAGCTTTTCTCATATGGAACATCTTCGTTAGAGAAGCCTCCGGGAAGCAAAGCAGCGGAACTTTGCATTGCATATGTGTGAAACCTCCTCAAAACCCTAGGCATAACTATCCAAGCAAATAAAGTAGCAGTCATAGTGAGACTGATGGGAACTGTGACTTGTTTAAGATATGGATTGGAGTCTAGCAATTGGTGAACATGAGGGATCATCTCATCAGAGGCTACTTTAGTCTTCCTTGCAGTTTCAGTAAGAGCATCTACACTAGTCTGCAACACATCTTTGGCCTTCTGAACCCAGTCACCAGTGCCATCACCGGTGCCACTACCAGCAGGAGCTACAATACTTGCGAAATCGTCAGGTTTGGAGCTGAAAGGGCGTGCATAAGATGAATGACCTAAGAAAGGGATGGAGTAATTGAAAGGATTAGCATTATGATGCAGGCGAAAACTCGAAGAAAAAGAGACAATCGAAGGGGAAGCTTTTTCTTTGTGAGACACTCCATCAAGGAGATTGAAAGGAGGGGAAGGCTCTTTCTTGTGGAACCGAGAAAACACCATAGAAGAAGAATGACGAATTTGCAGGTCGAAGATGAGCATAATCAGCTAGTCTCGAGAAAGGTCGAGGGGAATGAGGGTTAGAAGAAGACGAGTTTATTGATCTGTGAAGTGACTTGAGAAGTAATTAATTAAGATTTATGTCAGTTTAAGCAAAAATATCAATAGCAGAAATTTTAATAATTTTAAATTTTCTGGTAATGGTAATTTTTTATATAAAAAATAGAATAGATAATCAATAAAGATTTTTGTCAGTTTAAGTAAAAATGTAAATAACAGAAAAATGAAAAATAATAGAAAAGACAACTTACTGTTAATGTATCATCAGAAAGACAATTGTCAGTTTTAGCAAAATATTTAATATTTAATATTTTACATCACAATTATGTTAATTTTCCAAATTAATATTGTAATAGTTTGATTATAAATACCAAAGTATATATTTTTAACAAATCATCTTCTCATTCATCTTTTACTTTTTTGTTATTCATCATATTAAATCACAAAAATTAATTCAGAAGTTCTTTTTACCCTAGATCAATTAGACAAAAATCGTGTTCTTGCTTCAAAAATAGGAAGCAAGAAATATCAAAGCAAATAATATACTCATGCGAATAGATTTATTATTGATTGATGTAAAAGTAATAATTTGTTTTAATAAATCTTATTATATTTTTAGAAGATATTTTATATTAGTGTTTAATGTATTTTATAAAAATATTATTTTAATATGGTTTGTTAAGAGTCTTTATATTAATATTTAGTGTTTAATTTACTTAATTTTTGTGAAAAAATATTATTATAAAATATTTATTTAATTTCAAATTGATATGTATTATTCATAGAAAATACAAATTAAGGTTTTGTGCATCATTTTATTTTTAAAAAATTGGTATAAATCTATTTATAAAATATATTTTTGATAAAATATATTTTTATATAAATATAGATGAAATATAATATAATATTATTTCTTGATGCTATAGCATAGGGGATATAAAATTAGTTGTTATAAAAGAAAGAAGGGAACGAACCCGCACAATTTCGGTTCGGTTACGGTCGGCTATAATGAATGACAATGGTGCTTTTAGACGAAAGAAATAAGGTCAAAGCAGTTTTAGTTGTTCCCGCTTAACGTGTATTCTTGTGATTGAACTGTCGGACGTGTCTACTAACAATGGAACATGTAAACGTCTTCTCACCATGTCTTTCTTTTTGACCGAGCAACTATTTGCCACTCGCCATTCTCTCATTACACGAATTATAAATAATTCATTTGACTTAACTTAGTTATATACTCAAATCATTGCATAAATTTGCTTATAATGATATAATAGTTACAATTGTAATATCTTAGGGACAAAAGAAAATATTATTATTTTTATTTTCTGTACAAATCTGCTTATAATGATGATATACAATCACTGAATTTTAACTTTTATGTAAAAATGTTATTATATTACAATTACTGAATTACCAGTGCAGCATGGAGACGAAATTCACCTTTTGGCAATAGATCAAGATTAAAATTTAGTAATATATATATTTTTTAAAAAAAAAAAATCCAAATTCGTTTCATTAGTCCATTTTCTTAATAAAAACCCTTGAATCTCAGCAACATTGCTGCTATACAGCAGAAACGTACCCCTAAAATTTGTTAACAACCAAATCTCAGCCATGGGAGAAAACAATCACAAAGACCAAAAGCCACTTTCATACGACAAATCTTATAAACCCTTTTCTTCTTCTTCTTCATCATGCTCGTTTACAGCGATCATCGTCCTCTTGATCTTCGTCTCATATCTATTGTACTCATTCAGTTTCATCTCCTTTATAAACCCAATATATTCTTCTTATAAAATCCCCAATTCTCTCCTGGTACCCGTAATCCGTCTCGGGTCGGGTCAAAAACCAGAGGAACAACAAGAAACAGAGCTTAAACACATAGTATTCGGAATCGCGGCGTCCTCAGATCTGTGGAAGCATCGTAGAGAATACGTGAAAACATGGTGGAAACCTAACGGAGAAACGAAGGGCGCCGTTTGGCTCGACAAACCCGTCAATGATTCCGTTTCTTCAACCTCAGCCTTGCCTCAGATCAAAATCTCCTCCGACACATCGAGCTTCAAGTACCGTTACCGTAACGGTCATAGATCAGCGATCAGGATAACTAGAATCGTATCGGAGACGGTGAGAATGTTAAACGGAACGGAATCTGAGAGAAACGTGAGGTGGGTGGTGATGGGCGACGACGACACAGTGTTTTTCACGGAGAATCTTGTTAGGGTTTTGAGAAAATACGATCACAAACAGTTTTATTACGTAGGAGCTCCGTCGGAGAGTCATTTGCAGAATCTTAATCAGTTTTCGTACGGAATGGCGTACGGAGGAGGTGGGTTTGCTATAAGTTATCTGTTGGCCAAAGTTTTGGAGAAGATGCAAGATCGCTGTATTGAGAGATACTCGGATCTCTATGGATCAGATGATCGCATTCATGCTTGTATGGCTGGGCTTGGTGTTCCTCTCACTAAACATGCTTATGGAATGACATGAAGCTAACATGAGTTTTATGATCAAACAGAAAAAGGATTAAGAAAACAATGGCTGACTAGATTAATGAAGGGTGAACGTGTAATGACAGCAAGGTAAGGCACAAGAATTCGAATTTAAGCTACCTAAAACTGAGAATGACAAATTTCCCAAACTGGCTTAAACTTAATTCTCGCCCACACAATTTATGGAAACTGGGATATGTGTTGGCAAATGCTCCTTTCTTCAACCTTGGTTTGGAAAAATGAGCAGTAACAATTCCTCTTTTGATGCAATTTTGTTTTTATTTTATTTTCTATGAACGGGATAAACAAAAAAAAACGAAAAATCATTTGTCGAAGTTGGATCCATTAGTCAATGTGACTATTAAGATTGAAATCTCTAAAATTTTGCATGCTGTAGCTTATGAACCACTAAATGGAAAGGAGATAAGCTAAAATACTAGACGGCCAAAAACATTATTATTTTGAGAAACATATATCTACCGGCCCATAGAGCCCACTAATATTTTTCCGACAAATTATGCTTATACCCGCTAAAATTTTTAGAGATTTCAATCTTAAGAGTCACATTGACAATACTTTTTTTGATTCTCAAGAGCTGGTGTCGAAGTTGGATCCATTTGTCAAACTACTTGTTGGGTGCTTGAGCTCTAAGTATGAAGATGTTGTATCTTAATCTGTTAGTTGTTTCACTGCATTGATAAGGTTACCTTTGCCCTCCCTCAAGTCTGAAGCAGGTAAAGTGAAAACCCAAGTGTTAACCATCATTGCTAAGTCTGCAGTGAGTTCCAGTAGTCCTCTTTTTCAGTCAGGCAAAAAGCTTTTAAAAGCTCTTCTCGGCAATGTAAATTTCACTTTCTCATCTGGGGAGTTGAATATGCTGATTCCAGCTCCCCATGTTTGTTGATCTGGAATCGGATCCATTTGTGGATTCATTGAATGCTTCTCTTTCACTTCTCAAGGCCATTGTGAAAAGGAAAGTTCCGAAGATATATGATGTTGCGGATCAGGTTTCAAAGTTGATGATCACACATGGGGATGATGAATCAGTCTGCAAGAAGTGCAAAGAGTTACTGTTAGATTTTTTGGTCAATTATACACTTTCTAAGAAACGCCTAGAAGGACATTTTAACTTTCTGCTGAAAAGTCTGAGGTATGTATATGCACTAAGCTTTGTGGAAATATGGCCTCTTATTTTGTTTCAAATATTAACTGTATTTTTCTTCCTCCAGCTATGAACATTCAAATGGAAGAAAAGTAGTTCTTGAGGTTCTTGAAGATCTTATCGAGAAATTCTCACAACCTAAACTTGGCAAGCAGTCAGTTCTTGACCAGCAGTCTCAAATCTTGTTTGTTGAGCTTACTCGTCGCTTGGCAACTGATGATTTGATAAAACTTCTGATAGGTCGCATTAGTAATTATTTCATTTCTGGATTCATTGAATGCTTCTCTTTCACTTCTCTTTCATTTCTGGCTTAAACTTAATTCTCTTCCACACAATTTATGGAAACTAGGATATGTGTTGGCAATTGCTCCGTTCTTCAACCTTGGTTCGAAAAAAAATCATCTTTTGATGCAAATTTTTTTTTTTTTTCCTAAAAAAACGAAATGAAATAATTGCACTAAATAGAGAAAAAGGTTGAAATGAAACAACCTGATAGGAGCTTTTTAGCTCGGATACCAGATGATGCAGCCTCGGGAATCCACCTTAGGTTTACACTTCTTGGAATCAAGGCCTACGGCTTGATGGGGTTTGGCGGAATGAAGTTGGAGGTGGAAGATGGTTTTGTCGTTGAATCCACAACAACACACGAACTAGATTGTTTAATGAATTCCATACTCAACACGTGACTTACCAACTGAATCCACAAGTCAGTAGCTCACACGATCAAGAGAGCTTGGAATCCACCAGAACTCAAGTGATCAAGGGTTCAAAGCCTTCTCGGATTTGAAAGGAAAAAAAACTTAAAAAGTTTATTGAAATATTTCGTAGGAAGTCTGATTACAAGTGAGGGACGAACTGAGCTTATATAGAGCTCTTACACAACGTTCATAAGGCTATAAAACAGAAAGGAAATCGCACAAAATTAAAGAGAGAGCCGTTGGACATAAAGCTAGATTAGGAAAGTGTGGATCTGGTTAGCTTGGGGAGGTATGTGCGTGATCTTAGGAGTCTCTGGTTGTCTTGGAAGGTCTCTAAAACATGCACAAGCTGAGGAGAATAAAGCCGTTGAGAGTTAATGAGCTTCGGCTCCAAACAAGGTAAGTAGTCATTCCGCGGGTTCATGTAAGATAAGGTGAAGCCAAGCTCGTGTGGGGAAGCTTCTGAATGGTTTAGAGTATCTTCTGGTTCCCCTAAAGAGCAAAGAGATACGTCATAGTAAGGAGAAAGGAAGGTTTCCTTTTTTGACTCAAAACAGGCTTACTGGTCCGGTACAGCTGGGTGACTGTAACATCCGTATCCCGAGTCGTTTTCTTGTAGTATAAGTTACTACATTTCTTACGGTATAAAGTTGTTATTTTGATGTTGCCTCGTAACGTGTTGTATTTGTTCCTGAGAGAAATAGGAACAACGGTGAGATCGATTAATAAATACCGGGGTTGAGATTGGTTGATTAATCAGAAGATTAATCGTTTCGGAACCAATTCGGGTCGATTTGGTTCGGAATAGTGTTTTACAGAATGAATAGTGTTTTGACGGAAATGAGATGGAAAGTGTTGTGGATAATACCGAGCTTGAGTGATGGCGCTAGGGACGGTAAACGGGTTGATTCGATCAAAGGATTGATCGTTGAGATGTAATTTCGAATAGTTCGGTTTAGCGGAATTTAACGGTAATTCCGGGGTTAGACAGAAATGAAAGAAATATTTTGAGACGGAGGAATGTCTCAAATATTTCGGGAATTTTGACGGAATTACTAAACCGAGCGAGAGAAATTAATTGAGGAAATTAATCGTTGCGGTTTAGTGAATTCGGTTTGGTTTAATTGGATTAAACCAACATATACATATACATATATATGTATATGAAAAATATCTCCTTCTCCCACATGTATATATATGGGTTCTTGAAACTTCTTCTCCCTTCATTAGGCAAAAAGAAAAATCTGGAGAAGGGGAGAGAGAGGAAGAAGGAGAGAAGAAGAAGGAGAAGGAGAAGGAAGGAGAAGAAAGAGAAGAAAGAGCTTGAGAAAACAGAATTTTTGGTGGTGATTGTGAGGTCCGATCGGGGCATCAAATGAACACGGATCGAGCTGAAATTTTGTAGGTAAGTTACTCAATCTCTTGCCTAGTAACCTACCAAATCTCGTGGGATTTTGTTCAGTGGTTTGAGAGTTATGAATTTTATACCAAAACCGCTCAAAACAGAGCAATCCGCGACGGGTCCGGATTGAGAGGGGGTTTGGGTATTCAAAACTTGGTGGTTTGAGCTGAAATTGTTTGGGTATGTTCTTCAATCTCTTGAGTAATGATCTACCAAATTTCGTCTAGAATTGTTGAGTATTTTAGGAGTTATGATCCTTCTCCCTAGACTGCTCTGTTTTCTGGCTGTAGCGTCGAGCCGATTTTGAGTGAGTAATTGAGCACTCAAATCTTGTTTGTTTTGTCTGAAATTTGGTAGATAGGTGCTTGAGAGTCTTATCTTGAGTCCCACCGAAGGAATTTCGCAAATTTGGTCTAAGGCAAGAGATATGCTCGATCTAGTAAAACTCTGTTTTTTAGAAAGGGAATCCGGGAATTGGGAGTTCTTGTTGCTCCGAGTTAGAGCTTGCGATTCCTTGATTGAGAGTGTGTTTGGTGTTAGAATTGACAGGAAATTGTAGTCAACTTGGTGATGCCTTGGTGCTTGGTTAAGTAAAAGCCAAAGGGAAACAAGCTAGAGGTGTAAAGGAATCGTTGTTTCTAACCGTCAAAGCAAAGGTGAGTGCGTGACCGTGGTTCGCACCACGTGATTATTGAATTACCGTGTTTGATTTTGTGTGTTAGGACTTGACCACATGGGTATGACTTATGGCTTGTCTAAGTTTTGTGTGTTGCGTGTTGATGGAGCTCTATCACTTTGCTTGCTTGATTGTTTGTGTGCATGTGTGTATTGTTCGGTAAGTCCTTGATCATTTGGGGTGTAACCGTGGGACGGGAGGACCGCCTCACTAAGCATTATCAATGCTTACGCGCCTCTTTTGGTGCAGGTAAAGAAGAGTCTTAGGTTTTGGGAGCTCGTGGAACCAAGGCCGGAGGTGGAGGATGATCTAGGAGAGCACGGGTTTTGTGTTGGGTATATTTTGTTCATATGCTGTCAGACTTGAATTCTACGGTTTTGGATTGATATTATGCTCAAACGGGTTATGTACGATCATTTTTGGAGTGGGAGGATTGGTTGTGTTATTGTGTTGTGGTTTGAATTGATTTGCCTGGCTATTGTGGCTTGTTTTGTGTTGTTCTCAGGTTGCAGGGCAAGGGGAGGATCGACCGATCCAGATAGGATCGATCGATCCTGGGGTATCGTTTTGGGTCAGAGGTTTTTGGGGAAAGCAAGATCGATCGATCTTGGTATGATCGATCGATCGTCAGGGGTCGATTTTGGTCAGAAATTCGGGGAAGAATTGAGTAGAAAGTAGGACCGATCGATCCTGGGTGTGATCGATCGATCCTGGGCAGTCGTTTTTGGGCAGAAAACTTCTGGTTGATTTTTTTGGGACCGATCAAGGGAACGATCGATCGATCCTGGTAGGTTGGTTTTGGCCAATAGTTTCTGGTCTCTTTAGAAGGGTCGAGAACGACCGATCCGGCATAGGATCGATCGATCCTACATCAGGATCGATCGATCGGGTTAGGAACGACCGTTCTCAAGGGGGTGTTTTTAATCCGAGGTTTTCTGAAACCTAATTGTTTTATATTAAGTTAGATGTTTAGTACTTGACTCGGATACCAAAAAAAAAAAAAAAAAGGTTTTACTCGAATGGTTTTCAACCGTTTTAAGAAAAGTTTTTAAAAAATCCAGGTTTTTTATGATTTCCGCGCGTTTTCCGTTTTTGTACTCGGGATGGGGCGTGTCAGTGACGTACAGAATTGAGGGGCTCTCGACTGGGATTCAGCCCCGACAATTCCTCATAAAATGGTCATCTTGTTGTGGAATCTCAAATCTAAGTCGAGTAAAAACATCTTCGGTTCGATGGTCTTGAAGTTGGTATGTCCCGGATGGATCATCGTGATGTTTCATTTGTATTTGTATGTAGTAACCTAAGTTGCACGAAAACTCTGTTCTTAATGCGTTCTCCATTTTTACGAAATATTGTTGGAGTCTAAGCTTGAGATGGCTTGTTAACCAAGAGACTCTAAACCGACTTGTGGTTTAGTGTCAAAGGCGGTTTAATAAGTTTGATAAGTTAGTATTTATCTAGATCTAAGTAAGATAAGTTTGATGAGATTCAATCTAGGAGATTAGGAGTTATCTAAGACCTTAGAAGATAGACTTTGGTGAGATGTACCAAGCCTATAAATAAGAGTCTTGGGAGAGGTATTCCACAAGACTAAGAGAGAAGTTTATTTGGACAGTTGTTCCAAGAAACTTAGAGAAAAATGTTTAGGTTTTGAGTGAGTTTCCTAAATTTAATAAAGATTAGTTGTTCTTTAATCTCCTACAGAGTCTTTATTTGGTATAAGACCAAGAGAGAAGTCTATTTGGAGAGTTGTTCCAAGAGACTTTGAGAAAAAGAGTTTAGGTTTAGAGAGAGTTTCCTAAACACAATAAAGAAAAGTTGTTCTTTAACCTAATCTTGTGACATACAAAACAATAATTGGTATCAGCGCTTTTCCTTGTGAAGAGGAAACGATCGAGAAGGAGAAGAGGGTCGAGCTTGTGGAGGAGTCACGACCAAACGCAGCGTTCGTGTGAAGCAACGTTGGTGAGAATGTGCTCGTGAGGAGCAGCGTCCGTGAGAGACGATCGTGCAAGACGTTCGTAAGAAGCGAAAGAAAGAAGGTTGAGCTTGTGGAGGAGACAAGACACGATCGGATCTCAAGCAGGAGATAAGATCGGAGCTTGACGGAGAGATCGGGATCATCGAAAGAAAACAGAGAGGTTTCTAGGATGATAAGAGGATCGCAGCATGGAGACGGAGAGAGCTATCACAACATCAACAAAGGAAATTGCTTGGAGTGACAATAATTCAAGTGTTGGAATTAAGGGGGAGAATGTTGGGTAATTCCAACATTAATTGGACCACAAGATATTAATCGAGTCAAAGATTAATATCAAGAGTACATTAGTAACTTTCTCAAGATTAGGATAAAGTTAAGATATATTCTAATAAGATTTGTTGTTAGCAAAACTTATCATCAATAGGGTTTTGTTTGAGACTTCTCCCTATAAATACTAATGGTTATATGAGCTTTAGTATCATGAGAGTCATAAGAATTGATTAGTTTTTGGTGAAACTTTTCTAAACAAATAATAAGAAGAGAGTTTTTATTAACCTAATCTTGTGACTTACAAAACAATAAATATTTTCAAAACCGAAACACATGGAAACCATTAAAAACGGTTTGGAAACACATTTTCTAAAACTTATAATTTGAAAAATCGTTAGAAACATCGTTTCCATTTTTAAAACTATCATTTCTATTTAAGATAATAAAATATTATATTTTTTTGGTTGTTGTCCACACTAATCTTTGTCTTTTCTCTAGAAAAAAATTTGCTTACAAAAATGGTCATAATCAAATGTGCGATGTTCTAATCAAATGTGCAATGTTGAAGACGATTAGTTTGATTTATTGGATGAGATTAACTTTGAAAATTTCAACTTCGAAGATCTTTCTATTAACCAACCAGAGTTAGAAAGTGGTTTTGTTTGATTAAATGAGTAATAATGAGAATTCAAAGACGACTCGAATATTTTAATTTTAAGTAATTTGTTATTTTAGTTAAATTTATTTAAAACTTATAATATAGATTTTTGTTTAAACAAATACTCTTAATATTTTGATGTTTGGTTTGATTATATATTATTATTATTATTATTACTATTATATATATAACGTTTCAAAAATATTTTCAGTTGCTAAAATTTCTTTTAAAAAATCATTTCCACTTTTACGTTTCCATGTAACGTAGGTTGTAGCCATGTTTATGATTTTTTTGTATTATGTCAATATAATCGAATTAACTCATGAATTTATTATACTGGTTTCCTGAGAAAAAAGTTTTTTTGTGTAAAGACTTGAGGAAGTATTAAGAATCAAAAGAACATTGAAGCTCCATTAACGAGAGTTCAAAGTCGAAGAAGAAGAAAGACAATTCTCTTTTATTATTTTTGCTTATCTGTTACAACGTATACAAGTTTGTATTTATACTACTAACCAATTCTAAGCAATACTATAACCGGATTAAACCATCTAACTATAGAATCTAGCCTCCGTTCAAGATGGATGGAATAGACTATGAACATCCATCTTGATCAACAAATGTTTAAAAATGTCTGGTTGAACTGCTTTGGTGAATAAGTCTGCTAGCTGATTCCCTGAAGTTACGTGTAATGTCTTCAAGAATCCACTTTGTAACCTGTCCCGAACCACATGACAATCAATTTCTATATGTTTTCTGCGTTCGTGAAATACCGGATTTGAGGCAATGTGCAGAGCTGATTGATTATCACAGTACAATGTTGCAGGAGCTGATATAGGACTGTGGAGATCCTTAAGAAGTAAAGACAACCAGATTAGTTCACAGGTAGTATCGGCCATTGCCCTGTATTCTGACTCAGAACTACTTCTTGAAACAGTTGGTTGCTTTTTAGACTTCCAAGAGACTAAAGAATCACCTAAGAACACGCAGTAACCTGTGACTGACCTTCTAGAATCCGGACAAGATGCCCAATCTGCATCAGAGAAAGCTGTGAGACGTATATCAGATTTTGCAGAATAGAATAATCCTTGTCCTGGATTCTGCTTCAAGTATCGGAGCACTCTATAAGCTGCCTGCAAATGAGTATCAGTGGGATTTGCCATAAACTGACTAAGCTTATGTACTGTAAATGTGATGTTTGGTCTGGTATGCGTCAAGTACAACAATCTACCAACAAGTCTTCTATAGATAGATGCATCCTCTAATTTCTCCCCTGTTTTATCAGAAAGTTTAGCAGTAGGATCCATTGGAACCGTGACAAGTTTGCAACCCAGATATCCTGAATCTGCAAGCAATTCTAATGTGTATTTCCGTTGATTGATACAAATACCTGAAGGATTTCTTGCTATCTCAAAGCCAAGAAAATATTTTGCAGGGCCAATGTCTCTAAGTTTGAAAGCTGACTGTAGAACCTTCTTGAATTCTTGGATTGCCTCATCATTATTCCCAACAACTAAGATATCATCTACGCAGACTAAAACAGCCAGGAAAATGTTTCTTGATGACTTGACAAATAAAGAGTGATCTGCAGGTGCTCGGATAAAACCTGCATTTAGGATCACAGAAGATAATTTCTGGTTTCACTGGCGAGAAGCTTGCTTGAGACCATACAATGACTTATGCAATCGACATACAACATTTGTAGGCAATGTAGTTTGTCCAGTCAAGACAGAAAATCCTTGTGGTATAGATATGTAGATCTCTTCATCTAAATCTCCATTCAGAAATGCATTGCTAATATCTAGCTGTGTAATAGACCAATTGTAAACCGCAGCAAGCTTCAAAAGTACTCTGAATGTTCCCATTTTAGCCACTGGTGAAAAGTTATCCAAATAATCCAAGCCTTCTAACTGTGTATAACCTTTGGCTACAAGCCTTGCTTTGTATCTCTCTACACTGCCATCAGGATTGTATTTTATTGTATACACCCACTTAAAACCTACAGGATGCTTACCTTGAGGAAGTTCACAAACAGACCAAGTATCATTAGCTTCTAGAGAACTCATTTCAGAATGCATTGCAGCTTTAAATTCCTGAGATTTCACAGCCTCAGTAAAAGTTTTAGGTAAGGATGTAGTTGATATGGAGAGGGTAAAATGTTTGTAATCAGGGGATATATGATCATATGATAGTACTGAATCAATGGGATATGATGTAGTAGAGGTGCAATGAGTAGGGAATGCAGAGGAAGCTTTTAACAAGTAACAATGATATTGATCAAGATAAGTAGGCACTTTAGTTTGTCTTTTAGTTTGTTTTGGTGGAATTGTAACAGATGAAGTTCCATTATAGTCAACAAATGTATCAATAGTGTCTGCAGATCTTGAAGAAAAATCTGCAGGCTGAGAACTAGAATCTACAGAATTTGGAACAGAATCTGCAAGGTTTGAAGTAGAATCTGCAGATGAAAAGAGATTCTGCAGAGTTTGAAACAGGAATAGGCACCTCAAGAGAAATAGAATCATCATGAGATGGAGAAATGTTTGAGACTGTTGTGAAGTAGTCATCCGGACTCATATCAAATGAAGCAGGAAAAGGAGAATCCGGACATGGTAAAGGAAGAACATCTTGATCAAAGATGTCAAAAACAGGTTTTGTCTTTGAAAAAGGAAAAATTGTCTCATGAAAAATGACATTTCTTGTGATGGAAATCGTATAAGTCTCAAGATCTAAGACTTTATATCCTTTATGATCCGGAGGATATCCTAGGAAAACACAAGAAGTAGCTCTCTTTGAAAATTTGTGTTTATCCTTTAGTAAAGTAGAAGCAAAACAGAGACATCCAAAAACCTTTAAGTGATCATAATTTGGAACTGTTGAAGTGAGAAGCTCAAATGGTGATTTATTATTAAGTAATGGAGATGGTGTTCTGTTTATTAAGTATATAGCTGTAAGGATACATTCTCCCCAGTATTGGAGAGGAATGTTTGATTGAAAAAGAAGAGATCTAGCTACATTCAAAATTTGTTAGTGTTTTCTTTCAACTACAGAGTTTTGTTGAGGTGTGTAGGGACAAGAGAACATGTGATGAATTCCTTTAGACTTGAGAAAAGAAGTAATAGAAAGTTCTGGAGCATTATCAGACCTAATGGCTTTAATAAGTTTTTGATATTGAGTTTGAACCATTGTAATAAAATCTGGTAGAATTTCAGAAACAGAACCTTTATTTTTCATCAAATAAACCCAAGTAACTCTAGTACAATCATCCACTATTGTAAGGAAATATCTATAACCTTCTGGAGTTGGTAAGTATAAAGGGCCCCAAGTATCTATATGTAACAAGTCAAAAGGAGCATCACAAAGCTTGTTCGAAGAATGAAAAACAAGTCTTTTCTGTTTGGAAAGAGGACAGATTTTACACAGATCATGATCAAGTCTAGTATTAGAAACACCTAAGTACTTAGAAAGAATCTGAATCTGCTTGGAAGAGGCATGTCCTAAACGTTGGTGCCAGGTTTCAGAAGAAACTTGAAAAACTTTTGAAGCTTGATTGATTTCTTGAATTTTATTGATGTGTGGAGCCTTCAGAACATATAGATTGTTTTGAAGACTGCCTTCACCAATCATTAAGTCCGGAGTAAACTCCTGAAAAGGATTGTAAGGAAGAATGTAACAGAAATAAGAAGAGAATAGAACAGAAATGGAGCTGTTCTGAGTGAGAGCACTAATGCTTAATAAATTGAATTTGAATTGAGGCACGAATAAAACAGAATCTAGACTCAGTGTTTCAGATATCACAACAGTTCCAGAGAGAGTGACTGAGATATGTGAGCCATCAGGAAGAGTAACAGATGTGTCATTGATATGCATTGTTTTAGTGAAAAGATTTATGTCAAAACAAACATGACAACTAGCACCTGTATCTATGATCCAAGAATTTTTAAGGCCATTCTGCATTCCCATAGATGAAAGAGTATGATAAGAAGTACCTGAAGTGGATGAGGAAATCCGTGTATGGGGAATGATATGAGGCTGAGGTTGTGAGACTGAGACTGATCCATCAGGGAGATTGAAAGTACTGCCCGAAATCTGAGAACAATTGTTGATGATTTCAGGTGAAATCTTTAGAACACTTAGAAGCTTCTGAACTTGTTCTGTAGTTATGTCCCCAAAATCAACATCCCTTTGGTTTTGAGCAGGTGCATTATTTGTATGATCATCCTGAACAACAATGTAAGCAACACTTTCTTTTCTCTGATTCTGATTCCATTGTTGTTGTGGTTTATTCACTGTTGCAAGCTGAGATCCATTCTAAGTTTTCTGAGATCCATTCTGATTTTTGTATCCTTGAGGATAACCATGTAACTTGTAGCATCTATTGACAGTATGCCCTTGTAAACCACAATGTGAGCAAATAGGTCTTGTTTTACCTTTATTGTAACCATAAGCTGCAACTATAGCCTCGGATTCAGAAGATTCAGTATGAGATGTTTGAAAAACAGCCGTGTTAGAAGCTTGTGCACTACTCATACTTCTTTGGCGTTCTTCTTGTGAAACCAGATTGAAGACTTTAGTAATCGAAGGTTTTGGCTCCATCATAAGTATATGACCCCTTATCGCTTTATATGTGTCATTTAACCCCATCAAAAATTTCAAGACTCTATCTTGCTCATCACGATCAACCAATCTCTTTAAACTCACACAGTTTCCTTTTCCACAACAACAACTATATGGATTCTCATGATTCTTCAATTCCTCCCATAGCTACTTTAACCTTGTGTAGTATGCACTTACATTTTGTTGTCCTTGAACTTCTGATAATAGCATCTGTTTGATTTCAGCAGTTCTTGGACCATCACTTTGTTTAAATTGATCGTGTATATCAAGCCACATTTGTCGAGCTGTATCTAAGAACATGATACTCTTAACGATAGACTTATCCACATCATTTACTATCCAAGTGCATACAATGCTATTACATCGGAACCATGAACCATAATCTGGATGCGTTTCATCTAATTCCGGATATGAACCATTCACAAACAGAAGCTTATTTCTAGCTCCTAAAACCATAATCATGGACCTTCGCCATGTATTGAAATTTCCTAAACCACTCAATTTCTGAGAGACTAGAGAGATACCAGCATGATCGGCGCTGTGAACATAGAGTGGATTTGAGTTTGGATCCGTAAGCGAGGCTACTGTAACTCTTTCAGCAGCAATTGGTTCATTATCTCCATTTAAGGTTCCATGTTGTACAGAAGCAACAGCTGCGTAAGTAGTCATTAGATCTTGAATCAAGGAAGAATTTCACAGAATCTTGTTTTGTTCAATCGAAGCTTGTTGAGCCGGAACAATCAAGATTAGAGATATGATTGTTGTAAAGAAGCTTAGTTTCTCTCCAATTTCAGAATCAGAAAAGTAATTGTAGAAGAAATCAAGTTTGCGAAACGAAAGAACTATCGATTTGAAATCTCAAGAAAATCAGAGTTCTTGAGTGAAATTGAGATTTAAGGAATCAACAATATCAAAGGAATTAGCGGAAGATAAGAGCAATTGCTCTGATACCATATTAAGAATCAAAAGAACATTGAAGCTCCATTGACGCTCAAAGTCGAAGAAGAAGAAAGACAATTCTCTTTTATTATTTTTGCTTATCTGTTACAACGTATACAAGTTTTTATTTATACTACTAACCAATTCTAACCAATACTATAACCGGATTAAACCATCTAACTATAGAATCTAATAGGAAGTTCCATATTTTAGGACAGGAAAGAACGCTAGAACTGAATGTGGTTTCAATGGTTTCAAAAATTTATCCTGAAGTTACGGAGTAGTTGATTTTTTGTTTTTGTTGTTATTGTTGTAGCTTTAGATGAGTAGGATTTGCTTTTCGTTACCTGCATTGTATAATTGCAACTTTTGGTTTTCTAGTTTTTTTTTTTGCAGATTAATCTGGAATGCATTTTGGTTATGTTTTTACTATGCTCAATAGCTTTTCTCGTGGGCATTCTCGTCAATTGTGGAAAAGTTAGTGTTTGTTTTCATGAAATATGATGCTTAGCTTGCTTTGTTTGTCAATTGCGCAGTAGACAAATTTGTTTAAGTTGAGCTCAGTGACGGTACAAGAGGATAAGCGATTATCAGTTTGCAAGAGGAACAAGTATGAAAGCAAGGTGTCAATATCATCTTTTTATATATATAAAAAAATAAAAGCTAGTGATTGATTCCACTCAAGACTTTTACTTTACATTTACTTTACAAGTCCACTTGCATCTGTTTTCTTCGGACATTTCGTATGAGGTTGAAAAATGGTGGGGCCACTATTTATTGGATCCTCACGAATTTTCCATGAAGCTTCCTATTCTTCTTTCCACGAATTTTTCAATTCACACTTTTTAAAGAGCTATAGCGAACAACATGGTGAAAACTTGAGAAAAAGTATCTATTAAATTACGGTTTTTAAGTTATATATTTATAACTCAAACATACATCACTGGATTTAAGTTATATCTTTATAACTCACACATACATACACACATATATCTCTATAGCGAACATACCCGAATAAATACACATATTACGCATATATATGTATACATATAATGTTTTCAGAGCTCAATGTTTAAGTCAATGTACTTCGATTTTTTTTATATAATAATGGTTATTTTGGGTGAAAAAAAACTCGAAAAAACCTAAATATTCAAATCCGAACCGAGCCAAACAATATACTAAACCCGATTCTGAAATAACCTGAACCGAACTCAACCCGAATATGTAAAATATTCGAATGGAGTCTAGAGTCCTAAACTCCGAAAATCAAAAAATCCGAAAAATGTAAACCGAATCCGAATAAACATCCAAAAGCCGATCCTATTTTGTTGGATGTTGCTCTTTGTTTATTGGATTAGTTGACAAAACAATATTTTGGATTTAAAAAAATGAGACAGGCTTTAGAGAGAGCATGCTCGAGATTGGGAAGTGCGTGCATCAAGACTCTTTCTTTCGTCCAGTTGCAGACTTAAAAATCAGATTCTTAAAATTATATAATTCGTATGCTAAAATTATATAATATGTAATAACTAAATTATATTAATAAATCTTGTTGGAATATTAACAAATCTTCTAATAAATTGAATATTGTGTGACGTTTAAATCTTCTAACGAAATCTTTCTAAATCTTCTAATAAATCATTTATTTTGTCAAACAATATTTCACGATTTTATAGCAAATCTAGCAACAATTTGTTAATTTCGGATTTTTTTATATTCCAAAAACAAATCTCTATGATATCCTTTATGTGAGATTAAAATTTATTCTTTAAATTAATGGCAATGTTATATAATTATTAACAATTTGTAAGGTTAATTTTCTAAATGTACTTCTCAAATAATATATAGGGGATATCGTCGTTGATATAATAAACATTTAAAACTATTTAAATCATCTTCGTATATTAGAGTTAAATTACTCTATTCTTGGATGCATTATGCCATCATTATGCCAAAGAATTAGGAGCATCCTTTGAGATGGGTTTATTAGATGATTCTGTAATTTTTACTGTCGTTTTAATGTTTATTATTATGTAATATTTATAATATTATGATACATATTAATGTTTATTTGTGTCTATATTTATAATGTTTATTATTAATGTTCAATTTAATGTTAAAAAATATTAATATATTTATCTTTGTGTTTAGATTTTGGATTATTTTAAAAATTTCAAATTAATATGTCCATGTATGATGACTTTGACATTTTTTAACCTTTTTTTTCGTTTGTCATCCATTTCTTTTAACTTAAAAGTTTGAAATTTCCAGGTTTTATCATTCTTAGGAGAGTTAAAAAAAAAAAAAACTAGTAGAACCTAAACGGACATGTTAAGATTCTTGAACTTTGGACAACCAGGAAAAAAAAAATTATATGTATACATACATATGCGTAATGTTTGTATTTTTAAGTTACACTAATTCTTCTTCATAACTCACACATAGTCACATAGATCACTGGAAGTAAATAATAATTTACTTATAAGCACGTGAAGTGTTTATTCATTTAATAGTTACTTTTGGTTTATTCTATTTATTATATTTTAAAGCCATTAGTGTTATGTCTTTATCTAATCAATGGATATTAGAAAAATGGATCCCACCTATTGATTTCAGTCTGATATCTCAAGACTGGACTTTAGAATCCCTCTCGCATATTTGGTTGATTCTGCGAATGGTGGGGCAACAATGTTGCATTCCTCTTTCAATGAAGCTTCCTCTTTCATATTATAAGTCAATGCAGTCAATGTTCTCTGTCGGTATATACACAAAAAGACTCTTCGTTAATTCTTCTTCCACATATGACATAGCTCCCTAATCTTAAGAAAACTGTGATCTTGATCCTCTTTCAATCTCACTAATGGATTTGTCTTTTTTCCTTACCAGTGTTGCTGTAGCAATAAGCTTCTTCGTGCTTTTTAGAAAACTCTTCCCTCAAGATAGCAAAGAAAATCATTCTTCTACTTCATCACCTCCATCGTCTTTATCTCCATCATCGTCTTTGTCTCCACCATCGTCTTTGTCTCGAAATCGAAAACACCATGTCTTCCCGAGCTTCCACGGGGCAGATGTCCGCAAAGCCTTTCTCAGCCACATCTTGAAGGAGTTCAGAAGCAAGGGGATCGACTCATTCATTGACAATAATATCGATAGGTGTAAGCAGATCTGTCCTGAGCTCATAGAAGCAATTAGAGGATCAAAAATTGCGATTGTCTTGCTCTCAAAGAACTACGCTTCCTCAACATGGTGCATGAATGAGTTGGTGGAGATCATGAGGTGCAGAGAAGATTTGGGTCAAACAGTGATGACCATTTTCTATGAAGTTGATCCAACAGACGTAAAGAAACAGACCGGAGATTTTGGAAAAGTCTTCAGAAAAACTTGTAAGGGTAAATCAAAGGACGACATCGGAAGATGGAAACAGGCTTTGGCGGAGGTGGCCACAATCGCTGGAGAGCATTCAAGCAACTGGTTCGTCTTTTTTTTTTTTCACTACTTGCTCTTTAATTTTTAAACACATTCTTTGTAGCATTTGGATAATAAACAGCCAAGTGAAAATAATTACTTTTGAATGTCTTTGTGAGTTTTTAATTATTATTCATTGACGAGATGTATAAATTGACTCGTCTTTGTCAGGGATGATGACGCAGCCATGATCGAAAAAATAGCCATTCAAATTTCGAACAAGTTGAATATTGCTGCACCGTCACGTGATTTCGACCGCCTAATTGGGATGGAAGCTCATATGAAAAGGATGAAACCATTGTTATGCCTAAACTCAGATGATGTGAGGATGATTGGGATTTGGGGTCCTCCTGGGATTGGTAAAAGAACCATCGCCAGATTTCTGTTTAACCAACACTTCAGGAGTTTCCAACTGAGCGCAATCATGGTCAATATCAGAGAAAGCTATCCAAGAGCTTGTCTAGATGAGTACAGTGCACAACTGAAACTCCAGAACCAAATGTTGTCTCATATATTCAACCAGAAAGATATTGTGGTTCCTCGTTTAGAAGTCGCTCAAGAAAGGCTGCAAGACAAGAAAGTGCTTCTCGTTCTTGGTGATGTGAATCAGTTAGAACAACTAGATGCCTTGGCGAAAGAAACCGGGTGGTTTGGTCTCGGAAGTCGGATTATCATCACAACAGAAGATCTAAGAATTTTAAAGGCACATGGGATCAACCATATTTACAAAGTGAAGTTTCCATCAATTGATGAAGCTCTTCAAATCTTTTGCATGAATGCTTTTGATCAAAAGTACCCTAAAGATGGCTTTGAGGAGTTTGCTCGGGAAGTCACATGCCGTACTGGTAACCTTCCTCTGGGACTAAAGGTTATGGGCTCACATTTCAAAGGAATGACCAAACAGCAGTGGTCAATGGAATTACCAAGGTTAAGAAATAACCTTAACGAAAAAATTGAGAGCATTTTAAAGTTCAGTTATGATGCCTTATGTGATGAAGATAAAAATTTATTCCTTCATATAGCCTGCTTTTTCACATATGGATCTATTGACGAAGTGGAAGAGTATCTTAAAAAGAAGTTCTCGAATGTGAGGCAAGGGCTTAACGTCTTAGCTGATAAATCTCTCATATCTATTGAAGGCAGAAGGATAGATATGCATGATTTGTTATCCCAGCTGGGCAGAGATATTGTCCGGCATGAGCCAGGGTACAAATCCATTCTCGAGCCTGGACAGCGCCAATTTTTGCATGATAGAAAAGAGATTTGTGACCTATTGACTGATGATGCAGCAGTAAGTTGTTACACTACTCCCTAACTACCAATTGAGTTTATTTGATAACTAACTAACTTTACTTGCTTTTTTGTTCCTTTTTCAGGGTAGTAGAAGTGTCATAGGCATAGATTTTGACTTTCGTCCGATGAAAAAAAAAATAAATATAAGTGAGAGAGCCTTTAAAGGAATGTATAATCTCCAATTCTTAAGATTCCGTGGAGATAAGGAAGAAGAAAGATTCCATGATAAGTTGAAGCTACCGAGAGGCCTAGACAATCTTTCTCGTAAACTTCGATTACTACATTGGGATCATTTTCCAATGAAATGTTTGCCTTCGAATGTGAACTTGGAGTTCCTTGTCGAACTAAACATGGAGTATAGCAAACTCGAGAAGCTGTGGGAAGAAATTAAAGTAAGTAATTACGATTTATTTCTCTTCAAAGTTTCAAATTGATTTCGAATCCATAATTTATGTACAGTTTTATATGAATTAAATATGTATTGCAAGGACATGTGTTTTTTATGTTCTTTAAGTGGGTTCTCTTACGTGTTTACTACCAAGTGTATAAACGTGTTTTTGTTATCTGTCTGTACAGCCGCTTCGTAATCTCAGGAGGATGATTTTGCGTAAATCTATAAACTTGAAGGAGCTTCCTGATCTTTCAACTGCCATTAAACTTTCGGAATTGAATCTGGAAGGTTGCTCAAGTCTGACCAAGCTCCCATTGTCTATTGAAGAAATCACTAATCTCAAGGAATTATATCTAAAAGGATGTTCAAGTCTGGTGGAGGTCCCCTCCTCTATTAGAAACCTTCACAAATTGTGGAATTTAAATCTCGAGGGATGCTCAAATCTGGTGGAACTTCCGATCAACATCAACTTGAAATCTCTTTATACACTTAATCTCACTGATTGCTCATTGTTAAAAAGTTTTCCTGAGATCTCCACAAGCATTTCATATCTCATGCTCGCTGGAACATCAGTAGAAGAAGTGCCTTTGTCAATCAGGTCATGGTCTAATCTTCGTGAAATGAGTATGTCATACAGTGAAAACCTCAAGGAATTCCCTCACGCTTTTGATAGAATCACAGAGCTTCACTTGAGCGATAAAGGAATACAAGAGATTTATCCATGGGTCGAGGGAATCTCCAGTCTACGGCGACTAAAACTCAGTGGATGCAGAAAGGTTATATCACTCCCACAGCTTCCAGATTCCTTAAGATTCATAGATGCAGAAAATTGTGAGTCCCTTGAGAGAATAGATTGCTCCTTTCGCAATCCGGATATTCGTCTCAACTTCGCTAAGTGCTTCAAACTAAATCAAGAAGCGAGAGATCTCATCATTCAGACATCAACTGGTGAATCGATCTTACCCGGTGAGGAAGTGCCTGCCTACTTCACTTTCCGAGCTTCTGGGAATTCCTTAACAGTGAAGTTGAATGAGAGGCCTCTTCCTACATCAGCAAAATTTAAGGCTTGCATCTTGGTTGATGATGATTGGGAACAAGGGTGGGTGAATTGTAGCATCTATACACATTCGAGGTTGAGGCAAGGGATGTGACTTCCACCGAGCTTGTGTTTGAGTTCAATCTCTGCACTCTCAGTTTCAACGGCACGGCCTTGAAGATAAAAGAATGCGGGATGCACCAACTATTGGTGGTCCTTCGTGAGCACGAGCTATGAGTAATTTAAAAATCATACACTTTTAGATTGGGGTAAGCTTCTTATTACAATGAATTAGCTATCTCTCTCAGTACACCAATATGGAGAAGGTGACAAAACAGACTGTTGGTGATGTCTAATGAGCTCATGTGGGATGCCATCGGTTTAGTTTCTGGTGAGTTTAGATAAAATTCATGGTTTAGCCTTGATCGACCGGGAGACTTGGCGATTCTAGCCAAAGATTACTAAATTTGGATCCAACATCATCAGGCTAAATCAGGTGATGTCCCATTATTTTTAAGTGAAATTATACAGACTAGTAAATGGGTTTGAAAAAGTATGTTTCTTTGTGGTATTGCTAGATTACTATCTCAATTTCATAAACTCTTGGCTGGATGATCTCGATGTCAATAATGTGTACTATTATTCTGGTCTTTCTAATTTAAAATTTTCAATTTCTTTAAATGGTTGTGTTTTTTTTTCCACACTTCTTGTACAGTTGTTTTGGTGTGTTCATTTTTTTTGGCTATTTCATGCATCTGAATTTGATCACATAATGCTTGGACTGGAATAGAGTATAAGGACGCTCATGGGATGAAAATAAGACAATGAACAATGAGAGCTTCAGTCTTTAGACATCTTCAGAGGTTTGACAAACGGTGAAACCCAAGTCAAGACAGAGAAGCATCCGGAGAATGGCAGTACAGGGACGAAGCAGAGCAGGCAATATCACAGGAGCTTGTTCGTGAAGATAATAATATGTGACAACTTACTTATTTTTTGATTCTGTCTCATATTGACTTTATGTTCTAATACATTTTGCTTCTCTACTTAAGTATGTAATACACAAGAAAATATTTCAACCAAGAATCAAGATGCAACGAGACAATGACGAGAAAGGCAAAATCACATGAGAAAAACTTTCAAAAAAAAAGAAAGTTAAGTAACCAATCCAAAACTAAACACAATCTGCAGTCAGCAAGATGACAACAAACAGAGACTCGTCTTTGTAAATTGGAAATGTCAATGTAAAAACTTCAAGATAGTCCCATTTCTAGAATTGGTAAGTGGAGAAACGCTGAATATGAAGCAATTTCTTTAGCAAAATTTTGGCTTTGAACTTCAATCATCACCAGAATCTCTTATCAAACAGTAAAAGGGTCCACTTTGCACAGTCTGATAAGAACTCTGATGTCTTGAATCTAGCCTCCTAGCCAAGTTTTTCTGTAGGAAGAGTTGTCACGAAGCAAAAGGATTGTATTCCATGACACATGCATGAGGAAGTTACAGATGATCATAAACATTGCAATTCCAGACACTAAAGATATCCTCATTGAAGCGGACACAAAATTGGAATGACATGATCAGGAGATGGATTTGGCTATGTAATATTTACAAGAAGCTCTTTAAGAAGTTTGCAACATTTACAAGACGAAAGAGTCTCTCTGCAAAAAATTTGATTTTTCAGTCTCTCTACAACATACTTGTAACCCGGTCTCACATTTCCAGTTAACTCTACTTCTTTGTAATTCTTTGCATATTAATATTTTTTACAAATGTGAATCATAAACTATCTTTCATATATATTATCTATATGATTTAAAGAAAATCATTAATGATAATATATATATATATATATATATTTATATTTATAAACAAACAAATGTATATAATTACATATGACTTTCAAGATGCCTATGTTTTTTTTCTAAATAATAGTATACATTTTTGTATATATATTTAAATTAAGATAGGTAATTACTAATTGGCCTTAATTCGTTTGTTCATTACAAAAATAATAATAATAATAATAATAAAATGGTAAGTTCAAGCCAGTCAATTATTAGTTCATTCAGTGTAGTAGTGAGGCATTCTCATGATGATCAAAATAAGTAAAAATAAACGTTCAAATAAATTTTTCTTCTTTATTGAAATGGTTCTAAAATTGTGCTATTTTTTTTCCTTTTCCTATATTAATATTGAAACATATTTAATTAATTTTAAACATATTTTTTTTCTTTTTAAAACTTAAGAGTCACATCTTATATTGGAAAGAAAATAACGCTTAAACTTCTCTAATCCTTTTCTGATTAGGTTTATGGATGATCGTTAAAGTTCTCTTATCCATTTTTTTTTTTGGTTCACAAAGAATATTTTGATCAAGTTACCACTCAGATTATGAGCTCACAGAGGTGGCGCGGGAAGGCCTGTCACATCATCAAGTCCAACAAAGATTCAATCTCCTGCTTAACATATTGAACTGGGTTTTTGCTGTACATAGAAATTGACAGGATTCGCTAATAAAATCGCAAACAAAAACTAGTAGGGAAAAAAGAAAGCAAAGCCAACATGAAATGTTTTCTCTTGAACCCTAAAAAGTCATCACGATTTTCTGTAATTTCCCAAAACACACAGATTTCTGGACTCTATCTTGCAAAATAGCTTCCAGATCAGTATTCCTTATCTCTCTACCAAATGATCATTCAAAATGTAGAATTTTCAGATGTACCCAGCGATGCACCGTGCTTGTTTATGATCTTAACCGACTCAAGAAGGACCTCTTGTTGTGTTGTGTATAGCTCCTCTTTTCCCTGAGACAAATGATCACCATTGTATGTATGAAAGACCGCATCAAGTTACTGAACTTTGTCTGGATTTGACGGCAAAGATCGCTAGTCATAGTAGTAGTACCCATTCAAAAAATGAGAAGAATGTTACAGTGACTATAGAGAGAAAGATAGTGTACCATGTGTTTGAGATTGCACCCAATGGTAAGTTCAGCGAAAGACTTTTCCACTCGCGATAAGTAACAGTAAGGAGCTTCTTTCCCTAAGAAAACTTTTGTATTTGCCCTCAACATTTCTTTGATTTCATTTGATATTTGAGGAATCTTATCCAAGTCATCGATCTGCAGTGGGATCTTCGATGCTTTGGCTCGCCACTGAGCACGTGACTTATTCACAATTGTTGAAGTATAATCATATCTTGTATAAGACAAAGTGTCATTCACATAAGTAAGTATTTAATTAAGAGTCACGAATTGTCATTCGTATAGTTGTGTTGTTTAGTTTCTAAAAGATGTGTTGGTTTGTCTCCGGAAGTTACAAACAGTTACATAAAAACCTATATAAGTGTATCATTGTGTGTCTTTGTTAAAGTGTGACGAGTGTGTTATAAAAAGTCAAGTACTCTGTTTTTAATAAAATCAGTTTCGTTGAAACAGAGTAACGTTACGTGTTCTCTTTTCTTTACTTGTTTCTTTTTCTATTTCTTGTGCACTAAGAAACATACAAAGAAGAAGAAGAGTGAAAATTCCAACATGGTATCAGAGCTTTACGATTGAGAGGACCAAACAGAAAGCACTAGTTTACAACTCGTCACCACAAGAAGCAAGAAGATATCGCATACGTTAATCGCAAAATAAGCCGAGACGATGCAAGGCTCTTCACATCAAGTGATCCCTATATTCGATGGGGAGAAGTACGACTTCTGGAGCATTAAGATGGCAACCATATTCAGGACTAGAAATCTGTGGTCCGTGGTTGAAGAAGGTGTGCCGGTCGAAACGGTACAAGGGCAAGAGACGCCTGAAACAGCAAGAGCAAAATCGCTTAGAGAACAAGCGATGGTGAATGATACAATGGCATTGCAAATTTTGCAAACTGCCGTGACTGATCAAATATTCTCACGCATTGCAGCAGCATCAACATCAAAGGAGGCATGGGATGCATTGAAGGCTGAGTATCAAGGTTCTCCTCAAGTTCGATTGGTTAAACTTCAATCGTTGCGTAGGGAGTACGAAAATCTGAAGATGTATGATAACGAAGACATAAAGACGTTCACTGATAAGTTAATTGTTTTGGAGAATCAATTGACTTATAATGGTGAAAAGAAAACTGACTATCAACTCATACAAAAGATACTCATCTCTCTCCCAGCCAAGTTCGATAGCATTGTTAGCGTTATGGAGCAAACTCGTGACTTAACGTCAATGACGATGACAGAGTTAATAGGTGTGTTAAAAGCACATGAGGCAAGAGTCGCTGCAAGAGAAGAAAACACTAATGAAGGAGCATTTTATGCTCGCACAAAAGGAAGAGAATCCGGTTTCAAACTAGACAACACCGAGAGCCGTGTTAATGAAGGCAAGAAGTGGTGTGAGTTTTGCAAGCGAAGCAACCACACAGAAAATGAGTGTTGGAAGAAACCGAAGAAAAACGATCATGGCAAGAATCAAAGAAGTAACAAGGAGTGTTACAATTGTAGTAGGATCGGCCACTACTCAAATGAGTGTCGCTCAAAGGGAAAAGAAATAGCGCATGTAAGTCTCGAAGATGAAGACTTGGTTGAAGACCATATGTTGTTTTAGTGGATGTAAAGAAAGCTTGGAGTTTATACGAGATATGATTAAGGGGGAGTGTTGAAGTATAATCATATCTTGTATAAGACAAAGTGTCATTCACATAAGTTAGTTATTAATTAAGAGTCACGAATTGTCATTCGTATAGTTGTGTTGTTTAGTTTCTAAAAGATGTGTTGGTTTGTCTCCGGAAGTTACAAACGGTTACATAAAAACCTATATAAGTGTATCATTGTGTGTCTTTGTTAAAGTGTGACGAGTGTGTTATAAAAAGTCAAGTACTCTGTTTTTAATAAAATCAGTTTCGTTGAAACAGAGTAACGTTACGTGTTCTCTTTTCTTCACTTGTTTCTTTTTCTATTTGTTGTGCACTAAGAAACATACAAAGAAGAAGAAGAGTGAAAATTCCAACAACAATCACCTGTATATGTTAGTATAGTTCAGGGTCATTCCGATTTCCTTCCATGAAAAATGTATAGCAATAAGATTCAAACAAATGAGATAATATAATGGACACGACTATTAACTCAGTGTGGATGCTTTTAAGTGTGAAATTCTGAAAGCGAGAGCATAAGCTTATGCGACATGAAGATGAATAGTGCGAAACAGATAAACTAACCTGACTGGAAAACAATGAATTGGGTACCAAAACCGGAAATTTCTCGGCATTCAACAAAGATGTTGTCGTAAGTCCCATCTCAACAACTTGACCTTCTACAGATCCAGCCTGAAAAGTGGGGGACAAGGAAGACACTATATTTTGAGAAAAAAAAATATGAGTGAGAATAGCTAACAGATTTGCTTGCTCTAGGAAACTTAATAAAAGAAGAGAGCAAAAAGCAGGTAACACAAGAAATTTCAAGTTCAACTAACTTTAACTGTATCTCCATAGAGAAAGGCCGAGAGAATTGCATGGACAGACCACTCAGCACATTACCAAGGATATCTCTGGCAGCAAATGCGGTGGCAACTCCTGAAAAACTCAAAATAAAATTGATATGTTATGAGCAAATAGTATCTTACAAAATGTTAGCAACCTTGGAAAAGATAAGACCACATGCTTGTGGAGGCCTTCTTTTCTGTTGAATCCTAGCAATTATCATTATAGGCCGTAAAAAAACAACTAATTTGAAATAGAGAGCAGTAGACACACCTCCAACTCCACCAACTGTCAAGATAGATTGAACAGCTACCCCACAGGCTTCAGCCGAAGCCATCAAACCGCTTGCAAAAAGACCAACTGATGATACTTTGTCTAAAGTCAATACCTTCTCCCTATCTAGCCCACCAAAACTCTTAGCGGACAACATTCAGGTAATCACATTGGTCTTCCACCGATATAGGAACCACACAAGTGATAGAATGACTGCTCCATTGCGGCACTACAACATATCACAATCATCAAGTCAGTTTATTTTCTACAACATAATATTCAAAAAGATCACGTTACTCAGATACATCATGTTACCCGGAGAGGTTCCTCTCAATCGCTAAGATTAGGAGGCTTGAAACCTGTGATCCTCTGTGTATGATTTTGTATGCTTGCTTTGATGGAAGCTCGGAGCTTGCTTCAGAGTTTTGCAGCAGTGATGGGCTCAGCATCATTGCTGAAACTATACCGACTTCATCTTCCAGTAACTCTCGCTTCGTTCCTTTTAAACCCTGAGGACATTGTTAATATGCAATTTGATGTGAAAGTCGTATTTTTTTTTTCTAATCTGATATGCTGAGCCAACTAAGTTGATCTTGTCTGATTCGAATACGAAATCTTGTTGTTGTTTGTAGTTGGGTCTGTGGAGGATTATTGGCTTAAGTTACTGGTTTCGAGAATCTGTGTTGAAGACCATTGTTTCCCCCAGCTCTTCTCCATATTATACAAAGTTGATACGGTTCTTGGTCACAAGGATGCCGGAAACAAGACGTTTACATCAGAGCAAGCTTTTCTTCTGAGGATGTTATCTGATATTGCAAATGAGCAGATAGGAGAACTGTCAATCCTCAAGGATACAACTTCTTTCATTCTGGGATTATTCAAGCAATCAGTTGACGTTTTTGATTTTGTTTCTAGCGAAAGATCCGAGCTTCCTACGGGTTCAACTATAGTAGACGTAATGGGTTACTCTCTGGTAATAATAAGGGATGCTTGCACTGGAGGAAGCCTTGAAGAACTCAACAAGGACAACAAGGATTCAGGTGATACTGTTGAATTGCTCTTGTCCTCTGGACTAATAGAGCTCCTTCTTGATTTGCTTCGCAAACTTGATCCTCCAACAACAATAAAGAAGGCTCTTCTTAACCAGAGTCCTAGTTCTTCTTCTTCTTCTTCTTCATTAAAGCACTGTCCTTACAGAGGATTCAGGAGAGATATTGTGTCTGTGATTGGGAACTGTGCGTACAGAAGGAAAGAGGTACAAGATGTGATCAGGGAGAGAGATGGGCTCTTCCTGATGTTGCAGCAGTGCGTGACCGATGATGAGAACCCGTTCTTGAGAGAATGGGGCTTGTGGTGTGTGAGAAATTTGCTGGAAGGGAACCCAGAGAACCAGGAAGTGGTTACTGAGTTGGAGATTCAAGGCTCTGTGGATGTGCCTCAACTCCGTGAAATTGGTCTCAGAGTTGAAATTGATCCTAAAACAGCGAGGCCAAAGCTTGTCAATGACACCTGAAGCTTCATTGCCATGGTTTATTTTTCTTCCCGTTCAATATCATCTTGTTTAACTTACCGCAAAGGGGAAAACTAAGTATGGGGTGATAATTGAAAATGATCTTACTTCTTATTGAAGATTCTCCAATAAACTCGAGGAGAAACTTCAACCTTTTGTTTATTTACAATGTCTGATCCATTATTGTCTTCATACACCCCAAATAATCTAAGAATCTTCAATTTTATTTAAAAAAAAAAAAATGAGGCTCTGCTTGTGATCAGATTTTAGATTCTCCTGTATGGCAAGAAAGGATCCGACAATGTTTCCTCCAACATCGGGGAACTCCTCGCTCCCTGGAAGTGGACGGACTTTGCCTTTCCGATCAACTTCCACCGGATATTTCATTAGATGTCCTCTCATCTCCGACACTTCCTCACTCCTAAACTGTTTCCAGTTCTCCTCCGCCTTTGTTCTCACATTCCTTACACACTCTAGACTCTCCGGCTCCAAAGCAATCATCTAATGTTGCCATGTGTTCTGCCCAAAGCGACATTCTATATCCGTAGATCTGCAAATCGATGAAAAAAGTCTTTTTTTTTTTTTGGTATGACAGACTCTGAAATCATGTTTGGACTATCTTTGTGCGCGATTACCTGACCGCGAGGACCAGATTGTCGTCGTGCCCATGTATGTTGAAGCTGGTAAGCTCCCACTGCAATCTCTGTATCTCGTGTCCCTTCCATTGATCTTTGGTTTATGTTTGCAGATCCAATTACCACATACTCATCATCAACAACCATCCCTTTTGAATGAACATATATCATAAATCTTCTGCTCTTTCGACATAATACCTATAACACCAGTTCAGTTACAACTCATCATTCAATGACAAGAAACTGCAGTAGCAACTTAATCAGTTGGTTTGGTTACCTGAGGAGTGTTCTCGTTGCTTAGACTTCCTGTGCCCGATTCGTTATTTCCGTTCACCATTTCTCGGTTTCCAAGACAGAAGAAATTCAGATAGTCTTGTGGGGAGAATTCATCTTCGAGCCCGGCCTCCACTAATGCATTGTAGATAGTCTCATACATCATTTGCATTGTCTTGTGCAACAAGGACGATAACAATGACATTAAGTTTCCCAAGGACCAGATTTTTCACTTTAATTGTCCACGCAAGAAAACATCATATCGGATTACAAATGAATTACATATGTCCGATATTTGGATCCATACTGTTCTATTATACAAAGGTGTGCCTGAAAGAACTCTAATCACCAACTACATACAACTTTAAGAACATACGCACTCAAGATTATATTCACTAGTTGCTACTTACATGATCATATGACCAGTTTAAGGAACGATGCAAGGGAAAGATCATGATATCAATATTGTCGCATGGACTAAGAGATAGAAGGTTAACAGTTTGCAAAGACACATCTTCACTAGAATTACCTGCCAATATAGAATTCTTTGTGTAGCGGCACCGGTTGGAACTCCTTCCGGCCACATTGGAATGACAATATAAGCAGCAAACCGTTCCTTTGCTCTGATCTTATCAGCAATCTTCAACGCAATTTCCATAGGAATGAGGTTGTTGGCACCTACACGACCACAACATAAAAATAAACAACCTTAAAGAAATGACCAAGGTTATGAAGAACATTGCCTCAAGCTGAGAAAAAAAAATACTGAGAATAATACTCAATAATTTAATACGAAAGAAACTGAAATGTCAAAATGACAAGCAACAGAGCTAACACAGAAGAAGCTAATGCACTTGAAAAGTGATAAAAACAATGTCTCTGTTTCTGTGTATTAATTCATGATTCTTCATTGGAAAACCCAGAAATAGTAAGAAAACTTGAAAAAGCTCAAAGCTTCTTTGAAAGTTAGAGATTATGAAAATTTTCTATAGGAATTTTAAGGTAGACATTCAAGTTGGATAAAGACTAATTTTCTAGATGATGTAACATGAAACTCGATTAGAAGAAAATAAAATACGACATTGATTCTGAACTTAACAAAAATTAAGCTTTCTTGTATATAAACAATGATGTATACACGCAATATTTAGAAAATTATCTTAATCTTGAGTTTTTAATCATAAGCTAATTTGAAAAAAAAAGACACAAAACGAACCTATGTCCTTGTGAGCATTCCAGTCATAGGAGGATCCAATGAAATACTGACTCTCGATGTAGATGAAGTGTTGAGCTGCACGAATGGCCTTTACATATGCAGTGTGTATGCTCATGTCAATGAGCACATTCTTACCGCACACCAAATTCTATCCAAACAAAGTCCCTCTATCCATCAATCTCCCAACCGAATAAGCGTCCACCAAATCATAATGACAGCACAATTTTTCTTTGATTTTTCAACTCACCTTGCTTGTAGCATATTTTGGATCCTTTGGGAAACCTTTCACAGAGTTTGAATCGATTGAACGGAAAATCTGAAGCAGAGACCAGAGAACCAGCAGCTTAGAAACAAAATCAGTTGGCACAATATTTGTGGACCAGAGTAACAGAATTGCATGGTCCAACTAAAAGATGGGCATCCTTCATGGACTTTGTGAACTAGTCAGAACAAAACTTTCATACAACTGTCGAAATACCCACTTTTTTATATCAATGGCCAGGCGTAAAGAGAAGAAATAGAAACACACAAAGTGGCTTTCGTCTATATGTTGTAGAAAGAATCCCAGGCATTAATTGGCACATAGTTAATCAAAACAACAGACTACTTACACAAACACTGATATTCAAACTAAAAGGGTTGGTTTCTGGCCAAATATGAATGACATCAAATTTTCTATCTCCAACCCCAAGCCAGGGATCAAGAGTGACATGAAATCAACATTATGCTGTCATAGTACACGCAATCCGTCACGTTTTATATAGTAAGAGTTTCAAGGTGCTTACCTGAACATGCCAAGCCTCGGGGTCGTTCGCACTAATAGTAGGAGCATCCAAAACTCCTAATATATCTGGAATCCTGTCGATCCTTAGTAAGGCATCATCATACGATGTCTTCAATTTGTTGATTCTGTGAGGCTTAGCAGCCTTCAACCACCTCTCCTCAAAATTGGTCAGCACATCATACGCAGCTGGGCCATCAATCTTACTGTGCAAGTCATGCCAAGGTTCTCTTGGACAACCAGACACATTACCCTTAATTACATTTTAGTTCACCAAGTCAAGGCTTTCCCATTAAGAACAAAAGAAACTAGTAACTAAGAATTACTTAGGTAATCAGCACGAATTTGAGAAGACAAACAAAGATTGAAGTACCATTTAATAAAGTTAAAGGCAGTATTTTTTTTCCCACTGTCAAAGGTTATCCCTTGCTAAGAATTACTTAAGTATTCGACGCCAAAGTTACACATTTATATAAATCTTTCCGTTCGTCTGTATGGCACTTTCACCCCAACACTATCAGTGGAAATACTAGACAAACGTCGCAGGATTTGTTGCCTACAACACCTCATAGTTTAGCCGGTAGTGTATCTAGTTCAGGCGGGTGTTTGCGATGCTAAAAGGAAGACAATGGGGGTCGTAGCCGTAGATGATAGTTCCAAAAGACGTGGTGTGTATAGATGGTTCCAACTTCCTGATGGACTAAAATATAAATAGAAGTCGGATACCTCAACCAAAAATAAGACCAAAAATTGTACAAGATGGGAGACAAACTGGGTTGATACAGCGAAAGGTCGTAAAGCTCCCGTATCGTTCTGAACTTGACTCCTCAGGAACTTTTTTGCCGCACAGAGGAGCAGTACCCAAGGGTAGTGGGGTAGGACAAGTTCACTTGTTTAACACAGTTATGGATTTTGTATGTACTTAGTGGTATAGATTTGGTACAGTAGGTTTATACATATATCTCTATTGACTTGTATATTTCTGCATGAAGCAGGAATTTCTCATACTTACTCGAATAAAACTGGAGATTAAACCCATCAAAAAAATTCTGGTTTACAAGGAAAAATAGGCTAACAATAAACAGAAGGAACCTCAATAAGACTTCAAGAAGCCACAGCTGTTGACTTCCAAGACTCTAAAAGATATTCTGGTTCCTACCCTATAGCGTAACTAACATATGCACTTCACAAAAAAATAAAGAAGTACTGACTTGAGGTTTCCAGTAACTTACTGTCATATATCCCAAGATGTTTTGTGAAGTTGGGTCGTCCCAAACCAAAAGCAGGACTCTCACACCTTCTCGGGACTTTGATCTTAGGAGCTCACCCAGTGTACATTCTGAAGCAGGATCTTCTTTATCCCGAACAAGCCTGACATTATGCCACACTGATCAGCCTGTAATATAAATCAAACGTCTAGCTTGACAAATGGCATGAAACATATCATGCCAACACTTGCCATGTTCGTAATACATTCCATTGCCGAGTTTTATTCTCGGGAGCATCCCATCAGGTACATGTGCATCTTGGTACAAAGTCACACTGCCACCTTCCCTAAGAGGAAAATATGTTCCAGGCACCCCCTGGTAATAAGGACCTGCACCAACTCCGCTGTGATAAATACTGAGTTTATCCACTGAAGTATATTGAATCAATAATGATAGAGTTGCCCCTGGTTTACTAGGCTTTCCACTGCTGTCCCGAATTGAGTAAGTCCCTTCAATTCTTGCACCTGAGTATATTTGTTCAACCGGGATTGTAACAAGTCCTATAAGCTGTGAACCCACAGCATCACTGTCCTTAACAACGAAATGGACCTCAGCAGCGTGATGAGCAACAGGGACATAAAAATGCTGCTGCCAGACAGGATTTTCGCTGTTGCTTATGACATATGTTCTTCCTACCACTGCACCAGCGACTGATATTGAAACGTAAGGATCACTTGTGATCTTCTTGCTCAACTGCCCTTCGATCATGTTGCCGATGTTTCCAAACACAACACCCAATGTCTTATGGAACAAATCCATGTTTGGTAGACTATTTGCACGAGAAACACAAATATCCAAATTCCCATGCAACAAGAGGACCCTCAAGGAGGATTTAGCAAAGGGCACAATGTGCATAGCAGGAGTATGTGGCGATCCAGTAGATGTATAACCATGACTAGACGAATCTAGTCTGCCTGAGTATGAAAAATCTGAATGACTTGAAAATGAGTTGTTGCTAGGGTGTTCATAGAATAAGATAGGTAATTAATAATTGGCCTTAATTCGTTTGTTCATTAGAAAAAAAATAAAAAAAATAAAAATAAAATGGTCAAGTTAAAGCTAGTCAATTATTAGCTCATTCAGTGTATTGGGGCATTCTGATCATGATGATCAAAATAAGTATAAACGTTCAAATAAATTTTTCTTCTTTATTGAAATGGTTCTAAAATTGTACAACAGTGGGAATAAGAACTACAATCAAAGACAAACTTTAAAGGAAATAATGAAAGAAAAGAGTGTCTTAATATTAGCTAATCTCAAATTAACCAAATCCAGAGACAAGGTATAATATGCTTTAGTAGTAGCTGGTCCCAAAGCTTAGTGACGATGGGCTCTGATAGTGCGTAACCACCTTGTGAGACGGTCAGTATAGGTGACACCTTCCGAGCATTGGGTATTGGTCCGACCACTAATGAAATAATGGACTCCTGGCTTGGTGAGCTTGACTAGATCGTTTCCTGTCTTTGAGCTAATAAATCACCTCCTTCACTAAATTCGTGTTCGCTGGTATAGTAGTTGTCTTGATCCATATAGTTCATTGTGCCTACAATAATATTAAGAAGAAGTGAACGCCCTTTTCAATATTTCTTTTACAAACAAGATGCAAGGATTCAATTATAGCGACTAAGGGTAATGAGAATGCACAAATGGACTCCTTAATACAACTTGGCAATGAAATTAAGGAAACAATGGATGACTAGATTAATGAAGAGTGAACGTGTAATGACAGCAAGGTAAGAAGACACAAGAATTCGAATTTAAGCTACCTAAAATAGAGAATGACAAGTTTCAAACCAGAACTCAAGGGTTCAAAGCCTTCTCGGATTTGAAAGGGAAAAAAAAAAACTTAAAAAGTTTATTGAAATATTTCGTAGGTAAGTCTGATTACAAGTGAGGGACGAACTGAGCTTATATAGAGCTCTTACACAACGTTCATAAGGCTATAAAACAGAAAGGAAATCGCACAAAATTAAAGAAAGAGCCGTCAGACATAAATGAGAAAATCCGGCCAGATTAGGAAAGTGTGGATGCGCCTTGTATCTGGTTAGCTTGGGGAGGTATGTGCGTGATCTTAGGAGTCTCTGGTTGTCTTGGAAGGTTTCTAAAACATGCACAAGCTGAGGAGAATAAAGCCGTTGAGAGTTAATGAGCTTCGGCTCCAAACAAGGTAAGTAGTCATTCCGCGGGTTCATGTTAGATAAGGTGAAGCCAATCTCGTGTGGGGAACTTCTGAATGGTTTAGAGTATCTCGTGGTTCCCCCTAAAGAGCAAAGGAAGGTTTCCTTTTTGAGTCAAAACAGGCTGACTGGTCCGGTACAGCTGGCTGACGTACATAATTGAGGGGTTCTCGACGATTTTGGGATTCAACCCGATAATGCATAGTTTTGCCTCGACAATTCCTCATAAAATGGTCATCTTGTTGTGGAATCTCAAAGATGACTCGAATATTTTAATTTTAAGTAATTTGTTATTTTTGTCAAATTTATTTAAAACTTATAATGTAGATTTTTGTTTAAACAAGTACTCTTAATATTTTGATGTTTGGTTTGATTATATATTATTATTATTACTATTATATATATAACGTTTCAAAAATATTTTCAGTTGCTAAAATTTCTTTAAAAAAATCATTTCCACTTTTACGTTTCCGTGTAACTTCGGTTGCAGCCATGTTTATGATATTTTTTTGTAAATGTTGGATTATGTCAATATAATCGAATTAACTAATGAATTTATTATACTGGTTTCCTGAGAAAAAGGTTTTTTTTTTTTTTTGTGTAAACATGGAATAACTTACAGCGCTCTACTCAATAAGAGTGAGTTTCCATATTCTAGGACAGGAAAGAATGTGGTTTCAAAATTTTATCCTGAAATTACGGAGCAGCTTTATCCTAAAAGCTAGTGATTGATTCCACTCAAGACTTTTACTTTACATTTACTTTTGCATCTGTTTTTTCTTCGGACATTTCGTTGAAGAATGGTGGGGCCACTATTTATTGGATCCTCACGAATTTTCCATGAAGCTTCTTCCTCTTTCATATTATAAGGCAATGCAGTCAATGTTCTATGTCGGTATATACACAAAAAGCCTCTTCGTTAATTCTTCTTCCACATATGACATAGCTCCCTAATCTAAAAAAAACTGTGATCTTGATCCTCTCTCAATCTCACTAATGGATTTGTCTTTTTTCCTTACCAGTGTTGCTGTAGCAATAAGCTTCTTCGTGCTTTTTAGAAAACTCTTCCCTCAAGATAGCAAAGAAGATCATTCTTCTACTTCATCACCTCCATCGTCTTTATCTCCATCATCGTCTTTATCTCCATCATCGTCTTTGTCTCTAACACACCATGTCTTCCCGAGCTTCCACGGGGCAGATGTCCGCAAAGCCTTTCTCAGCCACATCTTGAAGGAGTTCAGAAGCAAGGGGATCGACTCATTCATTGACAATAATATCGAGAGGTGTAAGCAGATCGGTCCTGAGCTCATAGAAGCAATTAGAGGATCAAAAATTGCGATTGTCTTGCTCTCAAAGAACTACGCTTCCTCCACATGGTGCATGAATGAGTTGGTGGAGATCATGAGGTGCAGAGAAGTGTTGGGTCAAACAGTGATGACCATTTTCTATGAAGTCAATCCAACAGACGTAAAGAAACAGACCGGAGATTTTGGAGAAGTCTTGAAAAAAACTTGTAAGGGTAAATCAAAGGACGACATCGGAAGATGGAAACAGGCTTTGGCGGAAGTGGCCACAATCGCTGGAGAGCATTCAAGCAATTGGTTCGTCTTTTTTTCTTTTCACTACTTGCTCTTTAATTTTTAAACACATTATATATATCTTTGTAGCATTTGGATAATAAATTGATCAGATGTGAGTGAAAATCATTACTTTTGAATGTCTATGTGAGTTTTTAATTATTATTCATTGACCAGATGTATAAATTGATCTCCCTCTTTGTCAGGGTTGATGACGCTGCCATGATCGAAAAAATAGCCATTCAAATTTCGAACAAGTTGAATATTGCTACACGACCACGTGATTTTGACCGCCTAATTGGGATGGAAGCTCATATGGAAAGGATGAAACCATTGTTATGCCTAAACTCAGATGATGTGAGGATGATTGGGATTTGGGGTCCTCCTGGGATTGGTAAAAGAACCATCGCCAGATTTCTGTTTAACGAACACTCCAGCAGTTTCCAACTGAGCGCAATCATGGTCAATATCAGAGAAAGCTATCCAAGAGCTTGTCTCGATGAGTACAGTGCACAACTGAAACTCCAGAAACGAATGTTGTCTCATATGTTCAACCAGAAAGATATTGTGGTTCCTCGTCTAGAGGTCGCTCAAGAAAGGCTGCAAGACAAGAAAGTGCTTCTCGTTCTTGGTGATGTGAATCAGTTAGAACAACTAGATGCCTTGGCGAAAGAAACCGGGTGGTTTGGTCCCGGAAGTCGGATTATCATCACAACAGAAGATCTAAGAGTTTTAAAGGCACATGGGATCAACCATATTTACAAAGTGAGTTTTCCATCAATTGATGAAGCTCTTCAAATCTTTTGCATGAATGCTTTTGATCAAAAGTACCCTAAAGATGGCTTTGAGGAGCTTGCTCGGGAAGTCACATACCGTACTGGTAAACTTCCTCTGGGACTGAAGGTTATGGGCTCACATTTCAAAGGAATGACCAAACAGCAGTGGTCAATGGAACTACCAAGGTTAAGAAATAACCTTAACGGAAAAATTGAGAGCATTTTAAAGTTCAGTTATGATGCCTTATGTGATGAAGATAAAAATTTATTCCTTCATATAGCCTGCTTTTTCACACATGGATCTATTAACGAAGTGGAAGAGTGTCTTGAAAAGAAGTTCTCGAATGTGAGGCAAGGGCTTAACGTCTTAGCCGATAAATCTCTCATATCTATTCAAGACGGAAGGATAGATATGCATAAATTGTTATCCCAGCTGGGCAGATATATTGTCCGGCATGAGCCAGGGTACAAATCCATTCTCGAGCCTGGACAGCGCCAATTTTTGCATGATAGAGAAGAGATTTATGATCTATTGTCTAATGATGCAGCAGTAAGTTGTTACATTACTCCCTAACTACCAACTGAGTTTATTTGATAACTAACTAACTTGCTTTTTTGTTCCTTTTTCAGGGTAGTAGAAGTGTCGTAGGCATAAATTTTGACTTTGGTCCGATGAATAAAAAAATAAATATAAGTGAGGGAGCCTTTAAAGGAATGTATAATCTCCAATTCTTAAGATTCCGTAGATATCATACAATAGGAATAGTCTATGCTGAATTGCAAGATCGCTATAAGTTTAAGCTATCGAGTGGCCTAGACAATCTTTCTCGTAAACTTCGATTACTACATTGGGATGATTTTCCAATGAAATGTTTGCCTTCGAATGTGAACTTGGAGTTCCTTGTCGAACTAAACATGCAGTATAGCAAACTCGAGAAGCTGTGGGAAGAAATTCAAGTAAGTAATTACGATTTATTTCTCTTCAAAGTTTTAAATTGATTTCGAATCGATAATTTATGTACAGTTTTATATGAATTAAATATGTATTGCAAGGACATGTGTTTTTAAGTTCTTTAAGTGGGTTCTCTTACGTGTTTACTACCAAGTGTATAAACGTGTTTTTGTTATCTGTCTGTACAGCCGCTTCCTAATCTCAGGAGGATGAATTTGCGTAATTCTGTAAAGTTGAAGGAGCTTCCTGATCTTTCAACTGCCATTAAACTTTCAGAATTGAACCTGGAAGGTTCCTCAAGTCTGGTGGAGCTCCTCTCTATTGGAAATGGCAATAATCTCAAAATATTAAATCTCAAAGGATGCTCAAGTCTGACCAAGCTCCCATCGTCTATTGGAGAAATCACTAGCAATTGCTCAAGCTCGGTGGAACTCCCCTCCTCTATTGGAAACCTTCATCAATTGCAGGAATTAAATCTCAAAGGATGCTCAAACATAGAGGCTCTCCTCTCAACTATTGGGAATGCAACTAGTCTCCGGGAATTAAATCTCGAGGGATGCTCAAGTCTGGTGGAACTCCCCTCCTCTATTGGAAACCTTCATCGATTGCAGAAATTAAATCTCAAAGGATGCTCAAGTCTGGTGGAACTCCCCTCCTCTATTGGAAACCTTCATCGATTGTTAGATTTAAATCTCAAAGGATGCTCAAATCTGGTGGAACTCCCCTCCTCTATTGGAAACCTTCATCAATTATGGGGTTTAAATCTCAAAGGGTGCTCAAATCTGGTGGAACTTCCGATCAACATCAACTTGAAATCTCTTTCTAGACTTGATCTCACTGATTGCTCGTTGTTAAAAAGTTTTCCTGAGATCTCCACAAGAATTAGAGTTCTCAAGCTCGTTGGAACATCAATAGGAGAAGTGCCTTTGTCAGTCAGGTCATGGTCTTATCTTTGTAAACTGAGAATGTCATATAGTGAAAACCTCAAGGAATTCCCTCACGCTTTTGATAGAATCACAGAGCTTCACTTGAGCGATAAAGGAATACAAGAGATTGGTCCATGGGTCGAGGGAATCTCCAAGCTACTGCGACTAAAACTCAGTGGATGCAGAAAGGTTATATCACTCCCACAGCTTCCCGATTCCTTAGAAATCATAGATGCAGAAAATTGTGAGTCCCTTGAGAGAATTGATTGCTCCTTTCGCAATCGGGATATTCGTCTCAACTTCGCTAAGTGCTTCAAACTAAATCAAGAAGTGAGAGATCTCATCATTCAGACATCAACTGGTCGAGCGATCTTACCTGGTGAGGAAGTGCCTGCCTACTTCACTTTCCGAGCTTCTGGGAATTCCTTAACAGTGAAGTTGAATGAGAGGCCTCTTCCTACATCAACAAAATTTAAGGCTTGCATCTTGGTTGATGATGATGATTGGGAACGAGGGTGGGTGTATTGTAGCATCATGTCCAAACAGAATGCTCTAATTTCTTATGAATCAAATGAACCCCAACCCCTATATCCAGTTTTAACGGAGCATCTATACACATTCGAGGTTGAGGCAAGGGATGTGACTTCCACCGAGCTTGTGTTTGAGTTCAATCTCTGCACTTCCGAGTTCAACGGCACGGCCTTGAAGATAAAAGAATGCGGGATACACCAACTCTTGGAGATCCCTTCGTGAGCACGAGCTATGAGAAAATTAAAAATCATACACTTTTAGATGTGGTAAGCTTCTTATTACAATGAATTAGTTATCTCTCTCAGTACACCAATTTGCTGATTTTGTTTCTAAATGAAGGAGAAGGTGACAAATTTGGATCCAACATCATCAGGCTAAATCAGGTGATGTCCCATTATTTTTAAATGAAATTATACAGACTAGTAAATGGGTCTGAAAAAGTATGCTTCTTTGTGGTATTGCTAGATTACTACCTCAAGTTCATATACTCTTGGCTGGATGATCTCGATGTCAATAAGGTAAGGAATATGTGTACTATTATTCTGGTCTTTCTAATTTAAAATTTTCAATTTCTTTAAATGGTTGTGTTTTTTTTTCCACACTTCTTGTACAATTGTGTTTGGTGGGTTCATTTTTTTGGCTATTTAATGCATCTGAATTTGATCACATAATGCTTGGACTGGAATAGAGTATAAGGACGCTCATGGGATGAAAATAAGACAATGAACAATGAGAGCTTCAGTTTTGAGACATCTTCAGAGGTTTGACAAATGGTGAAACCCAAGTCAAGACAGAGAAGCATCCGGAGAATGGCAGTACAGGGACGAAGCAGAGCAGGCAATATCACAGGAGCTTGTTCATGAAGATAATAATATGTGACAACTTACTTATTTTCTGATTCTGTCTCATATTGACTTTATGTTCCGATAGTATAAGATTAATGTTATTGTCAATAGAGACGAATATGTTTAAAATTGGATATTGTTACAGATCTTTCTTCTAACCATTCACATATATCAGCTCAAGATCTTGTTAACTTTGTGAACCAAGACTCAATTTAACGATTTGATCAATTGAACCTTTGAACAAATGAAAGAAAACACAGAAATCGAAATGAAAGAGCGAAACAGAGACACAAGAAAATTGTTATCCAGTTCAATCCAAACGGCGTGATTGGACCGAAATCAGTTCGGCAATTCACTATAAACGAGTATCACTGTATCAGGAACAAGAAGAAGATGTTAGAATGATGAAGTAAGAAATGATATATATTATAAAGGTAAAGTCTTCATACTCCTTTTCATACCTCCTGGTTAATTAAACCGACTCCAATCTTCCTTCATCTTCAAATTAAACTAAAACCAATTCCAAATCGGAAATTAGTCTGGTTCAATTAAAAGATAACCTGGTTCAACTTCCATGATCGAACACCAAAGCTTCTTATTCTCAGACCAAAGGTATTGAATCATATTCTCCACCTTGATTCAATCCTCCTTAAAACCTAGTGAAATGCAATATCCTTGAACTTAACCTTCAGCTTAAGATGAATTCTCATCCTTACCAGAACAATTTCAGAAAAACACTAAAACTGCTCCAAAAAATTTCATGAACCTTCTCTATTAGAAACCTTCAAAAATTGCGTAATTTGAGTTTGCCAGAAGGCTCTTCCGGTCGACATCAACTTGGAATCTTTTTTTGAACTTGATTTAAGTGGTTGTTCAAGTTTGGTGGAGCTCCCCTCATTTGTTGGTGGAAATGTACTTTTATTAAGCACATTCACGGCTCATGCATTAGACGTCATGTTTGATGATCCTCTTGACAAATTTGGTCTGCACAAACCCCGCCAATCAACCACCAACAACTTGTCCACCAAAAGTTACATTTACAACTTGTCCACTTTTTTTTGTGTGAAGCATAACCCTCAATTGAATCTTTTCCACATAACATGGAAAAACCTGAGACAATTCTCAAAAAACAAACCATTAACAAGTATAAAAAGCTATTAAACATGTTAACCCAACAGAAAACACCACAAGTCAAAGCACTTATGAACTGATTAATCACAGCCTCCTCCATGAAGTTCTGTCATCATCATGGTTTCTGAAATCCAAGTTTGATCTCTTGAATTTACTCTTTTTGTGTGTCAAACCTGTAAGCATCTCAAAGAAAAACAGTTCATAAACCACCATACCCTTGAGATTAAAGAACCTGAGTATATTTGTTCAACCGGGATTGTAACAAGTCCTATAAGCTGTGAACCCACAACGTCACTGTCCTTAACAACGAAATGGACCTCAGCAGCGTGATGAGCAACAGGGACATAAAAATGCTGCTGCCAGACAGGATTTTCGCTGTTGCTTATGACATATGTTCTTCCTACCACTGTACCAGCGACTGATATGGAAAGGTAAGGATCACTTGTGATCTTCTTGCTCAACTGCCCTTCGATCATGTTGCTCATGTTTCCAAACACAACACCCAATGTCTTATGGAACAAATCCATGTTTGGTAGATTATTTGCACGAGAAACCCAAATATCCAAATTCCCATGCAACAAGAGGACCTTCAAGGAGGATTTAGCAAAGGGCACAATGTGCATAGCGGGAGTATGTGGCGATCCGGTAGATGTATATAACCATGACTAGATGAATCTAGTCTGCCTGAGTATGAAAAATCTGAATGACTTGAAAATGAGTTGTTGCTAGGGTGTTCATAGAAGTATGGAAAAACCTGAGACAATTCTCAAAAAAAAAAAACCATTAACAAGTATAAAAAACTATTAAACATGTTAACCCAACAGAAAACACCACAAGTCAAAGCACTTATGAACTGATTAATCACAGTCTCCTCCATAAAGTTCTGTCATCATCATGGTTTCTGAAATCCAAGTTTGATCTCTTGAATTTACTCTTTTTGTGTGTCAAACCTGTAAGAAAAACAGTTCATAAACCACCATACACTTGAGATTAAAGAACCTTACATCCACAATCCATTTATCAGATTGTGCTTGAACCATTCACGGTTCAGTCATTCTGTTTCAATAACAGATTCATACCAGCACCTTTATCTCATTGCTAGTATCCTTACAATCTTTGATCGTCTTCTCATTTGATGTGATCCAGATCCTCCTTTATGCGAAGAGTATGTAGAGGAACGATCGAGTTCTACATTTGGTAAAACGACATTGAAACAAGGTGTTACGAGAATAAGTAAAGTCGGTCTCGTTGAATAGTGGATGTAGTAAAGGTCAAAGTCTTACTGAGGTGGAGAAGAGAAAGAGAGTAGTCTAGAAGAAATCGTACGAATATGAGGACTACTAAGGAGTGAAATAGAACTCTGCAAGTGACTTAAACTTTGAGAAGATCCTCTAAGTCTTCTTAAGATGCAATAGACACAATCACATTCCTTTTGATTGTTCTCTTTCAACCACAGTTTGAAATCTCTGCAGTTCCTGTCCTTTTCAGGGACTTATCCTTGAGTTNCCCCAAGTCAAAGCACTTATGAACTGATTAAACACAGTCTCTCCCATGAAGTTCTGTCATCATCATGGTTTTTGAAATCCAAGTTTGATCTCTTGAATTACCTCTTTTTGTGTGTCAAACCTGTAAGCATCTCAAAGATAAACAGTTCATAAACCACCATACACTTGAGATTAAAGAACCTTACATCCACAATCCATTTATCAGATTGTGCTTGAACCATTCACGGTTCATTCATTCTATTTCAATAACAGCTTCATACCAGCACCTTTATCTCATTGCTGGTATCCTTACAATCTTTGATCGTCTTCTCATTTGATGTGATCCAGATCCTCCTTTATAGCTTCTCATACATCTCCTTGCTAGCTCAAGATGTAAACCATTTTGCTGTAACTTTGTTCCACAATGCTCTTATTCATTTCAGCCAGAGCAACTTATCACCTACATCATTTCCAGTTTCAGAATGACTCCACCTCTTCTCTTTCTCTCATCAGATCTTCTTTAGCATGCTTATACTCCTGATGATTCCTCACTTTATCTTCTCTGCAAGTGACTTAAACTTTGAGAAGATCCTCTAAGTCTTCTTAAGATGCAATAGACACAATCACATTCCTTTTGATTGTTCTCTTTCAACCACAGTTTGAAATCTCTGCAGTTCCTGTCCTTTTCAGGGACTTATCCTTGAGTTCCTTGCAACTAAACTTGTTTAACATGTTGTAACCTCAGCAAGTTCAACTTCATTTCAGCAAGTTCAACTCCATTTAAGAAATACACATTGAGACTTTCTTGTTTTCCAGCACCAGCCTCTCTTCCTTCTTCTTTCTTTTCAAAGTATCAGAACTTACAGAACCTGAAATCTCCAATTACAGAACCCGAAACCTGCAATTACAGAATCTGAAACCTACAATTACAGATTCTGAAACCTGCAATTCATATTTGGATGTCTACAACAACACCAAGCTTCTTTCCTCAAACCTGAGAACCTTTCTTTCATGAGTTTCTCACTTTGAAATCTGATTTAGCTCTGAAATGCTGATATTCTCTTGTTCTTGACTTCATATTCTTCTTTATCACACTGAGATACTCTTAATTGTTTCACTAGTGAACTTATCCTCTGTAACTCTGCTCCAGTAAACCCATAATCAACCTCTCAGACAGTTAACAACCTGAACACTGTCTTGAGAAAAACCTTTGAAGTGATCATTGCTCTACCTGCATCCAAATACCATACTACAGCACTTGTGGAGACTACTCCACCTTAAACCAGACCCTTCCAACTTGATTTCTTGTTCTGCTTTACTCACTGAGTTACCAGACATTTCATAGTTACTTGATTCTTCCCAAAACAAGGCAGCTCCATACTGAATTAATTTAAGCAAACATCCAAGATTTTAAATCTTACTCTCAGCCTTCTATGTGACATTTCTCACTGAACTCTTGAGAAGAATTCCAGCATCCTCATATTTGAGTTCTGCCCAAATGAAACTAACACACCTTCTGATGAACAACTTGTTCCACACATGCAGTTTTAAAACCTGCATTTATGTTCTATGCACATAGTAATTCCACTATGCATTTTGAAGAAAACACACACACACCTTGCATGATGCTTTAAGTCCATGTGAATACTAGGGACTGCTTGTTGCCAACAACCCTTTTGTGAGCAGTTTACACGTGAGAGATTCTCATAATCTGACCTTACTTTTAAAATTGGACCTTACTGTATGCATTCCTCATAAAGATGCAAATATCTTGGTGATCTTCAAAGATGTTTTCCTATGTTGTTTAAGCATTTATCTTATCCATGTCTGACATGCACAAAATTCCCATCTATCCCAAGGTTTATCCCATTAAACAATCAGCCCCCAAGCTCTTTACCAAAACAAACACTAAGGCGTCCCCTAGCACCTGACATTCTGAGATTCCTGTGACAGACTATGTGTTTGTTAACCATAGGTTTACACCAAAAAACTCCACCAAACTTATAAGAGATAACCATAATATCATACTAGCATATAGTCTCTTGATTATCAACTAAATAACCTTGTCGAGTGCACATGTAAATCTAAAACTGTGCAGCCCATCAGATTAACACCAACTCAATCTTAGGTACTCCTGATGGGTTCTTGAGAATCTTTTATGTCTCATGATTTAAATCTGAAATCACAATTATCCGGTAATCTACCTTATCGTGAGGTAGCCTTCTCCTTTCATCACCATGACTCATCTTGATCAAGATTTACAGATGATCCTTCTTCTATCAAGCTTGCGAACATGAATGATTAACATTAACATCTTGGCTAATCAAAGACTGCCATTACCGACCATCTTCAACAATCACGAATCTTCCTTCCTATGATTCCACAGATACCGAGTGATCGTGTTATTGCAGACCCAATTAGTCATTTTCTTGACCAAATTACCAACCAGCAAAGTCTCCAAAATCAACTCGGAAGTTGATAATCATCTTCATCAGTTGCTAATCACAATCGGAACAGAGCAATAACCTCTGGTTCCATTTTAAGAAATCGCGATATGCAGATTTCAGAAAATCTACACGATTCTTCTTCTTCTTGCTCTGACACTGAATCTTTCATGAATGGCCGAACCGTAACCTCCGATTCTTCTTTTCCAGAAACGGATTCACCTCTGTTGTTTCCTCCCGTAGACTCCACTGAACCCAGCATCGACGCGTCACCATTTTCATTCTTTCTTGAGACAAGGATAACACTTGTTACAGATCTTTCCTCTAACCATTCACATACATCAGCTCAAGATCTTGTTAACTTTGTGAACCAAGACTCAATTTAACGATTGATCCTTTGAACAAATGAAGAAAACAGAAAAATCGAAATGAAACGAGCGAAATAGATACACAAGAAAATTGTTTATCCAGTTCAATCCAATCGGCGTGACTAGACCGAAATCAGTTCGACAATTCCCTATAAACGAGTATTGATTACATCTAAAGCTTGAGCAATGGAGGCTCAAAGCTTTTCTCAGAAACAAGAACGAGGTTAGAACTATGAAGAAGAAATAAGATATTATAATATCTTAAAGGAAATAATGAAAGAAAAGAGTCTCTTAATATTAGCTAATCTCAAACCAAATCCAGAGAAAAGGTAGAAATCAAACCAAATGATCATTCAAAACGTAGAATTGTCAGATGTACCCAGCGATGCACCGTGCTTGTTTATGATCTTAACCGACTCAAGAAGGACCTCTTGTTGTGTTGTGTATAGCTCCTCTTTTCCCTGAGACAAATGATCATCATTGTATGTATAAAAGACTGCATCAAGTTACTAAACTTTGTCTTGATTTGACGGCAAAGATCGCTAGTAATAGTAGTAGTACCCATTAAAAAAAAAAAAAAAATGAGAAGAATGTTACAGAGACTAGAGAGAGAAAGAAAATGTACCATGTGTTTGAGATTGCACCCAATGGTAAGTTCAGCGAAAGATTTTTCCACTCGCGATAAGTAACAGTAAGGAGCTTCTTTCCCTAAGAAAACTTTTGTATTTGCCCTCAACGTTTCCTTGATTTCATTTGATATTTGAGGAATCTTATCCAAGTCATCGATCTGCAGTGGGATCTTGGATGCTATGGCTCGCCACTGAGCACGTGACTTATTCACAATCACCTGTATATGTTAAGTATAGTTCAGGGTCATTCCGATTTCCATCCATGAAAAATGTTTAGCAATAAGATTCAAACAAATGAGATAATCAAATGGACACGACTATTAACTCAGTGTGGATGCTTTTAAGTGTGAAATTCTGAAAGCGAGAGCATAAGCTTATGCGATATGAAGATGAATAGTGCGAAACAGATAAACTAACCTGACTGGAAAACAGTGAATTGGGTACCAAAACCAGAAATTTCTCGGCATTCAACAAAGATGTTGTCGTAAGTCCCATCTCAACAACTTGACCTTCTACAGATCCAGCCTGAAAAGTGGGGAACAAGGAAGACACTTTGAGAAAAAAATATGAGTGAGAATCGCTAACAGATTTGCTTGCTCGAGGAAACTTAATAAAAGAAGAGAGCAAAAAGCAGGTAACACAAGAAATTTCAAGTTCAACTAACTTTAATTGTATCTCCCACAGAGAAAGGCCGAGAGAATTGCATGGACAGACCACTCAGCACATTACCAAGGATATCTCTGGCAGCAAATGCGGTGGCAACCCCTGAAAAACTCAAAATAAAATTGATATGTTTTGAGCAAATAGTATCTTACAAAATGTAAGCAACCTTGGAAAAGATAAGACTACATGCTTGTGGAGGCCTTCTTTTTTGTTGAATCCTAGCAATTATCATTATAGGCCGTAAAAAACAACTAATTTGAAATAGAAAGCAGTAGACACACCTCCAACTCCACCAACTGTCAAGATCGATTGAACAGCTACCCCACAGGCTTCAGCCGAAGCCATCAAACCGATTGCAAAAAGACCAACTGATGATACTTTGTCTAAAGTCAATACCTTCTCCCTATCTAGCCCACCAAAACTCTTAGCGGACAACATTCGGGTAATCACATTGGTCTTCCACCGATGTAGGAACCACACAAGTGATAGAATGACTGCTCCCTTCACTGTCGGGGAAAAATATTGAGCTGCTATTGTTGTTGGTGCCACCATCGCGGCACTACAACATTATCACAATCATCAAGTCAGTTTATTTTCTACAACATAATATTAAAAAACGCAGAAAGTTAATGCGACTCACATTTGTGCAAAAGCTATGAAGGTCACTAAGTAACGTGCTGGATCCTCCAAAGCTCCCCAAAAGCTTTTCTCATATGGAACATCTTCGTTAGAGAAGCCTCCGGGAAGCAAAGCAGCGGAACTTTGCATTGCATATGTGTGAAACCTCCTCAAAACCCTAGGCATAACAATCCAAGCAAATAAAGTAGCAGTCATAGTGAGAGTGACGGGAACTACGACTTGTTTAAGATATGGGTTGGAGTCTAGCAATTGGTGAACATGAGGGATCAGCTCATCAGAGGCTACTTTAGTTTTCCTTGCAGTTTCAGTAACAGCATCTACACTAGCCTGCAACACATCTTTGGCCATCACCGGTGCCACTACCAGCAGGAGCTACAATACTTGCGAAATTGTCAGGTTTGGAGCTGAAAGGACGTGCATAAGATGAATGGCCTAAGAAAGGGATGGAGTAATTGATAGGCTTAGCATTATGATGCAGGCGCAAACTCGACGAAAAAGAGACAATCGAAGGGGAAGCTATTGCTTTGTGACACTCCATCAGGGTAAGGCTCGGGTTTCTTGTGGAAAGGAGAAAACACCATAGAAGAAGACGAATTTGCAGGTCGAAGATGAGCATATTCAGCTAGTCTCGAGAAAGGTCGAGGGGAATGAGGGTTAGAAGACGAGTTTATTGATCTGTGAAGTGACTTGAGAAGCGATAACCTAACTCCGGCCATTGAGAGAACGAGTCGTCTCTCGATCGATCTGCAGATTAACAAACAAATTAAATTAAAATTCTCAATCGGAAATTGAAGTCAAAGAGTTTACTTATTACTTGAGATTTTGAAGAGTTTACAGTGCTTATCTCTGACCTTGGAGAGAATTGAGATTCACTCCAAATACGGATTCTGCTGGAGAAACCAAAAAGTAATCTATATTTGCTTGAGCGGTGAAACACACAACAAGAAGACGAAGAACAAGACGATTTCTTTAGTCAAATCTGTTTCTAAAACCAGCCCTCGGTGTCGTCGTTTCAGCAAGCAACCTTCAACTTCTGGGCCATTGGGCCTTAGCCCTTTTAATTGCTTCAAATTTGTTTCTATTGGGCTCAATTCTTCAGTAAGACAGTGGCTTTGTAAAAACAATCGGGCTGTTCTTGCCCCACAAGATTTTTCTTAATGCAAAACGCTTTGTTATAAAAGAAAGACAATGGTGATTTTAGACGAAAGAAATAAGGTCAAAGCAGTTTTGTTGTTTCCGCTTAACGTGTATTCTTATGATTGAACCGTCGGACGTGTCTACAATGGAACATCTCACCATGTCTTTTTTTTTTTTTTTTGACCCAGCAAACTATTTGCCACTCGCCATTCTCTCATTACACGAATCATAAATAATTCGTTTGACTTAACTTAGTTATATAATCATTTAAATCTAGTATATAGTTACAATTGTAATATCTTAGGGACAAAAGAAAATACAGTATATTTTTTATTTTCTGTACAAATCTGCTTATAAATGATATACAATCACTAAAATATATTTATCATGAATATACAAACAATGATAGATAGTGATAACGCTCTTTCCAATTATTAATTACTGTAATCATAAATGTAGACATGTTATTTACCATCTAATTACATATTGTAATTTTGGTTTATTCTTGTTAGCATTTGTGGAGTAAATAAATGTTCCAAAACAAGAACTTTGACACTAGTAAAATGGGAAATATAAAAAGGAGATATTTTTTAAATCATAACATTAAACTAACAACTATATTATCATCAAAAATTGCATTATCAATAATATTAACATTCTTTTTAACATTTATCATGTAACTTAATATACAAAAATGTTATTATGTTACAATTACTGAATTACCAGTGCAGCATGGAGACGAAATTCACCCTTGGCAGTAGATCTACATTAAAATTTAATAATATAATTAGAAATTTTTTATAAAAAAAAAAAAATCCAAATTCGTTTCAATAGTCCATTTTCTTAATAAAAAGCCCTGAATCTCACCAACACTGCTGCTATACAGCAAAAACGTACCCCTAAAAATTTGTTATCAACCAAATCTCAGCCATGGGAGAAAACAATCACAAAGACCAAAAGCCACTTTCATACGACAAATCTTATAAACCCTTTTCATCTTCATGCTCGTTTACAGCGATCATCGTCCTCTTGATCTTCGTCTCATATCTATTGTACTCAGTCAGTTTCATCTCCTTTATAAACCCATATTCTCCTTATAAAATCCCCAATTCTCACCTGGTACCCGTAATCCATCTCGGGTCGGGTCAAAAACCAGAGGAACATCAACAAGAAACAGAGCTTAAACACATAGTATTCGGAATCGCCGCGTCCTCAGATCTGTGGAAGCATCGTAGAGAATACGTGAAAACATGGTGGAGACCTAAAGGAGAAATGAAAGGCGCCGTTTGGCTCGACAAACCCGTCAATGACTCCGTTTCTTCAACCTCAGCCTTACCTCAGATCAAAATCTCCTCCGACACATCGAGCTTCAAGTACCGTTACCGTAACGGTCACAGATCAGCGATCAGGATCACCAGAATCGTATCGGAGACGGTGAGAATGTTAAACGGAACGGAATCAGAGAGAAACGTAAGGTGGGTGGTGATGGGTGACGACGACACAGTGTTTTTCACGGAGAATCTTGTTAGGGTTTTGAGAAAATACGATCACAAACAGTTTTATTACATCGGAGCTCCGTCGGAGAGTCATTTGCAGAATCTTAATCAGTTTTCGTACGGAATGGCGTACGGAGGAGGAGGTGTTGCTATAAGCTATCCGTTGGCCAAGGTTTTGGAGAAGATGCAAGATCGTTGTATTGAGAGATACTCCGATCTCTATGGATCAGATGATCGCATTCATGCTTGTATGGCTGAGCTTGGTGTTCCTCTCACTAAACATGTTGGATTTCATCAGGTGAGTTTCTCTATTTTGATGTTTGTAATCATTATCATTTCATTAAAAATATTGGTGATTACGTACGGTTAACTCTAATTAATTTATTATACTGATATGAATGATTTTGAACAGTTCGATGTATACGGGAATCTCTTAGGCCTATTATCAGTACATCCACAAGCCCCAATAGTGTCAATCCATCACCTAGACGTAGTGGAGCCAATATTCCCAAAAACAGACCGAATAAACGCATTAAAGAAACTAATGATCCCAGCAAAACTCGATTCAGCCAGTCTTATCCAACAGTCGGTATGCTATGATACAACTCGTCAGTGGACAATGTCAATCTCGTGGGGATACACAGTTCAAATCACGCGTACGTATATGCCAGCAAGAATGATGGAAATGCCCACTCGCACTTTTAATGATTGGCACAAACGCCACGATTTCACTAATCTTGCCTTCAACACACGTCCCATTACATACACGGATTGTCAGCGTCCGCGTGTGTTTTATCTCTCTCGTGCGTTTACCAATTCTTCTTCTTCTGATACGACTACGATTACCCAATATCTGAGGCACAACGAATGGTTTCCTAAATGCGACTGGGGAATCCCTGATCCTTCCGATATCAATCAGATTTTTGTCTACAAAAAGCCTTCTCCGGATAGGTGGAACAAGGTAAAACTTGTTCCTAATTTTCTTAATAAAAAAATTTAGTCTATTGTTCCGTGATAAAATGTCAATATATGTTCTTTTTAGGCTCCACGGAGGGATTGTTGTAGATTATTGCCTTCAAGGAAGAAGGGAACAATGGTGATCAATGTGGCAGCTTGTGCAAATGACGAAATTGTTGCTTATTCTGATAAATAGTTTCTTGTTTACTTTTACAAAGAGGACTTGCTTTTTTAAAAGAAAATCGGAACTTGTTTGTTTAATGTAGTGACATTTATATACTTACATCTTTTGATAAATATTCATCAACTATTTTTAAAAATGTATTTTTTTTTTTTCTAAGAAAACTATATATATGAAGTTATGAACAAAGCACCTCAGTAATTTAATAATAATCAGACTGAGTTCGAATATATGGGCTTAGGGCCCATTAGTTTTATTAATGAGTTAGAACGTAGAAGATAAATTAGAAAAAGACAAATGGAGACGGAACAGCTGGAATGACGCGTTGACTTGGTCTCTCTCATATCATTTCATATTTTCATTACATGTTCTTTGTCTGATCTGTGCAAATCGAATTCGACTGCAATCTTTCCGCGACAATGGCGATTCTGTACTCAAGGATCGTATTCCTTCTCTTTGTCTTCCTTCTATCTTCTTCTGTATTTGCCTCTTTCTCTCCTCCCGACGAGTACCTCGTCAACTGTGGTTCCGACGTTGACTCCACCGTCGATAACCGCCGCTTCGTCGGCGACGCAAACGTGAATTTCTTTAAATCTGAAGGTTCAATCGCTCTAAGAGGAGAACATCTAGCTCCGAACGTCCCACAGATCTACAGAACCGCTAGGATTTTCGCGCAACAGGGTAAATACAAGTTCAATGTCAACGAGAAAGGAACTCATATGGTACGTCTCCATTTCAATCGGCTCAATTCCTCCAAAATAGATCTCAATGACGCTCTGTTTCACGTTACCGTTAACGGTCATGTCTTGCTTAGGAATTTTAGCGGCGATGATGACTCATCATCTAATTTTGAATCTAGGGTTAGAGAATTCTTGATTTGGGTCGATGTTGGAGAGGTTGTTATCAGGTTTGTTCCTAGTAAAGATTCGAAATTTGCATTTGTTAATGCCATCGAAGTTATATCTGCGCCTAAGGATTTGATTGCTGACGTTGCAACCTCTGTATCTCATGATGGAACTGAGAAATTCAATGGTTTAGCTAAACAAGCTATGGAAGTCGTGTACAGAATCAATGTTGGTGGTAGAAAAGTTACTCCTTTTAACGACACATTGTGGAGAACTTGGGTTCCTGATGATGAATTCTTGAAAACCGGTAATGGGTCATCTAGGAAAACTTACTTCACCGGTAGGATTAAGTATAGGCCTGGAGGGGCGAGCCGCGAAGTTGGACCTGATAACGTCTACAACACTGCCCGTGTGGGTAAAAGAAGCAACGGATTGGTTGATATGAGTTGGGATTTCCCAGTTAGTCCGGGTTGCAAGTATCTCATTCGGATGCATTTTTGCGACATAGCTAGCAAATCACTTGGCAGGCTATATTTCAATGTTTACATTAACGGGAATTTGGCGTACCAAGATTTCGATATCTCATACGCTGCGGATAATGTCCTTGCTTCTCCGTATTACATTGATTTCGTTGTCGATCCTACTGCTGATTACGAAAACAGCAGCCCTTCAGGATCGTCGATAACCGTAAGTGTTGGACCATCAAACAAGACTATTGTTGATGAACACGGAGTTGATGCGATATTGAACGGTGTTGAGATCATGAAGTTGAATAACTCAATGGGTAGTCTTGATGGGTATGTTTCAACAGAGATGATTCTGAGTACTTGCCCGAATAGAAGAAACCTGAGCATATTTATCGCAATGTTGGCGTTCATGTGTATATTTATGAGCGTCTACATTGTGGCTCAAAGGAAGAAAGCTAGGGATAACTATGGCTGGACAAAGCTGTCCATGGACGTCCTTGAAGATAATCCCAAGTCCGGGAATCAATTTATAGCAAGAAAGGCTTGAAGATGCTTTTGCTTGTTGAATATATTAACAATGGACACTTTTCCTCGAGTATTTTCTACTTTGGTACGATGAAATAATCTTTTTTTTTTTCTTTTCTCAATTAGGTTTGTAATGTTTCACAATGGTGTTAAATGTGTTGTTTATAATATGTAACTGGTATATTCATTCAATGATATATGTAGAGAGACTCGATGTAATTTTCGAAATGGAAATGTTTTTCATTATGTTCATTGTTCATGATATGATTGATGTCTCTTTGTTTGATAAATAAAATGTACTTCTGTAAGAGACTTTTCAATTGAAAATAACCAAATTAACTGTAGTAACCTTTTCGGCTTTTCTGATACTAGTTTTTAACTTTTTAGTTTACTTATTACTATTGCAACTGTTGTCTCATAATTTCTGTAAATAGGAATTATTATGAATAAGTGATCAAACAAATAAAACAATAAATCTATACAAAGGTGAGAAGCCGCGGTGATGTCATGTCATGATGATGATGAGCAAAGAAAGAATGGTACGGTTACCGTACCGCATGATCCCCACCTCCGAATCAAAATTATTACATCATAACCATAATATAAGAATGCCATAAGATTTGTTCTTTTCTTTTCTTTTCACCAAAACATGAAACCAGAAAACTATATATATTCTCAAATAGCGTCTGAGCATTAAAGGTTGCATGGTCCTTGGCCTCTTCCCCAAAGTCAAAATACGGACTTGTACTATCTTATTCTAATCCCCTCTAGTTCAATATTAATACATTTTACGTCATATTGACAAAAACAATTAAGTTAAACATAACAAGATCCATGGAGAGAGCACATGCCTGAACCATGCACTGGTAAGTACTTTATCACATTCCGTACGAGTCACTCCATTACAACATAATATGTATTTACACATTCTCTTATATATACACTTCTTTCTCCTCTCATTCTCCACAGCGACATTCGATCAAGATCAAGAGAAAGAGAGCAAGAGAGAAGAGGATATGGACAACAGCGAAAAAGTTTCAGCAACAAACCCATCATCAGGAGATGAGTTCAAAGATGTGTTTAAGGGATTGATTAAGCTCTTAATGCTGGTGATTTTCCTAGGACTTATCTTCATTTGGATCCTTATGCCAACGATGGTCTATCGAACCAAGTGGTTAAACCCTGTCATGCGTAACGAGTTTGGTACATCGACTTATTTTGGTGCAATAGGTTCGTATATATTAATTAATCTTGTCGATTTTTTCTTTTTTTTTTTCCTTAATTCACATTATACAACTACAATATGTGATGGTTTTGACTGTTTCTGTTTGGGCGGTATGCAGGCTTGACCTTTTTCATGTTCATGTTCCCTATGGTCCTCATGGCTTGTTTGGGATGTCTCTACCTTCACTTGAAGAAACCAAAGACTACTAATCATCTCGTTAGGTAATACTCATCAATTAACCACTCTTTAATTAAAAACATATGTATTCTTCGTGACGACACAAATATATGACCTTAACAGGGAGAAGATAACTGAGGGGGGCGTATTAGCAGCCATGAGAAGGCCAATGCTGGTCAAAGGGCCGCTGGGGATAGTATCAGCGACCGAATTAATCTTGTTAGCAATGTTTGTGGCTCTTCTTCTTTGGAATTTTTTCATGTACATGCGCAATGCGTTCCCTACCATTACTCCTCAATCAGCCGCTAAACATCACCACAAACTGTAAGCACGTTTTCACAAATACAGCTTAGTTTTCTATTAAGACATCATGAGTATTTTAATAATTCCAACATTATCTATAGGTGGCAAGCGAGGTTGGAGGCAATGGCAATAAGGATCGGGCTAGTCGGTAACTGTTGTCTAGCTTTCCTATTCATACCGGTGGTGCGTGGGTCATCATTGCTTCCGGTTATAGGTCTGACGTCAGAGTCAAGCATCAAGTACCATATTTGGCTTGGTCACCTGCTCATGACCCTTTTCACCGCTCATGGTCTTTGTTTCATTATCTATTGGGCCTCAATGCATGAAATTTCTCAGATGGTGACTGGTGAGTTGGGGTAAGACCGAGATGTCGAATGTTGCCGGAGAGATAACTTTGTTGTCTGGACTTGTGATGTGGGCCACTACATATCCGTCGATTAGAAGGACATTCTTTGAAGTTTTCTTCTATAGTCATTACCTTTACATCGTCTTCATGCTCGTCTACGTCCTCCACGTCGGCGTCGCCTTCTGCTTTATCACCTTCCCCGGTTTCTATATCTTCATGGTCGACCGTTTCTTGAGGTTTCTACAGTCACGTGACAATATTCGGTTGAGCTCTGCACGTGTTCTTCCCACCAACACCGTGGAGCTCACTTTCTTCAAAAACAGAGGTGAGTCTTAATCAAGATTACATGTATGATTCAGGATTCTGGTCAATTGATGAGCTATACGCACGTGGTGTATGTTTCGTCTAGCTAAGCTCTATGGGGACTTCGATATATATGGATTAGTTTGGACTTATCCTGATAGTATTAGGCTGGATCAGTGTGAGGGTTTTTGGCACACCATAATATCGCGCGCTAATCATATATATGTTATTTTTACAGGATTGGTTTATAATCCGACGAGCATATTGTTTGTGAACATACCGAGCATTTCGAAGCTGCAATGGCATCCATTTACGATTACTTCGAGCAGTAACCTCGAGGCAGAGAAGCTTAGCATTGTGATTAAGAGCGAAGGGAAATGGTCTACAAAGCTTTACCAGATGCTTTCTTCTTCTGATCATATCGATCGTTCTCTTTCTGTTTCTGTCGAAGGACCTTATGGACCTGTTTCAACAAATTTCTTAAGGTATTAATTTCCTGTTCAAGTATTATCAATTTTAAGTAGAATTCTAGTGGTTAATTAAGCAGAATGGATTAGGGTTGGATTTTCTTGTAGCACAAGTAACCTTGATGAGAATTTTATTCTTCTTCCAGGCACGAATCTTTGGTTATGATAAGCGGAGGCAGCGGAATTACTCCATTCATATCTATCATCCGTGACTTAATCGCCATGACCCAAACAACGACATGTGAAATTCCCAAAATTACCTTGATTTGTGCGTTCAAGAACTCTTCTGACATCTCCATGCTTGACCTTATCCTCCCCACATCCGGTCTCGAATTATCATCTAACCTGAATATCCAAATTGAAGCCTTCATCACGAAAGAGAAAGAACCAAGAAACGAAGAAACACAGAAGATCAGAACCATCTGGTTCAAACCAAGTCCCTCGGACCAACCAATCTCAGCAATCCTAGGACCAAACTCATGGCTTTGTCTCGCCGCCATCCTCGCATCTTCCACCCTAATCTTCATGATAATCATCGGAGTCATGACAAGATACTACATTTACCCGATAGATCAAAATAAGAACAAGTACAATGCTGCGTCTAGATCAATCCTTTATCTTCTGGTCCTCTGTGTTAGCATCATGATGACGTCAAGTGCAGCTGTATTGTGGAATAAGAAGAAGTACAATGCTGAGAACAGTAAACAGGTCCAAAACGTGGACGTACCAAGCCCAACATTATCTCCTAGCTCATGGGCTTACAGAGAAATTGAGAGTAGTCCTCAAGAGTCACTTGTTCAATGCACCAATCTCCATTTCGGTGAGAGACCAGACCTCAAGAGTAAGTATATGTTACATCCGTATACTCAAAATATTGCATATATACATAACACTCTGTATATGACCTTATGTTTTGTATAATGTGTATGAAAGCAGAGATTCTACTTGAGACCAAAGGTTCAAGCGTGGGAGTGATGGTGTGCGGTCCAAAGAAGATGAGACAAGAAGTGGCCAAGATTTGTTCGTCTGGTTTGGCTGAGAATCTTCACTTTGAATCCATCAGTTTCAGCTGGTGATTGAGCATTTATAACTATGTTTGTGTGATTACTTTGTGGACTTCTCTGTTTTTCTAAGGATTTTCAGCTGGTGATTGAGCATTTATAATAATATTCTGTTTTTAACTTTTGTGTTTCCTGATGTAACGATTTGGTCCAAATCGATGGTTGGGCATTATGTTCTTGAATCTTGATAAATACTTTTTTTTTTTTTTTGGCTAAGAGTACTGTAAATATCATTAGAATGAAAAGTTTGGTTTTACATGGAGCTCAACCTATACATTTGGTTTCTTGGAAAAAAAAGATAAAAACAAGAAAGCAATAAGAAACAGAGTTGGATTTGTGTCAATCTTCAGTGCATCCAAAGAGTCATAAGCGTTGCGAAACGCTTATTTAGTCTTCTGGCAGCGATGGAATTCTTTTTTACGCAGGTCGATGTCCTTGAAGATAACTGATGGCGGGATACAAATCTGATTATGAAGAAAGTTGTTTCGCTGCTTCCATATGGCATATATCAGAGACTGATGAGCTACTAGTTTCCTAAGAATTGGTGGTGACCTGTCATTTTTCATTCTTGTCCAAGAGAGAAGTCCTGGCCAAGAAGCAAACCTGATGTTAGGCAAATTTAGCCTCGTGTTCATATCATTCCATAAGCGAAGAGCAAAGCTACAAGATAGCAGCAAGTGATCACGAGTTTCTGGGTACGGAGAACAAAAGCCACATGTTGTAGAGAGGGTTAAACCCTATCCTGCAAGTCTTGATTTTGTAGGCAAGCGGTCTAAGTTTGTCATCCATATGGTGAAAGCATGCATCAGAGTTGCTCTTTTAAACCATATTGAGCCTGACCAGTCCACTAACTCCTCTATCTTGATACATACTACAGAAAAAAATATAAATAAATAAATAACACCACTTCTTTCATTAATTGAATAATAAAATGTTTACGTCCACATACAACCAATAAACACCATATATACCATTACGAGTATGAGCATACTAAAATGACACCTGATTGTTGTTACAGTCCCTCTGTTCATAATACAATAATTAGAGGACCTTTTATTTTAATATATTATTCAAAGTTAGTCTAATACTTTTACGCCACTCATACTCAACATATATTCTAAACCTTGAAGTAATTAAAAAATGAATGAATGAAGCAATGATCTTAAATGTGATTTAGCTATCTCTATATTAATGGAATATCTATCTCTTTCTTAATAAATTGTGAAAGAAGATTAAATGTGAACAGCTATCTTTTTTTGGGGTTTCCAACCAAATTAATTAAAAATTCATTCCATGATTGGTAGCCTATTCTAGAGGAAAAAAATTCAGAAATGATATCTCATAAAAAAAAGATCTAGAGATTTACAAGTGAATATCTATCTATTTTAATTAAATGTGAATAGCTATCCCTATATTAATTATTAAATATGCTATGCTTTTGCTTCTAAGGCATGTTTTTCAACTATGCGAAAGTTCTCTTTTTTGACTTTTTTTCTTTATTTCGTCATTCTTGTCCGTCACCGACCAATCATACACCTTTTACCCATTGACATGGTCTTCTATGATTGGGTATCTCCATCACAGTCAGTAGCTTTATCTCTTTGACGTAAGTTTCAATCGTCTACTCTATACAATATCCCGCCCTCGCGTTCCACGCTAACAATCAATATACAAATGATATAAATAGCCATCTTATACCCTCTTAAAACCTTTCTTTCTTTCTCTAAATTTGATAGAAAAAGATTCCTAAATTCTTAGATTTCTCTCATTCACCATTCTTTAAAAAAAGAAATCATGGGCTTTTCTTACGGCGGCGCCGGAGTTATCATCGTCGGAGTTATTTTGAATGATTTTATCAGAACGGTTCGTTCTTTTCTTGATCTTCCTCATTTGTTTGGTGTTTATTTGTCGGAATCTTCGGGGAGTACTACCTCCAGTATAAACAAGATTCCGATTGACGATATGCTCCCGGCAACAAAATTCGAGGATATGTTACGGGTCTATCCACCGGAGAGCTGCCGGATATGTCAAGACGAGTTCGACGGCGGTGACGAAGTCCGGTGTCTGAGGAATTGCGTACATGTTTATCACAAGACGTGTATTGACCGTTGGATCCAAGACGATAAGATGAGATGTCCTTTGTGTAGGACCCCGATCGTCCCTGATTTCTATTTTTTTCGTTTGTAAATTAGAAAAGCTAATTTTTCCATTAATCACAAATCTTTATTTTTTTTTCTTCTTTTCAACAAATAGATAACAATCGTTCAAAATAAAAACTAATTTTGTTGTCGATCTTTTTCGTATCTTGACTTCCCATTATTCATTTCCATCCAAAAATTAATCGGAACATTAAAATATTAAAGATCACAAAACTGGATAAACAAGTAAACAACCAAATGAAAAATTTGCCTTAATCCATGTCACATGTATAAAATAAGTAAACACTAAACAAACACACTATTCATAAGAACTAATAAGTAGAAATCCGATTCATTGCTGGGCCTTTCTTACAGCCCACATGCGATTTCTGAGACTGAGGGGTCAAAAAGCGCCAATAAGATTGACACCACGAGATACACGTGGCAGTTTCATTGAAATAATACACTTGAACAATAACACATTTGGTGTATTACGCTATAAAACATTGCGTCGAGGTTAATTTCGCTACTATCTCAAGATAAATCATGTTATTCCTCGCATATAATGTTTTTTTCCAAAAACACATTATTGATAAATAAAAAAAACCACATCGGTGCTACGTAAGCGTAAGAGATACGACCCCGTGCACCTACTTTAAATAGTAAATCCAAAGAGCGACCGTCAGTGTGTACCTCCTCCGCTTATTATCAAATCGTGGCCGTTGAATCTCTTTGACCACGACGAACAAACGTCGGCCTTTTTTCCGAGCTCCACCACCATCGTTGCCTCGTTACGATCACTAATCAAACCACCAAAGTCCAGCTCAAGTAGGCCACATGTGTTCGCCACTCTCTCGCCTGTCCCGCGTGTCTCTCACGCTCCACATTTTTTTTTGTTGTTTTGTCTCTTAATCACGATCTCTTTAGGCTTTTTGTCTGATTTCCATTCAAACCCGTAAGTTAAAAAAACCTCGGAGTTAAAATCCCATGTGCATGCGCAGTCAAACTCACCCCTCACGTGACCCATTGCCTCTATCACGTGATATAGACGAGTTCCATTTTTAGATACCACACATATAAGTCAGATGATTCTTAGATAGATAGATTCTTTAGGATTTTTTTTACAGTGTTGTTTATATAATTTGAATCCCATACATTTATGCCGTTGATAAAAAATATTTATATAAAAAAAAGTAAATAGGGATATGATTTTTTTTTTTAATTTCTTACAGTTTCATTCCAAGATATTTACATTTATGTAGTTGACAAAAATAAAAAGAGAGAGATTGAAACACTCAGGGTTATTGACCAAAAAAAGGAGTTTGATGGTACGGTGTATCTAAGCACATGCGATTCTTGTCCTTGGAACTTAAATTTGGTAAAATTTAACGGCACCTTTTTTTTTTTGTTTTTTTATTTTTTTTTCCCGACTATAAACAGAGGGATATTATAGGGAATTAAAGTAAAACCTAAGGACATTTCCGTCCAATGAGAAAAACATATGGAAAATATATGAAGGGCCGAGAAAAGCAAACAAAAAAGTTTAATAAACCAGAAAAAAAAAAAGAACCCTCCTATCGAGTTCTGTGAGATCTGCTCAAAAAAAAAAAAAAAAAAAAACTGATAAGGAAGAAGAGGTGAATCGAGTAGTATGCTTACGTGGTGATACAAAATATTTATATATTGAGCGTTTATACATCTTCTAACTTGTTTGGTTTCTGTGTCTTTTTGGGCCAAAGTTTGTTTTTTTTTTGGGTAAAAAATGAGGATTCGGAAGAACACGAAGCTGTCATCGGTTCTTTTAGCGACAGCAGGTTACGGCGGAGAGAGACAGGAGACGTATGTGTGTCACTTAAACCAGTCTCCATGGGATGTGATTCCGGTCACTTCCTCGGGCGATTGCGAGTTAACTAACCTGCTCGACTCGTCGTGGTTCCTCCCTTTATCGTCGTCTTCTTCTTCTTCTTCTCCGCCTCTCATTCACCAGGTAATTCAATTCGTTTCAATATGTGATTCCCATTTCGATTTCGTTTTCACCAATGTCCAGCATTTCTTTTATCCTCCGCCTCTTATTAGGGTTTGTTTCGTTTCTTTTGTGGTTGCTGTTCGGGAAACTTGAAAGAACCCTAAAATTATGGATTTTGAGATCCTGGGTCGTTTAATCTATCGATTAGTGTCAATGGGTCGTTATTATTTTGCTTCTTTGATTCCCATTTCGTTCTCTATCTCCGATTATTCTTTTTGTTATTTACAAAGTTTCTCCATTTCCTCGTTAACTCAGTTCGATGGAGAAGATAGCTTCAATGGGAATGTGAGTTTGGGAGATTGTAATGGCGCTGCTGTAAGGTAATTTATCCATTTTGTTCTTCACTCCAATCGACTTCTCAATTATCGACTATTGTCTGCTTCTCTTCGTTTGCTTCCGTGTTCTTTTTTTAGGGTTTTAGTCGTATTTTTGATAATCGGGTAATTTAATTTCGCCCGAATCGAAATGCCGGGCGACCCGGTTACAATTTTTCACATCTTTCTTTATTCTTTTTTTATTTTATCGTCCAGATTTAATAACTCCATGGGATATAATCACAACCTTGTCTCCGTCGAGAAACTTAATCTCAATGCGGCGGAGGATAAGTACGAGATATCGCCGGACGTTCAAGAACCAATGGATCAGAGCGATAACAGTGACAAGAAATCCGAAGATATCCTCGAGCCTGATTCGCCGGTCAAAACCTCCGGCGACGAGGACCAAGTGGGTGTTACAATGCCGGCGCCGCCTAAACGCGGACGGCCACGTGGTACGGCCAAGAAAACTCCAGCTTCCGCTGCCGCATCGAATAATCCGTACGAGTTTTACTATTACTCTGGTTTCGGGCCACGGTGGGGGAGAAAAAGAGGCGGCTCCGACGACGAGAAGATAGGTATGGGCGATAATAAAAAGAGTAGAAGTAGAAGTAGTACTAGTAGTGACGAAGTGGGTGATAAAACGGTGGCGTTTGGAGGTGGGAGTGTTAGCTTTGATGGGTTTGATTATGTGGAAGAGGATTATGTCGACGTAATGGATCAATATCAAGAGAGTGATCATAGGAGGAAGAAAAAGAAAGAGAAGATGATCATGGTGAAGAAGACGATGAAGAGAGCAAGGAAGCCCGTAAAGGAAAGGTCTTTGAAATCCCTCATGTGAAATAATTTATGTTTTTTGAGGGCATTTCTGTCTTTTTCGTATTGTTATTGTCTGTTTTTGTGGGTCATGGTCTGTTTGTTAACATTGTTTAGTTCGTGAACATTTTGTAGGAAGATTTTCTACATCTCTCTTGTATTTGGTTAGATGACTTTGTTTTAGTTTTTCTTTCAATTATTTTCTTCAAACTTTCATGATCTCAATTCTTTTTTTTTTTTTTTAAGTTCACTATCGTTAAACCTTATTGTGATTAATCACTGATAAACTAAGTTATTGTTTTATGTCTATAATTCCCTCATCACCATTTTTGTTTTTCATCCTTTAATTCTGCACTCATCTCACTGTTTCATCGCATATTTGTTTCCGCCTTTACCCTGTTTTTTTCGTCTTTTTGTTTCATTGTTTATCATGAGTTTTTGGTAATCAAGTATGCATCAAATTTCAATTTAGAGTTTAGTTTATTGCTCTGTTAATGTCGTTACCTAAAGAAAAAGTAACGAGTGTAATGATAGTTTAAGATATGTCACAGTTAATTTTCATTAGAAACACATTAAAAAATAAAATTGGAGAGTCTTTTAAGAGGTTTTACAAAAATAGAGTTTGTTATAGGATAATTAAAAACATAAGGGATCTTAAGAGCGCCTCTCATTTTTCAAATTTAAATTTATATCGATTAGAGTAAAATATATATCTTCTTATTTTCGGAGATAAGATTATGATAAAAATACAATGTTTGGCGGAGTATCTGTTAGTTAATTTCAAGCTGTGTTGCCCAAAAAGCTACTAAACTGAGTTATGGTTTAGTAGATACGATAAACATAAGAAGATTTGGTGTTATCTTAATAAGATTTAGTGTTATCATAAATAAAAAGATTTGGTGTTATCTTTTTAATAGGATTAGGAAAAGCTAAACGTCCTATAGTGAGATGTGCTATAAGACTTAAGAGAGAACCGTTGTTGAATTATAACAATTGGTTAAGAAATTATGAAAACAAAAGTGTTTAGTTTTGAGAGAGTTTCTAAATATTAATAAAAGAGAAATATCCGTTTACCTTAAGACTTGAGTATCATAGTCTGAGTAAAGTTGATTTGCATAATTAGATCTAACGTTGACCAGTTTCATAATAACTCAAATTAATTAGAAAAATATATAGTTACATAAAAAAAATTATCAAAAAACTATTTCCTGATTAAAGGTTAACGATACATGCTAATAACATACATCATATTAGAAATTCATAATGCGAAAATTAAAATATACTCACAAAAACTTTATACCTAAAACTTTTGTTATAATTATAAATGAGGTCAACTCATAATAATGTATATCTAATGCCACTACTTGGGATCACGATTGGGGAGAGAAACCCTACTCGCCTCGCAACTCATTTAATTTTGGATTGGTTTCGATATTGGCTTTAGTATTTAAACACAATATTTTTTTTTTCTAACAAACAATTAAGTTTCAATCCTTTTTTGTTATATAATCTGAATTATTTAGTGTTTATCTTATGTAATAAAATCAAAGCGACATTTTTTGGATCAGTAAGTTTAAGTCAGTTACGTACTTTGTTTATTTTTGGTTAAGATCAGTTTTGCGGGACATTTGGTTAGAAAGGTTTATCGCTAGTCTTTGTAAATTTAAGACTTATCGTCTTAAAATGAAACACTTTTATCCCTCATTTTTGTTCTCATCAAACTTTGTTTATATGATGACGTGGAAGTTTGAGTATCAAGAAATAAAATTGTAAAATATAGACTGTTCCACTGAACGGAGATCAGTCACATTAATAGAGTTTGTGTTAAGACAGTGATAGATGTATATTGTGGAAATTTGTTAGTTAGCGTGACTTCAAGGATATATTTACATATTTTTTTAAATTCATGATTTCTAACAATTTAATTAACAGTCAATATATACTATAAAAGTTTTATCTTGAAGGAATTTTCTTCTTTGCCATGTCTGTGTCAACATGCTGTTGTAATGGCTATAGATTAGGTTGACCGAAATTGTTATTTTTTTAGCGAATTATCTATTTATGGTAACGTGTATATTAATAACTCAATTTATGAATATCACATACACACGTTAGTATTATTAGGTTTCAGATGAGAAACAATTACAAATCAACAGTTCTCGTACACGAATCATCGTGTAGTATGACAAATTAATATTCAAAACAATGAGTAATAATAGTTTTTCAAAAACCATATTATAAGGAGTAGAGAATCTCAAAGACTTGTGTTGAGGAGCTCTCTGTAATCTTTACGAATTCCCCACAAAATCTCACTGCATTTTTTCATGCTTGGTCTCGAACGTCTATGAGGAGCTAGACACTGAAACGCCATCTCCAATACCTTCTCTAATGCTAAGTTGTTCGCTGGATTTTGTTCTAGCTTCGGGTCCAATACCGAAATCGTATCTCCACTCGTGAACTTCTTGATCGCCTGATCAGATCACGACCATTCAACGAATCAAAACACGAGTCATAGTACTAGACTTATAGTAGCTAAGATAATATTCAGTTTACCCATCTAATGGTGATGCGTTCTTTTGGTCCTCTGCTAAGCTCAATAGGACGCCGACCTGTGAGAATCTCGACGAGCAGTACACCGAAGGAGTAGACGTCGCTTTTCTCTGTGAGTTGATACGTTGTTAAGTACTCTGGGTCTAAGTAACCTGCGGTTCCTTTGACTTGTGTTGAGACATGTGTGGCTCCTGATTCGGTATCTGGAGCTAATCTTGCGAAACCGAAATCTGCAACTTTGGCTCTGAAATTCTCAGTGAGAAGAATGTTTGAAGATTTTATGTCTCTGTGGATGATAGGTGGCTCTATAATACATCCATAACAAACGAGTCAAAGAACAAGTACAATTGCCATGGAAGAAACTAAGAAAGAAGGATTCTAGGTTTGCAATAGACTTACGTGTATACATGTGAAGATAGGTTATGGCATGAGCTACATCGGTTGCGATATCTAGCCGAGTCGCCATGTCGAGAATCTTTCCTTCCTTACCTAGAAATAGATTCCGTTCAAGAAAATTGTTTGATTTGCTTGAAACACATATATATAAATATATAAAAAAAAAAAGAGAGTAGAAAGTACTCACAATCCAAGTGATCTCTGAGAGTTCCATTGGCTATATACTCGACAATGAGAATCTTCTCGTCATCGTGCACAACATATCCGTAATATTTCACCAAACTCAAATGTGTAACTTGAGCCAATGTCTGAATCTCACTCTTAAACTCTGCACCTTGACGGTCATCGTGCATACTCTACATATACCCATCATATTGGTGATCTGAGTTTTGAAAATAGCAGAGGATAATTAGAACATGATGAATTAGAGAGGATTCAGACCTTTTTGGCCCGTTTGACAGCTACGGTAGTGCCATCTCTAAGTTTGACCTTGTAAACAGTCCCAAAACCTCCTTGGCCGATCCTGAATGATGGGGAGAAGTTCTTGGTAGCGTCGTAGATTTCATCGAAGGTGAATCTTGGATGCTCTGTTTCGTTAGCATTTCCATAATGCCTCTGCACACTTCCAGTTGAGCTCCTTCTACTACGGATATTATGTTCTGTTGAGACTTGAGAGTATACACACACACACACACACAAAGATTAAAACTTATCATCAACTGTGTCCTTCAAAATCGAAGAATCTTATGATCAAGAGGTAAAATGAAAAACATCGACTCTGAGATTTACAGAAATTGAAAAGTTATCTAAGACATATATATATAACTTAAGCCCTTGGGACTTAAGAATTCTATGACTACTAGAATTCAAAAACATCCAAACCTGAGAGAAAAAAAAGAGGACTATACCGGAAGAGGACTTTGAATCGTTGAAATCTTTGGAGGAAATGGACTCGGGAGGAGTGAAGCAGTTGATGAAGATCCCAAAGATCCAACGACCCACGGAGATGGATTTGTCGGTAGGGGTCGGGGTAGGACAGGAACGTTCGGTGATAGAATTAGTGCTGTAAGAAGATGCGGTTGCAGGAGAAGATCCGCCGGTGTAGCTATGTCTCCGACGACTGGGCATCGGAAATTTCGTGGAGCAGTTTAGATAGAGAACGCAGCAATGGCGGACAAGGAAGAGTCGGAGAGACTGACTTTACAATTTCAACCTTTTTTTTTTTTTTCTCCGTTGATTATTTTTCCCAGGACTCGTTTTCTGTATTTATTGCCGCCAGCTATACACAATTTATTGTTCTCTAATTAACGAGTAAAATTTTAAACCCGACAAGCTTAGATAATTAAGGGTATTATTATTACCCTGATATTTTAAATTTATTACATTTAGTCTAATGATTTGTAATAATTGTCTTACCTTAGATTTGAAAAATTTGAAGGCAAACGGTTGGTTTCAATAACTGAAGATATACTATTATTCGTTATTACAAAATATTAGTATCCCAAAACAACCTTATGTTTACGTAAAATATTACAACATTATTATACTGATGTGTCGTCACCAAAATGATTCTCAGAGAATATATTTTATAGGACATTAATTACTAGATTAATTACATAATATATCATTACATTAATCATATATAAACTGTCTTTATTTTAAAAATTATAATTTTACCTAAATTAGCTTTATTTATTTATGGAAAAGTAAATATTCCATAAAATTATCACTGGTTTTATTGTTTCTATTTTTTTTTTTAAATTTTATTTTAAAAGATATTGTTTTAAATAAATAATTAATTAGTAAATTAAATATGTAAAAAACTTAACTCTAGATTTTAGTTATTTACACAATAATATACTATTGAAATATTTAGAAATATTTATTTAATTTATTAATTTTCTACAAAATATTATAAATATTTTATCTAGTGTTCGTTATTACTAGTAGGCAAAAAATCCGGACCCGAAAATCCAACCCGAAAAACCTAATCCGATCAGTATTTGGATTAAGGCTAAAACCCGATCAGGTTTTATATATTCCTACCCGAAAAATCTGACCCCGAAAAATTTGATCTAAACCCGACCCAAAACCCGAATGGTCAAGCTACTTATTACATAATATTAGTAGTATTTATAACATCAATGAAGTTTATCAGTATGGATAATTTATGTATTTATTGCCGCCAGCTATACAACTTATTGTTCTCTAATTAACGAGTTATTTAAACCCGACAAGCTTAGATAATTAAGCGTATTATTATTCCCATGATTTTTTTTTAATTACATTTAGTCTAATTAATGATTTGTAATAATTGTCTTAACTTAGATTTGAAAATTTTTAAGACAAACGGTTAGTTTCAATAACTGAAGATATACTATAATTCGTTATTACAAAATATTAGTATGCCAGTAGTATGTTCGTTATTACATAATATTAGTATTTATAACATCAACGAAGTTTATCAGTATGGATAATTTTTTTTTTTTTGTGAAATTTATTTGTCAACAAAAGATAATTACAGGCAAAAAAATGTGGAAACGATAGACTCTGTCAGCGATGATTATTTAGCCGCCACCATATTAAATGCCAGACGGGTATATGTTCAAAATTACAAATTTTAACGAGCTATATAAAAACATATTAAGTAAACAAGTTAGATGTCATTGTATAGTAATAAATTCCCATCTGATTTAGATACGTTCTTTAAAAGTTAGGCTTAAATGAAATGGTAAATTAAGTAACTTTGATTTTAAGTTAATCAATATTAGGCTATGGTTAGGAAGGAAGATTCATAGCAGTTGAAGGATGATATTTGACCTTTACCCATCAATTTTAGAATAGCCTCTGACAACGACAGAGGGTTTGACAATTTGACCTTCTTAATAAATGGGCCATGGTCCAAAATGTTTGTAGCCCATATTTCAAAACATAAGCCCATGTCTTTTACCGACGTCGCACTATATTAAATAATATTTAAAGGTATTATTAATGAGGGGGAAGAATAATTAGGAAGAGTAATAAAGTGGGGTTACAGTACAATTAACGATGATGAGCCTAGTAGTAGTCATATAGCGAGAAAGAGAGTTCTCTCTCTCTCTCGCCAGCATTTCACTTTTCATCACCGGAGAAGGAGGACAAATATCATTATCTCCGGCGACTTCTCAGGTTATCTTCGTTATTGCTTTCCTCGGTTTACGATTCCGTCTCATATTTTTTGTTTTTGTTTTTTTAATTGTCTTTTACCGCATCTTCAATTTTAGGGTTCACGTTATTTTAGTTTTTGATTTAAATGTTTATGTGTTGGGTATTTGGCTGAATCGATATATATATTTAGTTTTTTTTTTTTTTTTTGTTCGTTAAGGTCTTATGGTAGAGTTACGTTATCAATTTGGAAGATGATTGTGTTGTATTTGATTAAAATTGGACTAAGAGTGAAATGTTATTGCTCGGGTCACTGTTTTTCGTTGCAACTTGACTGAATCCTAAAGGTATTTTATAATATAAATCATCATTCTTTGTAAAATTCAAGTTTCAGTACACAGAGCATTTGCAACATTCTGATACCTTTGTGTTTCTTATGTCAGAACTTTTCTCTGGGATTTTGCTTACTAACACTATAATAATGACTTGTATTTGGGTTTTTTAATTAATCTTGTTGCATTTAAGAAATCTTTGTTCGACTCATTATGTTCTTTCCTGCAGGGCATCTGTAAAATACTAAAATGCTCCAAGGACTGTTGGCTGCTTAAATATTTTAGTTGGTGAAAATGGGAGGTTGCTGTTGTTCGTCGAGGAAGTCACATCTTGTTGGAACACCTGTATACTATTATGTCAGTTCTCCTTTTCTCCATCTTGTATCTCTGTTGCTTTGCACAATTATCTTTTTGGTAAATTATGATTTTAGTTCAGCAATATTTGGGATAAGAGCATGACTTTTAAAGTCTCCACATTTTTTTTTGTATGCTTGAGAGGTTGATTGTAGATTACTAGAGGTTGTGGGGTAAGCTGCTACCATTGTGAAAAATGTCTTCTGAACATATTGTAGACATCATCTACAGTTATTTGAGTGTAAGACGTGAAAAAGAATAAAAAAGTTTCTATTTACTAAAGTTTGTTACGCAGTGTCCAGAATCTTTTGAAGAGCTTGGGCCTTCAGGAACCCGAGCTGGTGTGGGATCAGCATTCACCACAGGCCTCTTGGTTGATATAGGTTTGGAGACATCTATACCGGACACCTTTTGTGCTCCTGCTCCTCTTCCGTATGATTTGCTTTTGGGGAGACCACAGTGCACAGATTCCGAGTCTATCAAAGGAAGGATTAGTGGAAGCAGTTTTGAAACGTTAGCAACATGTGAAGATCTCGAGGGGTCAGACTGTAAAACTCAAGACACCTCAGAAATTCTTTCACCGAGGAAATCAGATTTTTTCTCTAATCAAAAAGAATGGAAGAAATTGGTAGATGAAGAGGAGGATTGTTGTCCTATTTGCTTTGAAGGTAAGAAATCAAGATCGTTGAATGAACAATTTCATATCGTTTGCTTTTATAAGAGCTAGCAAAATCCATTATTCATGTGGTTCATCACGCAGATTATGATGTTGAAAATCCAAGACTAACGACAAAGTGTGAGCACGATTTTCACCTCTCTTGTCTTCTGGAGTGGATTGAAAGAAGCGATAGTTGCCCTATATGTGATAAGGTGCGTTTCCCTCTATAATTTTTTTTTTTTTTTTGCAGATCAATTGATTCCAAAACGATTGTCATGATGATCAATGAATTGCACTTTACTGTTGTTTACGTACCAATTCATTCCTCCGTGTAATCAAAAGGAAAAAGAGTTGGGAATTCGTAGTTAGATCTACCATTGATGGTTGCTGAAAGCTTTGCATAGATAGGGGAAATAAATGCACAATTGGCAACATACTAACATTCTGTTTTGTTCTCCACTTAACACAGGAAGTTGTGTTTGATGATTGCTTGAACTAGCATAACAATCCCCTGGCTTGAAGATTTGAAGGTGTGCCGCTTTATTTGGTTAATCTACTACATAATTTCTATACATCTCTTCTGTCCATCCTCGCACATAAGTGTTGGGTCTCCACATTGTCTGCTTAGTTTTGAAGAATTGGTTATGTTCCTGACTTTCTGCAATCATATAGATATACATACAATTGTAAATATTACATAGCTTCTTGTTCGTGCGTGATCTCTGGGTGTGATAGAGAAGATAGGTCCATTTCAGTTATTTGATTGTTTGCATCTCCAAAATCATGTTCACTCTTGTCTTGATCGATGACAAATAGTTAACTAAAACATTATAACCATAATTTATTCTTAAAACTCTACAACAAACTTCTATAGTAAAATATTATTAACCTTTTAGTTTAGTGTTTTTTCAATTTGTAATTTATTTTTATTATATAATTTAAGAGCATAATTCTCTTTTTAATTTTTTTACTTATTTTTATTATTCTTTTAGTTTTTGATGATAAATATTAATTGATTATGATATCTAATGTTTATAATATGTTATATTAGAGGTTATTTCAAAGTTTATGTTTAATTTAATTGTCTTCCAATTTTATTACGTTTCATATATATATTTATATCTTAATCATGTATAATACGTATATATATTTTTAATCTTAAGATATTTAAGATTAAAAAGGTTAAAAACTTTGTGAACCCGGTTGGACCATATTGAACTGTGAACCAAAGGTTTCTCCGGTTTGCTTCCGGTCCGATTTTAAAAACATTGCTGAGAGCAGTAGTATATGAATTTCTTTGTTGGTTAAAGAAAAGAGAGATTCAATTAGATGTGGATGTAGTAATTCCATAGTCTAGAAGAATATTCCAAATAAAAATTGATCCACATGCGACTAGTCTTGTCGTTTTTTCGAAATATAAGTTCTTTGATAATCCATGTTTTGTCTACTGCAGAAAATAATTAAATATATAATTAGAAATAATTAAGACTTGGTTAGGAATCATTTAAGAAGAAGAGAAAAAAAGGTCATGGCTTTGACTTCTAAGCACTTATGTCTGCCACCTCCGTTGTCCATTCTTAATTCCTCTTCTGCCCTTTACCTCTATTAATAAACCTCCGTTTTCACCCAAATACTTTATAAGTTTAGGAGGGGTTACTCAATTACTGATTTTTTTTCCCAGCCTAACAAACCATTCAATTAAACCAAAATGTTGTTTGTGAAACAAAGATTATCAGTTGCCACACATATGGCCTTAACTACACAGGTGGTATAACATCTAAACTAGCAAAATACATAGGACAATTAGTAATCGTCTTGGCCATAGAATCTGCAGTCGAATTTGTTTCCCGTGGTGTATGTCCAAATTTGAATCCATTCTCTGTGATGTCATTCCCAGCAATGTCCGAGGTGAAGCCTTCTAATCTCGACCAAGGTGAAGGATTAGAGAGTGCCTGCACTATATCGAGATAATCCGTTTCAAACAAACACATTTTTATAACCAAGCATTTGAATGCATTTAACTGTCGACCCATTGCTGCAATTAATGATTTTAAAAGAATTAAAATAAATAGAAAAGTGAAAGATTTTAAAGTATATGATAAATTCTATCAAATGACACCATAAAAGGTTGGGTTTGGTTCCTCATGTTTTTCAAATAGTTTTCTATTAAATTCTAATCAAATGAGATTACCATCAAAACCATCTTAATCTGGAATAAAACTAGCAATTTTAAAACCAATAAAATGAATAACAGTAGACATTAAAAGAATCTATAAAACACACAATTGAATAGCACTAGATTTATAGATAATTCTAAATTCTTTCAAATTCAATAAAATTCCTAGGTGAAGTGAACGAAGACAGCCTAAAGAATTTTAATAAAGCTATATACTTGTGGAACGCATAATAAATTACAAATTTGCGATCATCTATAACCAGCTGGAATGAACATATATTGTTTCATCTAAGTAGTAAAAGCAGTAAAAAAGATATCGTGTGTGCGAGAGACAGAGTGATGTGATGGGGGGTAATATAGTAACTTTGGCGTAGGGACAAAGGTGAAGTCGCAGCTTTTACAGATTTTATCTTTGCAAAAATTCTCACAAACGTATTGGTTGGTGAAAGAGAGAGAGAGAGAAAAAGAGAGCAGCCTGCATCTTTTTGGAGGTTTCCCATGTCTATCAGTATCATCACCACCGAGAAAATATCAACAACACCAACCAAACACATCTAAGAAGACACAAAGACCCAATGCCATGTACATATCTTCCTCCTCTTCTTCTTCTCCTCATCTTCCTTGTTCCACCATCTTCCTCTGAAACTTTAGTCATCATCAAAGGAAACCAAACGATTCCGAGTTTCAAATCTATTTTCCGGCTTGGTTTCTTCAGCACCACCACCAATGGTTCTTCCAATTGGTATTTGGGTATCTCGTATGCTTCTATGCCTACTCCTACCCACGTTTGGGTCGCCAATCGAATCCGACCCCTTTCCGATCCTCACTCCTCCACCCTCGAGCTCTCCTCCACCGGATACCTTATCCTCAGAAACTCCGATCACGCCGTTGTTTGGCAGACGGATAACAAAGAACCCGGTACCGATTTCCGGTTCACCGAAACCGGTAATCTGATTTTGATCAAAGACGACGGTTCTCCGGTTTGGCAGAGCTTTGAAAATCCCACTGACACGTGGCTTCCGGGGATGAATGTCACCGCTCTAACGGCTATCACTTCGTGGCGGACGCTGTTCGATCCTTCGCCGGGATTTTACTCTCTCAGGCTGAGTCCGAGCTTCAACGAGTTCCAGCTTGTTTACAAAGGAACCACACCCTACTGGTCCACCGGGAATTGGACCGGAGAATCCTTCGTCGGCGTTCCGGAGATGACTATTCCGTACATCTACAGGTTTCATTTCGTTAACCCTTACATTCCCACGGCGTACTTTTGGTACATCGTCACACCGTTGGACACGACTTCCCCGCCGAGGCTAACGCGGTTCGTTGTCGCCGCCAACGGCCAGCTGAAGCAGTACACGTGGGATCCACAGACGCAGAGCTGGAACATGTTCTGGTTGCAGCCGGAGGATCCGTGCCGCGTTTACAGTCTCTGTGGCCAATTAGGGTTTTGCAGTAGCGAATTGCTCAAGCCCTGTGCCTGCATCCGCGGTTTCCAGCACAAGAACGACGCCGCGTGGAGATCTGATGATTTCAGCGACGGATGCCGCCGTGAAAATGGTGATTCCGGCGAAAAGAGTGATACTTTTGAAGCGGTTGGAGATTTGCGGTACGACGGCGATGTAAAGATGTCGCAGTTGCAGGTAAGCAAGAGCTCTTGCGCCAAAACCTGCCTAGGAAACTCTTCCTGTGTTGGTTTTTATCACAATGAGAACTCGAATCTCTGCAAAATGTTACTTGAACCGCCGAACAATTTGAAGAATTCGAGCTCATTGACCGGAATTAATGGTGATCTATTGTACATCAGAGCTCCAAGAAAAGGAAACATCTCTAAAACCATAATTATATTGTGCAGCGTTGTTGGGTCAATCTCAGTTCTTGGGTTTACATTGTTAGTGCCATTGATTCTATTGAAGAGGAGTCGAAAGAAGAAGAAGACGAGGAAGGAAGACGAAGATGGGTTCGCCGTGTTGAATTTAAAGGTCTTCTCTTTCAAGGAGCTTCATATAGCTACCAATGGGTTCTCGGATAAGGTTGGACATGGCGGTTTTGGGGCGGTTTTCAAAGGAACATTACCGGGTCCTTCCACCTTTGTGGCCGTGAAACGCTTAGAAAGACCTGGAAGTGGCGAGAACGAGTTCCGGGCAGAGGTATGCACCATTGGCAACATCCAACACGTCAATCTCGTTAGGCTTCGAGGTTTCTGTTCAGAGAATCTTCACAGACTTCTAGTCTACGATTACATGCCACAAGGATCCTTGAGCTCCTATTTGTCTAGAACAAGCCCCAAATTGTTAAGCTGGGAAACCCGTTTCAGGATCGCGTTAGGTACTGCCAAAGGGATCGCGTACCTGCATGAAGGATGCAGGGACTGTATTATTCACTGTGATATCAAGCCGGAGAACATTCTTTTGGACAGCGATTACAACGCCAAAGTATCTGATTTTGGTTTGGCTAAGCTCCTTGGCCGTGACTTCAGCCGAGTTTTAGCCACAATGAGAGGGACATGGGGCTACGTGGCTCCCGAGTGGATATCAGGTTTGCCCATCACAACAAAAGCCGATGTGTATAGCTTCGGAATGACATTGCTCGAGCTGATTGGTGGTCGAAGAAATGTCATTATCAATAGCGATACTCTGGGAGAGAAAGAGACAGAACCTGAAAAATGGTATATGACAACGCTGTTTACTTTGAATCAGTTGTGATAGAATAAAGCATTAATGCATTGAATCAATGTTTCTTTTATTCAGGTTCTTTCCGCCATGGGCAGCGCGTGAAATCATACAAGGAAATGTGGACTCTGTGGTCGACTCTAGACTCAACCGGGAATATAACATGGAAGAGGTGACGAGGATGGCAATGGTGGCGATATGGTGCATACAAGACAATGAAGAGATAAGGCCAGCGATGGGAACGGTAGTGAAGATGCTTGAAGGAGTTGTGAAGGTGATGGTTCCTCCACCACCTAAATTGATACAAGCTCTTGTCTCTGGGGATTCATATCAAGGAGTGAGCGGCACAAGCTGTAGCGAAGGCCATGGCTGTTCGGATCTCAATACTGGATTGTCTAGCCCCGGCTCACGGTCGTCTTTTGGTAGACCTTCTTCTCCTTGATCAATTTTAAGATTGACTGGTCAAAGCCAGCCTTACATGTGTTTAAGTTTTTTTTGGCTCTCTAAGAGGGTTTCGTTAGTTTAAACTGTATTAGTTGGTTGTATGGGATTGAAAGCCTTAATGTGTCAATTTCCTTTCCCATTAAAAAAAAAAAGGGATGAGCGTTAGTCAAGCATACATGACCATAGATTTAACTCACTCATTACCAATCAATCGTACTTTCAGTCCGGATAATATTAATAACTTATGACCCCTTTCATATTATGGAAGTTCAGTGAATCCAGTCATAAATTGTTGTCAAAATGCAAACTTTTACGCCGCATCCCGATCAAATTAACGGTCACAATAAACTCAAATCTTTTTATATAAATGGAATGGTGCTAGATTCTCTCTTCTTCTTCTCCACGGCTAACCTAAATCTTAGGCAAACCAGATAAAAAAAAAATTAGAACAAACATAAAAAAGAATCTGTTGTCTTCTTTGCTTTCAATCCTTAGGTCTCTAATCCTCCCCACGTAGAGACAGAAATAATAAAAATAAAGATTGCCACAACCGGAGAAAATGGAAATCCCGGTTAGAGAGGAGAGAAGATCCTCATCCTCTGCCGCCGGACCATTACAACAAACCATCGCCTTAGCAGCTGATGACGCCGTCGATAGCGGTCCATCCTCTCCGCTTCTTGTCAAAGTCTCTGTCTTTGAAACAGAGCATGAGACAACGAAGCTTCATCACGCTCCGTCAACTCTGCTCGGCGAAACCACCGGAGACGCTGATTTTCCTCCCATTCAAAGCTTTGGAGATGCTAAACTCGTCTGTATGGTCGAAACGTCTAAGCTTTGGGAAATCGCTGCACCTATAGCTTTCAACATTCTTTGTAATTACGGTGTTAACTCCTTCACAAGCATCTTCGTCGGCCATATCGGCGATCTTGAGCTCTCCGCCGTCGCCATCGCTCTCTCCGTCGTCTCCAATTTCTCATTCGGTTTCTTGGTGATTAAATAAACTTTTCCTCTGCATTTTCCTCCTCCCCTGTGTTTGTTGTTTGCGTTTTTTCTAACTTTCCATGGAAAAAAAAACTTCAGCTAGGAATGGCAAGTGCGTTGGAAACGCTATGTGGGCAAGCGTTTGGAGCGGGACAAATGGATATGTTAGGCGTTTATATGCAGCGTTCATGGCTTATCCTCCTCGGCACTTCTGTCTGCTTGCTTCCACTCTACATCTACGCAACTCCTCTTCTCATTTTACTCGGCCAAGAACCTGAAATCGCAGAGATCTCTGGCAAATTTACAACGCAAATCATCCCTCAAATGTTTGCCCTCGCCATCAATTTCCCAACTCAGAAGTTTCTCCAGTCACAGAGCAAAGTCGGCATCATGGCCTGGATCGGTTTCTTTGCTTTGACCCTTCACATTTTCATCCTCTACCTCTTTATAAACGTTTTCAAGTGGGGGCTAAATGGTGCAGCGGCTGCGTTCGATGTCTCGGCTTGGGGAATAGCTATTGCGCAGGTTGTTTATGTTGTCGGGTGGTGTAAAGACGGTTGGCAAGGGATGTCTTGGTTAGCGTTTAAAGACGTTTGGCCGTTCTTGAAACTATCGTTTGCGTCTGCGGTTATGCTTTGTCTTGAGATTTGGTACTTCATGACGATCATTGTCTTAACCGGACATCTTGAAGACCCTGTCATAGCCGTTGGATCTCTCTCAATCTGGTTAACCGTTAGATCCCTTCACAATCTCAAAGATTTACAATTTTCTGATATCTGATAACACTTTTCTTTCTCTCAGTATGAACATTAATGGATGGGAAGGAATGTTGTTCATAGGAATCAATGCAGCTATAAGGTAAAAGCCAAAGCAATCTTTGTTCTTCTAAAAGAAGACAGAAAGAAATTTATATATGCGATATATATGTTTCTTCAGTGTTAGGGTGTCGAATGAGCTAGGATCGGGACATCCAAGAGCTGCCAAATACTCAGTGATCGTAACAGTGATCGAGTCTCTCATCATTGGAGTAGTGTGTGCAATTGTAATACTCATAACACGAGATGAGTTTGCAGTAATCTTTACAGAGAGCGAAGAGATGAGAAAGGCGGTAGCTGATCTTGCGTACCTTCTCGGTATAACGATGATTCTCAACAGTTTACAACCGGTAATATCAGGTAAGTTTAATCAAGATTTTAAATATGCCAAGTAAGAAAAAAACCTGAATGTTGTTGAATGAAGAAGTAGTGGATTGAGCAGGTGTTGCAGTGGGAGGAGGATGGCAAGCACCGGTGGCTTATATCAACTTGTTTTGTTACTACGCATTCGGTTTACCTCTAGGGTTTTTGCTAGGTTATAAAACAAGACTTGGCGTGCAGGTAAAAAAGCAGCATACACTCCAAAGTCCTAACCTAACTACCGGTCTAGATTTGGTTTTGATGATGAAATATGTATCAGGGGATATGGATTGGTATGATATGTGGGACTAGTCTTCAGACTCTCATCCTTTTGTACATGATATACATAACCAACTGGAACAAAGAGGTACCTATAATTTCAATTTTTTTTTGTTTTTTTTTTAATCACACAAAAGAAGTAAATGTTCACTATCTTATTTTGGTTTTTCTCTAAAAAAAAAAAAAAAAAACTTCAGGTGGAACAAGGTTCGGAGAGAATGAAACAATGGGGAGCTGGATATGAGGAATTAGAAAAAATAGCAACTTAATTATTTTGGGGAATAAATTATATATACATTTCAGTTTCTTATGGAATATACCTAGTATATAGTTTTAATTGTAAATAACAATTTATTTGACACCAAATTGTATATATCAAATTTGATTCTCATACATATGTAACTTTACTCTTATCAAATAATTTAAAATTTACGTAATTCAGGAATCAGTCAATCATTTTTTTTTTGGGTCATCCTTTTCTTCTCGTAAAGTCATAATCCTTATTGACAAAAAAAGAAAAGAAGTCATGATCCTATCCAAATGCAATCATATTCATCTTTAACCCAGTAGGGCCGGTGAAACTGCAAGGTCGTCGGCAGTAATTGAAACCGGTTTACCCATATCCCGGTTTCGTCTTGCTTCCCACAGAATTATTCTTTATTTTAAAAAAAAAAAAAAAAAAAAACAAGAGTACATTTGCTAAGTTATCGAGGCGACTTATTTGGTAGCAATCGTCGTCTCATCGCAATCACATCATCTTCGTCTTCTTCGTCGGCACGTACGTTGTCTTCTCATCTCCTCCATAATTGATCTTATCGCTACAGATCTCATCTCTTATTAACCGTGTGAGTAATAACCGCCGATTCTTTCTTCTTCCGTCAACGATCGATCCTTTGCTCTTCGGTACTCTTCAGTAGATCGATCTGTTTATTCTAATATATAGTCTGGGTTTCAATTAGGTTGAGTTTAGAAGTTTGGTTTCTTGGAATATGTTTGCCTTTGATTCGACGGTTTTCTATTTGCAAATCACCCACTTGATCTTTGAACTCTCTGTTATTATTTCCATGCTTTTGTATCTTGATTTCAGAATCAAAGTTTGATCTTTTATGTGCATATTCTTTAGCTGTGTCAGAAAATTCTTGTAGCTCTGCATATTCTATAGCTTATTTGCTAATATATGTTGGGAATAAACAAACTTAGGTTTTTTTTTTTTTTTTTTTTTGTATTGGATCTGACACTAGTTTATTGTTCTAGTTTATATCACAGGTCATTTTTGACAATGGCTGACAAAGATGATGCAGCTACGCGTGCTAATGATTGGGAAGTTGTTTCCCTTACAGCTTCAGCTTACGCTGCTGCTCCTGGTCCGACTGCAGTGGACTTGAAACATGATGACAAGGAAGTTACTCGTTACGAAGCTGAGACATCTCATCCTTTATACATGTCTCGCCACTTTGTTTTCCCACCTAGTGAGCTTGAGAATATAGCCACAGATCCTCGTACTGAGGGTAGTAAGAAGATGGATTTTGGATTCTCTGTGGAACAAGAAACCGGGTCTTATGGCAAGGAAGATGGGGATTTGACTCTCAAGGGGTTGGATTTATCAGATGATTTTGGACGACTTGAGTTTTCCGAGGAGAAAGGCAAATGCGAAGACAACATTTACAAGACAGCCATGAGTTCTCTGGACGATGAAAGAGCTATCTGTGTGTTTGAACAGAATGAACCTGTTCAAGAACCGACTGAGCCAGCCACTCCATCTGATGTTTCATCCGATCTGAATCATCCTACTAAAGATGAGAAGAATGATGTAACAAACATCCCACCTTGCGAAGCCTGGTGGAAAAGAAGCGCTGCATCTTTGATTGCACAAGCGAAAGAAACAAACACAGTTTGGTCCATCTTCATAGCTGCAGCTGTGATGGGAATTGTGATTCTTGGCCAACATTGGCAACAAGAGAGGTGGCAGATTTTGCAGCTCAAGTGGGATACAACCATTGGAAACGAGGTATAGGTTAAATAATTTCTCTCTTGTTTTCTTCATGGATAAAAATGTGAACCTCCTGGATTGAAACATATACGATGTATCTAACTGATGATTAGCACTTTTTTGGATGCAGAAAGCTGGAAGATTGATGGGGCCGATCTCTCGACTGAAACAAGCGTTTGTCGGGGGACAGCGACGGGATTCATTCATCCGAGTCAGCTCCCATAACGACAGTTAAAACGAAGACGATAAAAAGGTGATTAGCTTTGATGATGACGATAAGAACATTTGGGGTGGAAAAACATAATGTAATGGTAAAGATCTTGGGTTTGAATGTATAGTCCTGTTCAAGGGTTTGCGTGTATGGTTTGTACATACATATATGCTTTATTTCTTTGGTGTGAATAAAACTCATTTACTCATTTCGTGATTAGGGATTACAATGCCCTACTCTACTTTCTCTGTTTATATCAGCTTAAGATATTCAGTGCCTCCTGTGACGTTTATAGACCAACATATGATCAAATATCATATCGAACAATTGAATAAATTTATTGGCCGAACATTTTTATTTCAATAGTAGAAATATAATTCCAATCAAATTTAATTTGAAAGACAACAACATTGAAGGGTATCTACACTAGGATTAGGAATACACAAAGCACTACTAGGTTTGCCTCCACAAGTTGCGATACAATCATTTTTCACTTGGCATGGTCCTTTGAATTCACATTCTGGAAACTGATCATCCATAATTCCTGATCATATTAGCAAAAATTATCACCATCATCATAATTCTCTTTAGTAATGTATAGAATGAATATAAAAATCACATATCTATAATTCCATTATATGGGTATATCCGTATATGTTAGTTTTTTTTTATATAAAACAAAATTAAGATAAAGAAGAGATCTTACGAGTGGACTGTGCACTGTTAACAAGGAGTGAAACAATGATCATGAAAACAACAAAGTGAAGCTGTGAGTTTTGCGACGCCATTCTTATGTAATACTTTCTGCTATATTATTGTGTGTGTAAGATATATTTTTCCACAACTCTTATATGAAAGACTATTTATATAGATGAGTATCCAAATTAATCAAACAAAATCATTTAAAAAGAAATCATTTATGATTGATTGATTTTGTTCTTTATGAAGTTTTTTTTTCTTTTGAGAAGACAATCATTGATTGATATACGTATCAATCACAGTTATTTCTTTTTATCCACCGTATCAACCACATTGAATATGTATATGTGTGTGTGCGTACTATGCTTTTGGGAAAATGCCATATATACATATACTATTAAAAACTTCTATAAATTAAATATTCACAAAGTTGAAATTGTTGAATTTAAATCAGAGTTCAGACCCCATCCTCCATTATTAGTCAATTGGAGAACATCATATCATCTGACTGTTTCAATCAATATCCTAATTCACCGTACGTACCTCTCTTTGATAAAAGTTTTACAGAAGATAATTTGAGCTTCCGTCTTTGGTCCCCGGATTGATTTACATATCTTCAATTTTCATCTCCGCTATTGTGCACTATCACCAATTTATGTGTCACCAAAAATAAGTCAACCACGATATTAAATGCTTTTGCAAAAGTAGGTTGGCAAAAGCGGTTAACACCGGAATATTAAATACACAATCATAATTCATCATTTGTATATGATTTTTTAAAAATATATATTTTTGCTAGTCCCTTTCTATAATCCGTCTCATTTTTAGTTGTTTTCATGTACTCTTTCTGTCATATTTTATAAGATGTTTTAGGGTTTTCTATTTGATTCATTCTATTAGATATTTTGTAGGTTTCTATGCAATATTTAAATGTATTTAATATTTTGTAATTATTATTATGCAGTATTTTTTATGATTGGTTAAATTGTTTTAAATTAAAATATTAAATGATATTTTTGTGAATAATTTTTTTTTAAATCCGTGCTTTTAACCAAAACATCTTATAAATGGGACAGAGAGAATAATATATAAATCGAGAATCCCGAACCAATACTGAAATATCACTATTTAGAGCTGATTTATCGATATTGAGATTTAATAATACCTTATGATTAATCCTGAAAACTGTATACTTTATATCGGATATTCTTACCATTTTAAATATTTATGATGATCAACCATGATTTAAATCAAGTGAAAAACTTGAACCATGATCTTAGAAAGGATAAAAAAGAGTCAACAGTGAGTTTTAAATGCATTATTATACTGACTGAGGTTTGGCAAGTATCTACAAGCTATCTGACATCTACAGTTGTGTTCCATTTGTTACAATTTAAACATGTTTTTTCTTACTTTTTTGCAAATTAAGAGTCAGTATACCTGTAACACTGCGAAATCTGGAAATTTAGTGGTGCATGAAGACAGTTTAAAAAAATTGATTTGGCTACCTATGTCACCAAAGTGCACTTATCTTTTCGGTTGACCATACCGAGAGAACTTCAGAGTTAAACGTGCTTGAACTAGAGCAATTTAAGGATAGGTGATCTATCGGGAAGTGATTTTCGGTATCGTGTGAGTGAGGACAAAACACGGGGATAGATCACGTGGTGATTTGTAGGGTCGGTAAACAAATCTTTAAAGCTTCTAGAAATAATGCACCGACCGTTAGCCGATGATGGGACCCACGGGCAGGTCTATAGACGGTGGCGGTCAGGACGTTAGTACTGTATATAAAAAAATATTTTTTGGGATTGAACATATAAATGAAATTATAGTAAACTACCAAATATACATATACATAATAGAAACTACGAAACCCAAAATAAGTTATCTTATAAGAATCTGCCATAAATATTTACCGCGATGGTTAAATTTTTGGAGAATTCTCGACATTAACTCGCATTCGAATGTAATTTCTTGCAATATGCAGTTTAGAAGTCTGCAAAAGATATCATCTTATAAGAATTAAGAATCTAAAGTCTCTATATACAATGCATATGGAAACTAACAAATATCAGAAGAAATAATAGTTATGTTATTTGAAAGTTTATGTTAAGTATAAAACGTATATATATATATATATATATTTTTTTTTATTGTAATAAAAATAAGAACAGGTGAAAAAGGGAACACTATCACAAGTTTTCGCATACACAGTTATATTTGCTGTTGATAATATTGCTCTGCGTGTGGTGATTTATGGTTGCCTACTTTACTTGCCTAATATGTATACAGTACTATATATGTAACACATATGTCACATATATACATTATTTTAAGTATGTTCTTATATCATCTATTTATGATATGCAAAGTACACAAGTCAGCTAGATCCCTTTGACTTTCACATCTCATGAATGAATGCCATGACATCTATATCTTACTCGAGATTTGTGCATGCACATAATTCACTTTTGTCTTTTGCAATTTTTGGTATTGTAAAAACAAGAAAAAAAATGTAATAGAGAGAACATAAAGGTCTAAAGGAAAGACACAATACAATGTGTTTCTTTCTTGTGGGATTAATCAATTCACTCTTTTAACACTTCTTTACCAATGGAAGAAAAGAAAAAGTAGGAAATCAGATAAAAGAGTCACGAGTTGCTTACCAAATCCCTCCCAAAAAATTAAGAACTGATAAACCAAAACGAGAAGATTAAATATCACGTCTCCTTTTCTCCATTATAAGTAATCAATTTTTTATATAAAAATACAGTTTTCAACAAAACGTGATCATTGGTATACGATCACTTACAAAGTCAGACCTAAAAGGTTGTATTAGGACACAATGCAACCTTATATATTTAATTATATCATGCAAACCCTTACTTCATTACCTAACTATACATGTGTTATGTATTCAACTCTTCTAACCCACATTAGATGTAAATAAATAAATAAATAAATAAAAAGATTCTACTTCTACTACTACTGTATTATTATTCTCATCCATATTATTCTGTGCCTTGGGTTCTCAACTAATCTCATTTAATTTAGCACACAGAGAACAAACACGTATATAAATAATACAAATAACACAGAAAAACTAATATATGTGTATATATATAAATAATTAGAGTCATTAAATGGAACCATCATTAAATGAGACAACTCTTCTTCCCTGTGCAATTTCTCTCCTATATACTCTCACAACTTTACGATTTCTTTTGACTTCAAAATCTGAACAATCTTTATTTTATCTCCAAAACCACAAACCAAATTAAACGAGTTTTCACAAATAAAGACTTAGCTGGAATTTCAAATCTCATTCAATTAGGATACACTCTCTCAACAATCATCATTAATGAGGGTTGCTGCTTCTGATGGCTAGCAGTAACAGTTTTATTTCCTCCACTTCTTTTTCTTCTTGATGCCATCTTTTTCTCTTCCGTCTATCTCTATATATATTTTCTCAGGAAAACCTTTTTAATTCATCTCTCAAACACCAGTTTTGGAAACACCATTGCAATTCCTTAAAACTTTTCCATTTTAGTTTATCATTCAATTCCATTGATATGGATGTATCCAACACGATGCTGCTTGTAGCTGTTGCTGCAGCTTACTGGCTATGGTTCAAGAGGATCTCACGGTGGCTAAAGGGTCCACGTGTCTGGCCAGTATTGGGCAGTCTTCCGGGTCTGATCGAGCAGCGTGACCGTATGCATGACTGGATCACTGAGAACCTCCGTGCGTGTAGCGGCACTTACCAGACATGTATCTGCGCCGTGCCTTTCTTGGCGAAGAAGCAAGGTCTCGTGACAGTCACGTGCGATCCGAAGAACATCGAACACATGCTCAAGACCCGTTTCGATAACTACCCTAAAGGTCCTACGTGGCAAGCCGTTTTCCATGACTTCCTCGGCCAAGGCATCTTCAACTCCGACGGTGACACTTGGCTCTTCCAGCGTAAAACCGCCGCTCTTGAATTCACCACCAGGTACAACCTTAACCGCACCGGGCATTCATTCATGATCATGCATGTACAATTGTGTCTCTGGATTTTGGTTCGGTTATGTAAATTGTTGGTTTTGTGATGCAGGACGTTGAGACAAGCGATGGGTCGGTGGGTAAACCGGGGAATTAAGCTCCGGTTCTGTCCAATTCTTGAAACGGCTCAGAACAATTACGAGCCAGTTGATCTCCAAGACTTAATACTACGGCTCACATTCGACAACATTTGCGGTTTAGCATTCGGGAAGGACACTCGAACCTGCGCACCAGGACTTCCCGAAAACGGATTCGCCTCGGCATTCGACCGAGCCACCGAAGCTTCTCTGCAGCGGTTTATTCTGCCGGAGTTTCTATGGAGGCTAAAGAAATGGCTTGGGCTCGGCTTAGAAGTAAGCTTGAGCCGGAGCTTAGGAGAGATCGATGCGTATTTGGATGCTGTCATTAATACACGTAAGCAAGAATTGCTGAGTCAGCAAGAGAGTGGGGTCCCGAGACACGATGATCTCCTCTCTCGTTTCATGAAGAAGAAAGATCAGTCCTACAGCGAGACCTTCTTGCGACACGTGGCACTTAATTTTATCCTAGCTGGACGTGACACGTCATCAGTAGCGCTGAGCTGGTTCTTCTGGCTTATCACGACGCATCCAACGGTCGAGGATAAGATCGTCCGCGAGATATGCTCGGTTCTGATCGAGACACGTGGAACCGACGTTTCGTCGTGGACGGCGGAGCCGTTAGAATTCGATGAGGTCGACCGGTTGGTTTACCTGAAGGCGGCGCTCTCTGAGACGTTGAGGCTTTATCCATCGGTGCCTGAAGACTCGAAGCACGTCGTGAACGATGATATCTTGCCGGACGGAACCTTCGTACCGGCGGGTTCGTCGGTGACTTATTCGATCTACGCGGCGGGGAGGATGAAGACGACGTGGGGAGAGGATTGCTTGGAATTTAAGCCGGAGAGGTGGATCTCGCCGGAAGATGGGAAATTCGTGAATCACGATCAGTATCGATTTGTGGCGTTCAACGCCGGACCAAGGATCTGTCTGGGAAAAGATTTAGCGTATCTGCAGATGAAAACGATAGCGGCGGCGGTGTTACTCCGGCACAGACTGACGGTGGCGCCGGGACATAAGGTGGAGCAGAAGATGTCGTTGACTTTGTTTATGAAGAACGGACTTCTGGTCAATGTGCACAAGAGGGATTTGGAAGTGATCATGAAGAGTCTCGTAAACAGAGAGAGAAACGACGTCGTTGCTCGTAACGGAATATGCAACGGCGTTATTGGTGAAGGCGTCGCCGTTAATGCGGCCGTGGCCGTTGCCGTGTAGACGTCTTCGGGTTAATAATATACTTTTATACTAATACATACATTTTCGTTTGGGTTTTGTGATTTGTGGGGTATCAGTAAAAAATTGGTTTGGTTGTGATCTACGTGTAAAACTGTAAGCAAATACTCTCTTTTTTTTTTTTTCTTTCAAGTAATACTTTGGTTGTTCTTCTCTAATGTAAGCTTTTACAATTTGATTCTTATTCCCCCCCCCCCCTCCCCCCAACCAATCAAAATGTGTAAGCTTTAAAAGAGTCCCAAAATTAAATTAAAAAGAAATACATTTTTAAAAAAACTTGTTACTTTAGGAAACAGACCAGCGAACCATTTTCACACATTTGACCTCACTATCAGATCAAATGTGTTAGCAGAGAAAGAAAAAATATAAAGCTTTGCTCAGATCACAGCAGCTATTTGGTAAACTTGGTTCGTGGTCAGGTCTAGTCGAGAATTTTCTCTCCGGTTGCGAACAAGTTCCAGACCAGAGTTCCAATTAGATACAGTGCAACTGCTACTTTGAAAACATCATCCCATGAACCTACATATTTAGGTTAAAAAACACAAGTTGTTGGTTAATAATAGACAGGATATCTGCAACATAAAATAATTTCATTGAAAAACAAATATATAATACAAACTGTATGTATATATATTTTAATATTCGAAATTGAGAATAGAGTATAAGAAATGAAATGTTTTGACCAAAAAAAAAAAAAAAAGAAAGAGTAACAACTAACAGATGAATATTTCAACCAATTTGATTAGAGTTTGATTTTTTTCCTTTTCTACCCTTTTATTGTAAAAACTAATTTTTACAAAGCTGATCACCGAATTTTCGGATTTCAAGGGACCATAAATATCACAAAAACAAAAAATCAAGATATCCACACTACGTCGACCCTAGATCATAATTAATGGCTCAAATCTGTGTCTGTGTGATTGGTAAGAATGTGTATATAGATAAATACCTCGTTGGAGGATGTAACCTGTAGCTGCAGTGCCAAAGACACCAGCGAGGACACCTGCTGTGTTTGAAAGTCCTAAGAGTACACCCTGCGATCCAATGCATAGTTAATTAATGAAGTCGAACAAGTTTGGTGACAAAGTATTAAAAAGCAAAGAATTGATGTTATCTCACAGAGTATCGTGGGCCAATGTCTTGATGATTAGAGTAGAGACCCGACTGGGAGAATGCATCAGAGCCCTGTTGGGGACAACATGAGTCTTTATGTCAGAGCTGTACACAAGTCATGAAAGGTCCTAAGGGAGACAACTGTCTGTTTTTGTTGCCGACATTGCATTTAAGTCATGTTCAGTTATAGTTGTACTCTTTGAAGAATAATCTTGTGTCGGCACGGCAGGTATTACATGTTTTTAACAGTTCCAAACTTAATATGTACAATCACATATGCATAATTCTATGGCTCTTTCAATCATATGATATTTTGACTACAATACCTGACTGCATGCCATGCAGAGAACCGCCATTGCTGGAGTTTTGACATGGCTCAGCTGACTCAGGAAGAAGGCAGGACCCAGAAAACCAACTGATTGCATAATCTGCGACATTGAACAGTTTATTAGCAGTAAGTATCCTTTGGAGTAGTCTTAACTGATCCATAAGAATAGTTTATTGTTATAAAGGTTTTGTTGTCACTCCTTTAACTGAAAGCAGCATAACAAGTTTGGCCTTTTGAGGTCGTAGAAACATGTAATGATCAGAAAGTAGAAAGTGTATTTCTTGCCTTTCGAACGTTTGTAATTGAAAGACCTCTGCTCACTAGAGTATCAGCAATCCAACCTCCAATATTAGCAAAAACAGCCATGGTTAGCCATGGTAAGACGCATAGGAGCCCAGATTCAGTGAGGTTGAACTTCAAGACCTGCAACGTGATCAAAGACCAACAATAAACGGGGTTCTTCTACTTGTTTGGAAGAATATTAAACCGTAAGGATATGAGTTGAACTCCATGCCTGATTGTAATATGTGGGCATCCATGTCAATAGTATGAATGTTCCCCAATTATGGCAGAAATGGGAAATTATGAGAGCCCAGACAGGGGGTTTAGACAATATTAGCTTCCATGGAATCACTGTAACAGGTTCCCGTGGTTTGCTACCTCCGAGTATGACCTTCTTTTCTTCTGCACTTAGCTCCGGGTCATCCTTGGGAGAGCTATATGCCTGAGAGGAAACATACAAGTGTTTTAATGAATATTTCTCTTGGAGGTTTTGTAGATATCAGAGTTATGGCTCATGTCATGGAGAGGAGTTCATACATATTTGAGCCATAGCAAAAACCATATACTTCCAAGGGAGCCAAATGAATAGAAAACAGATGGCCATCCGAACTTGTGGATTAGCATAGGAGAGAATGCCAATCCTGTAACAGAACCGAGATACATGCCACTATAGACTAGTGCAAGCGATCTGCTTCTCTCTGAGACAGGGATCCATTTAGAAAGCATGTTGTTCATAGCAGGCATAGCAACACCCTGGTGCAAAGGTAGACAGAACCAGCCAGTGAGACGTTGTACAGGTCTGAAACAAGTATAGGAAGAGAAAAGATATACCGAAGAGGCCAACCTCGCCAATGCCCATGAACGCCCGCACCACAAGCAAAAAAGGGAGACCAAGTCTCGCAGCAATAGGAGTCATAATTGTGGCAATGGACCACCAGACAACACCAAAACCTAAAACCACCTTCCCGCCAAACTTATCTGCCCATATACCTCCCAGAATCTATATTCAAGAGAAGATGAGCACGGTTTTGGCTAAAGTTAGAATAAATTTACGCTCTCTTTTAAGTTCTATAATAAATCACATCATACATAGAGTGTTTGCATTAGACCTGACCTGAGTAAGTAAATAGCCCCAGAAGAAAGAGGACTGAATTAAGCCAACTGTTGCACTACTCCAGTTATATTCTTGTGACATGGGAAGAATTGCAATGCTCATGTTCACCTGCCACAAGCAACTCATTAAGTAAAGACGCAGTATAGGAAAAATATATCCTGCAAATTTGTGTACAAAAATAAGCAACATATATACTTACGCGGTCCATATTGCATAGAAGAAATGACGCAAAGCATAACAAGACGATAACCCAGCGTCTAGGAAACTGCTGCCACCATGGAGATGCGTTCTGTAGATTTCCTTCAACTAAAATAGCTTCAGCTGAGCCATCCGCCGATGGCAGTGAGTCTACAACTCCATCTGTAATATCGGACTCCTCTGATTTGTAGTAAGCACGGGATCTGTTGATCTTGCTATTTCCAAATTCCTTGATACTGCTCCTAAACCTAACTCTACAGTCCATTCTTGGTTGAAGGAAACATCCAAAAATTCTCCTGTGTCCCAGTTCATGCTGTAAACTAGCTTGAAGAGATAAAATCTTCCATGGTTGATGATTACGGCACAATGCTAAGATTAAAGAAAATGCTTTAGCAGAAATTGCATAATAAAGCGGGAAAGAGGCATCAAAGATGAGATGGTACCATTTGGATAAAGCATAACTCTGTTGGAAACCTCTGCACCACTAATTCCTAGTCTCTGACAACCATTGCCTACAAAGTAAAGCAATATTAGCCGAATTGGGATATAAAATACGAAAGTAGAAGATAAATTGATTGAGAGTATAACTAAGAAAGTTATACTAATAATATCTGGAGATTCAGGTGTACTGTAATTCTTCACTACTGTAGTAGACAAAGACTGAGAAATTCGGTAAAACCAAAGCAATGCACACATTAACGATATCGCCACTAGCGAATTTGGTAACTCCACTAACATAATCCGATAAACAACCAAAAAGCCTAATCTCAAGCAAAGGAGAAGCGAGAGATACCTGAGCCGATGAAGGAACCGAAGTTCCGGTTTGAAATCAAACCACCGAGGGCCATGTTGCCTGCTTCTCAGGATAATAAAACTCAGGGGAAGAAGAAGTGAGAGATATCAAGCTTCTTCCATAGAAGCGGAGTAAACGAAGGTTTTGAATAATCTGAGGAGAAGAGAGGATAAAGCCGAGAGAGAGAGGCTTCGGCTTACTCGCTGAAGCGGGAAAATCCCACACTAGTGGCCATTATGGGGAACAAAGGAAGAGGAAAGGGTCGGTCGATAAAGCGACACGTGGCTCATCATCTTCTACTCGTTGGAACCTCCGTTGCCCTCCAAATTACGAACTTACCCCCAGAAAAATCCCTCGCTCATTCGTAGAATTCCAGGGTATTATTGGAAGTTGCCCTAGAAAATATCTGAGCCGTTACCGCCTGGAAAGTATTGACACGTCACTATTGGGCTTTCAATTCCAATATGTAATAAAAGTAATTACAGAATTAATATAATTAAATTAAAAATCGTAATAACTTTTTAAATAATTTTTGGTTTCTAAAAAATTAAATTCATTTTTATCTCTCATTAATTATGAACCAAAATTAATTTTTTTTTATTTATTAATATTTTAGACTTTTTATAAAATTTAAATATTTATAGTATTTGAAACTTTCTAAACATTCAAATATTTTAAATATTTATTATTTCTTACATTCGTTAAAATTATTAGTTCAACTAAAAATCCGAATTAAACGGAATATAATTTCTAAATTTAGACGTCTAATAAGTCAAACTTTGTATAACAAACCTAACAATATAATAAAACTACAATGAAATGTATATTTTTCTTAAACAGTTTTATCATTCACTCAATAGAAATATTGTATAATATGTGATTGTAAACAAATTTTTCAAAATTTGGTTAGTAATTGAATTTGTGTGGTGCAATGATAAGCCTGTTGGAGGTAAAGTAGTCATTTTCAGAGGAGAACTTTGGTCAGATTTTACATGTAGAGAACAAATAGATTTGACCACGCTTAATTCGTCTTATCTTTGGGAAATCTGTAAGGTTTTGAAGCTTACAAACAACATGGTGCTCCTAAGAAGTGATAGTCATGACGCACAACAATGTGAGGCTTTCTCGAAATGGATTTTTGATATTGGGGATGGAAAGATAAACGAGTCTAATCATGGAGAGATATAGATAGAAGTCCCTCTAAATTTACTATTATTGTGCGATAAACCTATCAAAATAATAGTATATAAAGTTTACGGTGCATGGTTGGCAAAGAATTATAAACTTTCATTCTTACAAGAGAGAGAGAGAGCTATTCTAAGTCTATCTTTTTCAAATATTAATTTGTTTGTACAATTTAACATGTAATCTATCTAAGTTCTGGTAGTATTAAAACATCCAACACAACTTTGAAAGATGATATGCTTTATTTTCCATAATTTTTGAACAACATCAAGGTATATGGAATGCCTAGCCACAAGTTAAAGGTCGGTGCTCTCATCATGATTCTTAGAAACATTGATCCTAAAAGTGGTTTATGCAATGGTACGAGGTTATAAGATACTCAATTGACAAATCTTGTTACTGAGACTTGAATTATAACGGGTGATTCAGTTTGACCACTACAAAAAAAAGGCATTGATTCCGAGGGAAATATTTGTCGAAAAAGGCATTGTTTCCGAGAAAAATGACTCGTTGAATCTATGTCGATGGAAATTGGAGTTTGGTCGGAATTTCACTGGAAAAATCCGACGAAATAACGAGAAAAAAAAACCGACGACAAAAATACCAAAATCCGAGGAAAGCTAATTTGTAACCAAAATCCGACTAAGAAAATTCCGACGAAAAACCGATGATAAGTTTCCGACAAAAAACCGATTAAAAAGTCCGACAAAAAACCGATGAACCATTTCCGACAAAAAACCAAGTAAATATGAAAATAAAACTGAAAATAAATACAAATTCTTACAAAAAAAACTATAAAAGGAAGCAATACTATTAAAAATAAAAAAATGTTACAATTTCATATAATTACAATTACTACTTTGTTAAATTAGAATATCACAGTAGAATAGAAACTAAAATTAAAAACGAATATAATGACTAGAAAAAATATTGACTTGGAATCTAATTAAAAGATGGGAGATAAGACAGACGTAGCAATTGTAATTCCTCTCTTCTTCTCTTCAGGAGCTTTATCAATTTCATCAAAGGCAATAACTTTAACTTTGCCATTCTCAGCAAGAACCTAAACATAAGTAGGATCGTTATATCAACTTGAAAAAAACCATTGAACCTCTCATGAAAGTTCCAGCATTGCTACTGCAAATGTCAGTGTGTGGCAATAATTAGAAAAGTCAAGTACACTAACCAAAGCTACAATTAGAAAAGACAACAACAACGGAACAAAATATTATGCAACCGAATGAAAGCAAAACCAAATTTGGGACCATCTATGAATTTCAACAATATGCAAGTACACAAAACGAAATTCCAAATTCAAGATTCATCTTGGAGAAAGTGAAATCACGATCAAGCACAACAAATAAATAACAAAAATCTCTTTCAAAATACCTTTTTCCAGTTCTCCTCGATGTCAATTCCTCCACACTCTGAAAAGCTTATGTTGCACACAACATTACGATAAAACTCCTCACATAATTAGATAGCCAAGTCCACAACAGAAAAAATAAAGACAAAAATATGCCTTCCAAACTCATCCCCCTACAGCCTAAAAGAATAACTTCATCTTCACTGAATGAAATGCTTCCATGTATCATAGAGGTCACTTAAGTTAGCCACCACAATCAAATAAAAACTCACAAACATGAAAATACCAAATCATTAGATCGAAACAATACTAACAGTGGTTAAATTTCTCATATTGTTTTCCGCAGCACCAATGTAAACTAATGATGGAAGCTAAAGCCAGATGAGAAGGATACAAAATCGCCAAGCTAAGAGGAAATATAGAGAAGTACGAAGTACGATTAAAGGACATCTTTGTTTACATTACTAATTTAAAACTGATTCTTACGTTTATTATCAAAAAATTTCTAATCTAAAATAGACACAATAACTAAGGATCAAACCCCATCAATTCGCTAATCTCCAAAAATCATCATTTTTTCCAAAAAACGAAATTATGGAACCAACAAAGAGAAGAAGATGACGAACCTGATAACGAGTTTTCGAAGTCTCTAACGGAGGAGACAAAGAAGATGAGACTAGGGATTCAAGTTTTTATAAATGAATTCCAATTTCAGAGTTCATCCGATTAGGGATTCGGGTCCGAATAGGGATAAGATTGAGGAGAGTCAGGAGACAATTTGGGGATGAGAGAAATGTAGAATGTGAAGAAGAAGAATCGAGGAGACGATCTGAAGCGAGGAGAGAAGGAGACGATTTGAAGCAAGGGAGAAAAAGAAGAAGGTGAAGCCCGAGACGACGTGACAAGAGACAGAGAGATAGCCGGCGACGACGACACAGAGAGACAGCCGGAGACGACGACACAGAGAGACAGCCGGAGACAGACAGACAGAAACGACGAGGAATGGAGAAAAACCCTAAAAAATCCAATCGAAGGAAATTTGGGAGAAAGACAAAGGAATCGAGAGAAATTTTGGCATTTTAAAACCCAATGAAATAAACGCAAAGGTAATTCCAGTTTTTTTAGGGGAAAAAAATATATTATTCAGTTTCGTCGGAATTTGATCGGAAATATTCCGTCCAAATTCTGACAAAATCGTTGACTTGATGTTCTTTGGCACTATTATTCAGTCTCGTCGGAATTTTGAAGGATTTTTTCCGATCAAATTCTGATGAAACTGAATAATCATCGATATGTCGTCGGACGTTTGACGGAATTTTTCTATCCAAAATCCGACCTTGTAGCAAAAACCATCGACTTTCCGAGAAAGCCATAGATTGGTCGAATTTTGGTTTTAATTTTTCCAACCTAAATCCGACCAACTACCAAAAACCATCGACTTTTCAACGAGTGTATAGTTTCGTCGGATTTGGGTCGTAATTTTTCTGACCAAATTCCGACGACTTCACAACAAACGACGGATTTTCGACGAAGGCATTGTTTGCTCGGAATTCTACAAAAATTTCCGACGAAAACGATTTCGTCGGAAATTGGCTTTTTTTCTTGTAGTGGACCAATAAATATTATTCCGACGACTACATTTTTTATTTTTTTGATGTGAGTGATTGATTATCACCAACAACTTCTTCGATCTTTGAATAGTTTCTTGTTTTAGATCCAACGCAGTTTTTAATAAAAGCTTCGCTTTGTTTTTTTTTTTTTTTTTAGATTGCCAAGATAAACTTAGAGATCAGGATTTCTTATTGTTATTTCATATCGAAGGACGGGATTAAATAGGTGATTACAAGATATGAGATAATATCTTGCGCAGCAAGTAACAGCATTATTTTGATAACATGAAATCCCGATGATCTCGGGATTAACTTTATCCTAACATATGATTGAGGATCTGGGGATGGTAATGCGTAAGATGGTGCTGTTACGAGCCTTGTGTCAGCTTCAACCCATTATGAATAAGCTTCTACCACACTCAAAGGTTTAGTTATACTTCCGTATTTTCTATGAAACATTGTTTCATTTTGCATGCGTTTGTGAAACCAAGACAATTGAAAAGCCATGTTGAACTTGAAGCTAAAAGTAAATAAATTGAAAAGCTATGTTTGGCAAAAGAGACCAAAAGAAGCCCTTCTTTTTGTTTTTAATCTCACAAAAACCTTTTTTTTACTTTTTGAATTTGTTTTTCCTCCTCTATAAGATAGCTTCAAGTTGAAGAAGTAGAGTAAAATCCAATGAAAGCTAATGATAATCTAGTCTAAGACATAAGCTAATGTTTATCTTTTTGTTTGACTCGTTATAACCGTTTGTGTGTACACCACATGCAACATATATTGCGTAGTTTCATTGGATTGAACTTTGGGTCATTTATGTTAAAATGTTGTCTTGAATGAAGCTTTATTATTAATATATCTAATATGGGAAAATTATCATTTAAATGCTCAATTTTTCTAATTGAGACGATTAAAACACAAACTATGTCATGAACCAATTTATACACATACAGTTTCGCGCATAACTAATTAAAACACAAAATATTTCTCGCGAAGCCAATTCAAACACGCCGTTAACCGAGCTTTAGCGGTGTTAACTAAGAACTTAACAGATCGTTAAAAACTTTGTTAAATGAAACGATGAGTTTAGCTTCCTCATTATCCCCTTCGAAACCTCTATCGAAAACCCTAAACTCATTTCCCCAAAATTGAAATTCCTAAATCTCCAAAATTAAAATCCCTAAAATCCCTAAATCGACAAAATTGTTTTATCTCTCTTCCAATCCTTTCTCAAAAACAGTAAATCCCGTTGTTGCAGTTTCGAAAATCGATGTCACGAGCAACGTATGTCGTTGAGCGCGGGATTCCTGCTAAGTGTTCTTGTGGAATGGATGTAACAATTTTTACTTCCAAAACTCAAGATAATCTAGGGCGTCCATTCTACAGATGTGTGAGTTTACAGTCGACTAAGAAAGATGTAAGTGTTCTTCGTTCTTTTTACATTCGAGTTTAAGTTTTGCAGATTTTGATTTGATTTCCATGATTTTCAAATAGAGTCACTTGTTTAAATGGGTTGAAGATGCTATCATTGAGGAGATTTCGGATGGAAAACAGGAAATTGAGGAGATGAAAACGATGATTCATGAGCTTAATCGGAATGTGCAAGAGAGTAAACGGGAAATTCGGATTCTGAAGTTACTCTCTTTGGTGGTGTGTATAACGTTTGTTGTCAAATTATCAAATCATGAGTTTGTATTTAGGGATGAATTTGTGTTTGTATTTGACAATTATGAGATTGTGTTTGAGTATTATGTAAGAGTATTGTGTTTGACAATTATGAGATTGTTTTTGAGTATTGTGTTTGAGTATTTTTACAAAACCTGCAAATTGTTGACAACTTGCAATTTTTACAAAACCTGCAAATTTCTAAACATTTTTAACAAACTAGGAAGGTAAACACAATCTACAACAAACATGGCCTACAGAACCTGTTAAATTGCGACAAAACTTGTAATTTCTAAACACCATTTTCATAAAACATAGTCATAAACATCATCTTAAACATAAGTCATCAAACAAACAACATCCAACCTACTAAGTCTTAAACATCAATATCTACACAGTTTTCTTCAGCAATAGGAAACTCTTCATTGTACCTCGCAATCGTCATCCTCTACAGGCTCGGGGTCTTCTTCAATTTCATCGACTTCTACCGCGTTATCACCGATGGTTTCTTCTACTCGGATTTCATCGACTTCTACCGCGATATCACCGACGGCTGCTTCTGCTTGGACATCATCGATGACTTCTTATACTTGGATATCATTGAGAGCTCTTGCCCACACATCAATCAAATCAGTTTCTGAACCATCTTCTTGTCTTTCACGCTTACGAGAAGCCAACGATTTCTTCCTCATTTGAAATTGATTACAAGAGACTTTAGGGATTTAGGGATTTTAAAGATTTCAATTTTGGGGATTTCGTAATTTTAGGGATTTCAATTTTGGAGAAATGATTTTAGGGTTTTCGATAGGGGTTTCGAAGGAAAAAATGAAGAAGCTAAACTCATCGTTTCATTTAACAAAATTTTTAACGATCTGTTAAGTTCTTAGTTAACACCGCTAAAGCTCAATTAACGGCGTGTTTGAATTGGCTTCGCGGGAAACATTTTGTGTTTTAATTAGTTATGCGCGAAACTATATGTGTATAAATTACTTCATGACATAGTTTGTGTTTTAATCGTCTCAATTGAAAAAGTTGAGCATTTAAATAATGACAATTTTCCCTATCTAATATTATAGCATTAATAAAGTCGAGTTTGTAACGAAAAATAGATGGTGACCTTACTTTTTGTGGAAAAAAAAGACTTCTTTTTGTGAAAGTATGTCAGAGTCAATCATGTTCTCTCCTAAAGTTTACCGTCGAAGTTTGTTCAATTCTTCTTCAAAACCTGTCGAAGTCTTGGAGAACAAAAGATTGTGACATTGACGTTAGGATCGTTGATTTCGGTAGGAGTTGTGCCATTGTAAATCCAAACATTAAACTGCCATTAATATTTTTATTTTTACAAATGCCATTACTGTTACTATTTTAATGTGCTACCATTCAAAGTCGTAGATTTTCCCAATATTTAAGGGAATCGCATCCATACATTATTATTACCATTTTTAGCTTTCAATTTAACTATAAATATTAAAAAAAAAAAAAAAAGATAAAGATACACTTTTGTTTCTCAATATGGCCACTATGCTAAAAAAACACATTAATTTTCTTTCATTGTTGTTAATAGTAGTGCTCTTTGTATTCCCAAAATCAAATGCAATGCCAATCAAAGACGTATACAGTTTTTGCAAGGAGACGCCTTATGTAGATCTCTGCCTGAAACACATTGGGTCGAACCAACGTATAGTAGCCGCACACGACTTCAATGACGTGTTTTTAATTGCGGTAACGTTAGATAATTACTAATGTAACAATTTTAATTATTTTATGTTAATTATTTATTCTTAATTATGCAAAAATTCAAGCCGTAGAAACTAGGATTGAGAAGAAGATTTCGTAATATCAATGATCTAATTAGATTTACTATAAGAAAACTGAATAATAGTAACCACAAAGAAAAGCAATTAATTGTTAAAAATTAATAATATCTGTAGCAAATCACGAATATTAAATTTGAAGATGCAAATATTTGTTCTGTTTTGGACCATGCATATCTAACATATAAATATGTAGATATATAGACATAAATTAATTATATATATATATATATATATTTAGAAAATTGTTTGCATTAAATTAATTATACAACTATTAAAATTTTATAAATCAAGAAAAGACTCTACACGAAGCTGAGTTTTATTTTTAATTTAATTTTTATAATTTTTTTTTTTTTTTTTTTTGGCAGTCGATCGGATATGTTGTCAAATATCTAGACTTTAAAGTTTGACTAGGTCACATATAATACAAAAAAAAAGCAAGATATTTATTCAATGTAGGTAAACTTAAGGATAATAATGGATTAGTAGAAAATTGTAACCTCAAACCTAGGGATAATAATGGATTAGTAGAAAAATGTAACCTCAATATTTCTTGTATTATTAAATGGCATCCAAAGCACTAACAGAGGATATTATAGGAAAATTGTGGTTTATTGATATTCTACAAAAATATAATCTTCGATTTCTGATTGAGACCACCTTACCAGATATCTGAGACCCAAATTCAAGTGACCAATGCACTCAAGCATATCAACAATGTCCGCCAAGAATTTAATGGTCCGCTTGGGAATATTAATTTGAAAAATTAACATATTTGTGAAAATATTAAATATTTTGCTAAAACTGAAAATTGTTTTTTTCTGATGATACATTAATAGTAAGTTATCTTTTCTATTATTTTATTTTTCTATTATTTATATTTTTATTTAAAATAACAAAAATCTTTATTGTGTTGTAAACTGATCCATCTTATTAATGAGATAAAGGAATATATATATATATGAGTCTTGGGATACAAAGGAAAGATAAAACCCTAATGGGCCTAATGGGGCCGGTTAATGAGTCCACAAGATGTTTTATAACACTCCCCCTTGGACGAAATAACCGTGCCTGATACTCAACCGGGATCTCTATAATGCGCTGGGGAATGTTGCCTCATTAAAACCTTACCAGGAAAACCCAGTGGGAAAAACCATGGTGAAGGAAAAAGAGTACAACACGCATTACTCCCCCTGATTTGAGCATCACTGTAGATCCTTAAGTCTACGCATCCCAATCTGATAAATGAGCTTCCGGAGTGTTGAAGTCGGCAATGATTTGGTGAATAGGTCGGCTGAATTCTCACTTGATCGGACCTGCTGAACTTTGACCTGACCATCCTTCTGTAATTCATGAGTGAAGAAGAATTTGGGCAGAATATGCTTCGTCCGATCCCCTTTGATATAACCGTCCTTGAGCTGAGCAATGCAAGCCGCGTTGTCTTCAAACATAACCGTTGGCTCCTTATCTTCGTTCATACCACAATTTGATCGGATGTGCTGAGTCATGGACCGCAACCAGACACACTCTCTACTAGCTTCGTGAATGGCCAAGATTTCCGCATGGTTAGATGAGGTGGCAGCGATTGTCTGCTTCATAGATCTCCATGAGATAGCTGTTCCTCCATGCGTGAAAACATAACCAGTCTGAGACCTGGCACAGTGCGGATCCGATAGATATCCTGCATCAGCAAAACCAACTAGCCCATCCTTGTGTTGGTTAGTGTAAAACAATCCTAAGTCCTTAGTCCCTTGTAGGTACCTTAGGATGTGTTTAATACCGTTCCAGTGCCTTTTAGTTGGACATGAGCTAAAGCGAGCTAGGAGACTCACGGCAAAACAGATGTCTGGTCTAGTGTGACTAGCCAAGTACATTAATGCTCCTATGGCACTGAGGTATGGCATTTCAGGACCGAGAACTTCTTCATCGTCCTTCTTTGGACCGAATGGATCACTGTCCAATCCGAGGCTCCTCACAACCATTGGGCTGGTCAATGGGTGGGCCTGGTCCATATTGAATCTCTTGAGTACCTTTTCAATGTATGCTGATTGATGCACAAGGATTCCATCTTTGATGTACTCAAGTTGTAGCCCCAAACAGAATTTAGTTTTGCCCAGGTCTTTCATTTCAAATTCTGCTTTTAAGCATTCTACTGTTTGGGCGATTTCACCAGATGTTCCGAGGATGTTTAAATCATCCACGTATACTGCTATGATCACAAATCCTTTGTTTTCGTATTTCTTGATAAAGATGCATGGACTGATCGGATCGTTTTTGTAGCCTTCTCTGATGAGATATTCACTTAACCGGTTATACCACATACGTCCGCTTTGTTTCAGTCCATATAAGGATTTGTTCAGCCTAATGCAGTGCTGATCTCGAGATGCATGCTTATCTTTAAGCTCGATGCCATCTGGTAATCTCATATAGATTTCATTGTCCAGTGGTCCATAGAGATAGGCGGTTACAACATCCATTAACCGCAAATCTAAATTTTCTTTTATGGCCAGACTTATGAGGAATCGAAAAGTAGTTGCATCCACCACAGGAGAATAAGTCTCTTCATAATCGATTCCGGGTCTCTGTGAGAATCCTTGTGCTACAAGCCGTGCCTTGTATCTAACGACTTCACCGAGTTCGTTTCTTTTACGCACAAAGACCCATTTGTGGCCCACTGGTTTAGTATCGAATGGTGTCCTTATGATCGGACCAAACACATTCCTTTTCTTTAGACTGTTTAACTCCACGTTTATGGCTTCTTTCCATTTTAGCCAGTCTGATCTACGAGTGCACTCAATTATAGACGTGGGTTCTAGATCCTCTTGCGTGTGCGCAACCTCAAGTGCTACCTTGTATGCAAAGATTGCATCTATGTCGACATCTTTTCTGTTCCATTGAGTTCCAGACATGCTATAATTGATAGAGATTTCATTATTATTGATCCCTTCGGAATCTTGAGATTTGGCGTCCCAAACCTCTTGTATCTGTTCACTAGAGTGAATCTCAGCCGCGGCTATGTCTGTTATTTCAGGAATCCCGGTTTCAACCGTTGCACCTCTCTTTGGTTTCCGGGGATTCTTATCTTTGGAACCTAATGGTCTGCCACGTTTATTACGTGATGCAGACTCTGTAGCAACTTGAGTCTGTCCTTTTTGGACATCTATTCGTACTGGTGCATTACAAGCTGGTATGTACGATTTGGTTACTCTGTTCGGGTCAGCAAAGAAATCTGGCAATTGATTAGCTAGCTTTTGTAAGTGTATAATCTTTTGGACCTCTGAATCACATTCTAGAGTCCGAGGATCTTGCCATTGTAAGGATGTTTGATTCCATGAAATTTCCTTTACCAGCTTGTGTGTCTCTCCACCTAAGACAAGACATACCGATTCATCAAATTGGCAATCCGCATATCTGGCCTTAAATAGGTCTCCTGTGGTCGGCTCAAAATATTTGATAATGGTGGGAGAATCAAAACCAACATATATTCCCATCCTCCTCTGAGGTCCCATTTTAGTTCTCTGTGGTGGTGCAATGGGTACATAGACTGAACACCCAAATGTCTTAATATGGGAGATGTCTGGCTCATGACCCGTTAGCAATTGGGATGGTGAATATCTATGCTCACTAGATGGCCGAATGTGTATTAATTCAGCAGCATGTAAGACTGCATGTCCCCAAGCTGAGACCAGGAGCTGCGACCTCATTAGTAATGGTCGAGTAATCCATTGAATTCGTTTAATTAATGATTCAGCCAATCCATTCTGTGTATGGACATGTGCCACGGGATGTTCAACCCTTACCCCCATGGCCATACAATACTCATTAAACGCTTGGGAAGTGAATTCACCAACATTATCAAGACGTATAGTCTTAAGTGGGAAATCTGGAAAATGGGCTCGCAATCTGATGATTTGGGCCAATAACCTAGCAAATGCTTGGTTTCGAGAAGACAATAGACAAACATGCGACCAGCGGGTCGATGCATCAATTAGAACCATGAAATACCGAAATGTCCCACAAGGTGGGTGGATCGGACCACATATGTCTCCTTGGATTCGTTCCAGAAAATTCAACGTCTCTTTAGACATTTTGACTGGTGAAGGCCGAGTGATCAACTTCCCTTGTGAACAAGCTATGCACGTGAGGTGCTGAGGGAAAAATCGGTTTTCTTTAAGGGTGTGCCCTTTAGAACTTTGAATCAATTTACGCATCATATTCGTACCGGGATGACCAAGCCGGTCGTGCCAAATAGTGTGATCTTTGAATCGTGCTTTAATAGTAACATTAGCCTCAATCATACTGACCTTAGCATAGTAAAGGCCAGTAGATAGTGCGGGTATAGTCT